>BSBK01011147.1:147500-730000 GCA_027943335.1 Chamaecyparis obtusa
AATTAAATAGTATAAAATTAGGTGTAATTTAAAGGTCTTGTTACATGGGTTAATTAGTCTAATTATGCCTAAGGGATCATATTGCTCATATTAGGTGTACTAGCAGGTCCTATTACTCATGATATTAGGTGTTAATTAGTCTTAATTAAAGGTCTAATTAAATGTCTAATTAGGTCTTAAGGGGTCCTCAAACTCATATTAGGTATACTTGAGACTAGTTACACATGTATTATTAGGTGTTAATTGGTCAAGTATTAGGTCTAATTATGTCTTTAAAGCCCATCTTATTAATGATATTGGGTCCTAATTTAGGTCTTGCTACTCATATTAGGTTAGGTAATAGGTTAAAAATTAGGTCTTAATGGGTCATAATTTACTCAAGGGGTCTAATTTTAAGTATATTTAATTATGTCTTCTTAGTCAAGTATTAGGTAGATAATTAGTCTTATCTCTAGGTCTTATTAGGTACATAATTAGTCTTATCTAGGTCTTATGTACATACACAATGTATACATAAAAATCTATCTATATACGTGCATGTACATGTATGTATACATACATATATACATGCACACATACATGCACATGTGTATATATATATATATATATATATATATATATATATATATATATATATATATATATAGACACACACACACACACACATGTGCATACACATGCACATGTACATATATATATACATACATATACATGCACATGTGTGTGTGTGTGTGTGTGTATGCACATGTGTGTGTGTGTATATATATATATATATATATATATATATATATATATATATATATATATATATATGCACATGTATATATATATATATATCTGTGCATATATATGCACATGTATATATATATACGCACACACACAGATATATATATATATATATACATGTGCATATATATATACATGTATATATATGCACATGTATATATATATACACACACACAGAGATATATATATATATATACATGTGCATATATATATATATATATATATATATATATATAGATATCTATATATATATATCTATATATATATATATATGCACATGTATATATATATATATATACATATATATATATGAAAAATCTATATAATTATATATACACATGTGCATATATATACACATATACATGTGTATATATATGCATATATTTACATATATATATATATATATATATACATTTGTATATATATATGTATATATACAGATGTATACATGTGTATATATACATGTATATATACACATGTATACATGTATATATACATATATATGCATATATACACATGTATATGCATATATACATGTCTATATATGCATATATACACATGTATATGCATATATAGATGTGTATATATGCATATATATGTATATATGCATATATATGTATATATGCATATATATGTATATATGCATATATATGTATATATGCATATATACATATATATGCATATATACATATATATGCATATATACACATGTATATATATGCATATACATGTGTATATATGCATATATACATGTGTATATATACATATATACTATTTATGCATCTATCAAAAACTAAAAATAATAAAAACAAACAATAAAAATACCTCAAAAACATGTTTGATATTTCGGAAGCTGTCTCACTGTTCCACTATTTCACTATCGCTGAAAGTGACAGTGAAATAGTGGAACTTTCAGCGGATATAAACTTCCACCAAAACAAACCCTAAATACATGACTTTTGATCGAAAGTCATGACTAAAGGACTTTCGATCGAAAGTCCCTTAGTAACTTTGGATCAAAAGTTACTAAGGAACTTTCAATCAAAAGTTACTAAGGAACTTTCGATCGAAAGTTACTTACGATCAAAAGTTCTTTGTTTGAGGACTTTCGATCATAAGTTTAGTACTTACGATCGAAAGTTGAAGCTAGTTTCTATCGAAAGTGGATAAATATTATTTTTCCAAAAACACTTTTTTAGACGGATTCCTTCCTCCAAAAAATTGTAACCCAGTATTGTGGGTTCACCTGGCACCTAATGTAAAGATCAGAATTCAGTTAAGTGTTGAAGACTGGACAGTGTATAGAGTTCCTATAGCTTAGAGCATTAGCACATGTGTGTACAAATGAATTATGGTATACACCCTAGAAGTTAAGTTTGTTGGACTATACCTCTGCTTAGTCTATGAGCGCATAAGTAGATATGAAAGGATGAGAAAGTTATAGTCAGTTGAAGTTGCACAACCAGTGTGTGCCAGTGAAGAACAGAGCATGGAGCTGACAGTTAGTATTTTGGTTTGCGATTATAATGTAATGTTGTAAAGGCTATGCACCCATTGTATTTAGGTTTTTGACATGTTTATATGTTTAATTATAAGCATGCTTAAGCCAATTCATTTGGAAACATTTTTTGTAATTAGTTATAGGGCCAACCTAATTGTTTATTTTGTATGAGCGTATAAATATAAGATGCACCCATTGTATTCAACATGGAAGAGGATAGATTGATGTGTTAAGAAGAGAAAAAGTGTGCAAAGAAACTATGAGATGTATTGCAACTTTGTAAGAGGTCAAAGCATTAGCACATCAAAGGAACTAATCTCACAAGCAGTTTCACAGTGATAGTTCACCTGATAGATATAGTGTGTATCTGATATCAGAAGGTTGTAGCCTTCACCATTTGAGCAGTGAGCTCTTGGACAGTGAGTCCACTTCCCTAATAGGGATTATTGTAAAAGACTCCTAACAAGGTAAAAAATCTTCTAACAAGGATCACAAAACACTAGTGTAGAATATTAGTGGGTGTCAATTCCCACCGGGGTTTTTACCTATTTGGGTTTCCCCATAATCATATTTTTGTCTTGTGTTGATTTCATATTTCATGTTTATGTGAATGTTTAATTCACTACTTAAGCATTTAAGTTAAGTATAAATATTATAGTGAAAACTTAAAATATAGTGAACACTGATTCACCCCCCCTCTCAGTGTTCCCATTCCTAACAATTGGTATCAGAGCTCCAGTCCTCAACAAAGAAGTCTAACCACTTGAGGAGATCATGGAAAAAGTAGAAATAAAACATCTGAAAAGAAATCTTGAAGCTGCTCTTGAAGATCTGGACAAATCAGAAAGAGAAATTGAAGAACTAAAAGAAAAATTCAGTGATGCACAATTAGTTATCAAAGGGCTAAGAAGGGATCTAAAAGAATGTTCCACTAGTGATTCGGAGATAATGGTCAAAAAACTAAATGAAGAAAATGCATCCTTAAAAGGATAGCTTGAAGAATTTGATGACAAATTGATTAAAAATCAAGAAGCATACAATGAATAGGTCAAAGAGAATCTTCAACTCAATCAAGAATTAAGACTAGAAAACATGGATATCTTGGAACTAAGAAACACCAAAGAAATCTTGGAATCAAAATTGAAAGAAGCAAAGAGTCACATTGACAAATTGCACACCATTTATGATTTGATACAATCTCATTTGTATGCAAGGAGAGCTAAACGAGACATCAGTTGTATTGGATACAATGAAACACAAAATCAGATTGAGAACATGCAAGCAAGAAAGAAAACATTAGAAGAATCTACTAATACGAATATGACTGAAGATCAAACTAATGATAATGGTGAACCACCTAAGAATGAGTGCAAGTCAATTGACCACACTTGTTTTGCATGTAACAAGCATGGACACATTGCAAGAAACTGTATAGAGGTAAGACATTTTAATGGATACTGTTATTCTTGCAATAAATTTGGTCATAGAGCTATGAATTGCAAGACTAGTAAGAAGAATAGGATTCAACATAATCAGAGAAATAAGAATTAGACAAATATAAGAAGTTCTTAGAATGTTACATGTTAGATATGTAACTATAATGGTCACTCTGCTAGAACATGTAAAATGGTGACTCATGTCAATGCATTGAGGAATATAAGACCCCCAGTCATTTGTCACTCTTGTAACAAGGCTGGACATATATCAAAGTTCTATAGATCAAGGATGCAAGGTCAGGAAAACCCTAAAAAGGATGAAGAACCAATATTGGATCCTGAAGGAGAAGTCAAGTTTGTGAAAACCTCAGAGGATGTGAGCTTGATTTGGTCAGAAGGAAAGAAGGACAAAGTTGATGAGAATGTATTGGATCCATCTGCAGTAGATGCACCCTCTACATCTAGATGAATGGCCCTCAAGGCCATAGGGGGAGATAATTTAGCTCTAGACCCCTGTGTGGTTGGTATACTCATTCTCAGAGTATGTGCCTTTGGACTTGAGCTTTTGGAGTATAAAGGAACCTTTGTGCAAGAGCACACATGCTAATTGTTAGTAGAACTCCAGTTGGAAATTTTGAAGTGACAACCTGGTTTACGTGACAAGAATTAATAGCAGAATTCTCACTTTAAGTACACAAAAAGTTGTTTGATCACTCATTGCATTTGAAGTCAGAGCAATTAAAGAGCAAAAAGAGCCTTGGAAGTTGTTGTGAAGACTTAGAGATTGATCTATTAGTGATTTACAGTGCATTTGATCTGTTGAAGAAACCCTAGATCATTGCGTTGATCCATAAGTCATCAAATTTTCTCAGAAGTCAATTGGAAAGAAATTACAAGTAAGTCATAGCCACTCCCATAGTTTATGATGTCACTGAGAAGAAAAGATATGTTTTCAAGAGGCATCCATTTAAATCAACCCTAGATGATTTAGAGGGAGATTTCTCTAGCATGCCCATGGATGTCATGCATGTTGAGGATATTAGGGCATATATCTACTATAAGAAAGAACTAGTAGGATTGGATAGGTTAAGGGCACACATGGATACCATGTTGAAACCAGACAAAACACTCATAGATGAATATGTTAAATGGAATGATCACCCTATTGTTGAGTATGCTATGGCATATGAATTTTATGAGACTGAATGGATTAATATACTATTGAGAAGAATTCGTGATGATTTGTTTTGGATTGGTGATGTGCCGATAAGAATCACCAGTGACTTGATACATGAGATGATAGGCCTTTCTAGGAAAGGCATCATCCTTCTTGTGGGAAAGGATGTTAGGAAGATTGTTGAGAAAACATGAAAGTCTAGAAGTGATAGGCACAGGATGAAAATTGAGCCTATAGAGCAAGAAAACATCAAATTGATATCTATGATATTGGGATACAAGTTTCATCACACCAGGAGGGTGAATAGTGTTTCTGCAGGCACAATTCTAGCAGCCATTAGACTTTGACAGAAGATGGGGAGTTCAATCTCTGTGAGATCTTGTGCGCATAGCTGATTGATAACATCAAGTCCATCAAACATGGTAAGACCAAAATATTCAGGTTTGGGTCCTTAATCATCTATATGTACCTTCATATAGTTGGGAAAGTATCAGATTTATATTTGGACAAATCCATTCCAATCATGTAACAAATATCTAACAAGGCATTCATTGAAAGCACATTAACAGATTATGTAACATTGGAATTGAAGACCTTCTGGGCTAAATAGATGCAAAGATAAATAGTGTAACAACCAAGAGGAAAGACTCTAAGATAACATCAGAGATACTCATAATTCATGGAGTCACAAGAAGACCTTGATAAAGCAAGGGATGAAAATATTTCCTTTGAACTGAAGAGTGGAGATATAGCTAAGGCAAAATCATGTGATCTCAAGATGAAGAAGATAAAAATTGAAAAAGATGATAGTCAGAAGGGTAAAGAAGATGATACTTCTTCTGTGCCCAAGGAAACTATTGACCTTACCACCCCTCCAAAGTATAAGGTCATAGCAAAGAGAAAGAAAGAAGTCAGCACCAACCATCCACCCTCAAGAGTCACATGGAACATAAGGAACTCTCAGGCACCTCTTGAAGTAAGCTTCATACCTAGTATTCAAGTGTTAAGGACTATAATAGTAGAAGAAGGAAGGTTAGATCAGGTAGCCAAATTCTATGACAAATATAATGAAATTGACAAATCAAAGATTCATGAGATGCTCATCAAACATGTGATAAAGTTGAATAAAATAGTTCTTGAATTGAAGATAGCCATCCCATATAAGGTATGGGAGATTTTTGATACCTTAAAAAGACAAGCCACTGAAGAAGACTTCAGAATTAGGGAGCAAACACTTGATTCCAATCTTCCAGTATGTTCCATTGAAGAAAGAACACTAATACTGAATATAGTAAAGCCACACTTAAGAACAAAGATGAGAACACTACACATTATGAACAAAGACTATGAACTAATAACCAAGGAAATAGAGAAGGCCTTTGAGAAGGTATTCTTAGAGTAGCACATGAAACCCAAGATTGAGCCCATCACACAAGCACCTAGCGAGCAAGTCAAAGAAGCAGAGACCTCCAAAATATCATTTATAGGTCCTTAGGATTCAACACCTATAGTTGTAACACCTATAGAGGCAGTAAAGCATGCACCCATAATAAATACACAAAAATATGATACAATCTTCATTGACAATATAGAGATTGTAATGGCGGCCATAGACAATGACTTAGATAAGTTTTAAGAAGCCTTTGTGAGCACACAAGAAGCTGAAATTTATGTAGCAACACACCACCCATTCATCAAGAAGAAGCATTGACTGATGATGACAAAGAAGAAGAGAAGTTGGAAGAAAAGAAAGAACAAGAAAAAGAAATAAAAATAGAGGAAGAAAAGAAAGAAGAAGTAAAGACAAAAGAAAGTGAGAAAAAGGATGAAATTTCAATAGAACAAGAAGTCATAGACAACACTCCCATCACTCCCTCTACAGCATTGTTGTCAAGTTTGACACCTGACACATCCAGTTTGGACTCATGGACAGAAGAAGACCTGATTAAGTTCAGTGTCTTAGCTACGGAGAAGGAAAAGGAGAAACAACTAATGAGAAATCCTCTCCTTATTGAATCAGTGAATATACTAAATAGTTTTTTTTCTTGTGGACAAGAAAGTGTCTAAGGTACACTCTATTGATGATGTAAGTACAATCATTTCTCAGTTCAAATGTAATTTATCAAGCCTTGAAGAATTTTCATCCCAAGTTGTAGAAGAAAAGTATCTAAAGAAGAGATTGAATGAGTTGATAAGGAAATTCGCACTAGATTTGAGCTCACTCAAGATAGGACAAGCATCCCTAAAAGAATTTGCAAATGAGGGAAGAAAAATCATTACAGAATGCATGAACTAAGATAAGCTTACTAATGCTCATTTCAAAATAAAAGAGGTAGAAGGTATGATTGATCAAGTAAAGATTTTAGTGAAAGACACATCTACAGATGTAAACAAATGCAATAATGATTATCAAAAATAGATTGATAAAATTGAGAAGGCAGAAAAAGAGTTGTCAAAAATCAGGGCAAGGCAAACATAGCTAAGGAATGCTCTCGTGCCCTCACTAGACATAATAATTCAGAACATCAAGGACATAAACACCACAATGGTAACTTATGATCATGGTCCCAGTAGTGACTTGGAGAATATGGAGAAGCTATAGTATGCTTTATGTGCCCATCTCTAGATAGTAAATTCATTGATCACTTTTTGGAAGAAGGAGAACCAGAACCTAAAGACATCATATCCAGATGTTTTCCCTCAGTGAGTACATGCAAATAAAAAATTTTGGTACACCTTTGTCATTAATTTCAAAGGGGGAGTTTTATATAGAATATGTATTATAATATGTATAGGGAGATATAAGATTATATATAAGAAATGTATAGAAGACAAAAAGTTTTTGTGTTAAGGGACAGTTAGCAACTTGGCCATATTCCTTTGATTCCATCAATGAAAAATGGGGAGATTGTTGGAAAGTTGACTATACTAATGTATATGACTTGATATAGTGTTGTCATTATGGCAACAAATTCATACAATAGTTTGGAGTCAGCGCACCTAATGTAAAGATCAGAGTTCGGTTAAGTGGTTAAGACTAGACACTATATAGAGTTCCTGCAGCTCAGAGCATCAGCACACATGTGTATGGATGAATTATTGTATCTTCCCTAGAAGTTAATTTTTTTGGACTATAATTATGCTTAGTCTATGAGCACATAAGTAGATATGTAAGGATGAGAAAGTTACAGTCAGTTGAAGTTGCACAGCCAGTGTGTGCCAGTGAAGAATAGAGCATGGAGCCGACAGTTAGTATTTTGGTTTGTGATTATAATGTAATGTTGTAAAGGCTATGAGCCCATTGTATTTAGGTTTTTGACATGTTTATATGTTTAATTATAATCACGCTTAAGCCAATTCATTTGGAAGCATTGTTTGTAATTAGTTATAGGGCCAAACTAATTGTTTATTTTGTATGAGCATATAAATATAAGATGTGCCCATTGTATTCGGCATGGAAGAGGACAGAGTGACATGCTAAGAAGATTAGAAGTGTGAAAAGAATCTATGAGATGTATTAAATATTTTTAAGAGGTCAAAGCATCAGCGCATCAAAGGAACTGATCTGACAAGTAGTGTCACAGTGACAGTTCACCCGATAGATATATTGTGTATCTGATATCAGAAGGTTGTAGCCTTCACCATTTGAGTAGTGAGCTCTTGGATAGTGAGTCCACTTCACTAATAGAGATTATTGTAAAAGAATCCTAACATGGTCCAACCCTTAACAAGGTCTACTACACTTAAAGCATTTTAAAGCTACTCCTAACAGGGTAAAGGATCTTCTAACAAGGATCACAAAACACTAGTGCAGAATATTAGTGGGTGTCAATTCCCATCGGTGTTTTTACCTATTTGGATATCCCCGTAATCATATTGGTTTCTTGTGTTGATTTCATGTTTAATGTTTATGTGAATGTTTAATTTAGTACTTAAGCATTTAAGTTCAGTATAAAGATTAAAGTGAAAAGTTAAAATACAGTGATCATTGATTCACCCCCCCACTCTTAGTGTTCCCATTCCTAATAATTCATGCATCTTAACATCATTATTAGTAACAAATTCTTCTAACACATCATGCATAGGTTCATCCAAAGAAGCTAAAGAGTTTTGAAGAGAAAAACTACAATCTTTAGCTTGAGAATGACGCTTCTTATGACATTCATTAGCAGATCGATTACGTTTTTCTTTTCTTGAATATGTTGAGAACTAGGAGGAATAATTAGAGGATCCTTCATAGGTTCTCTAGGAGGTTTAATAGGATTATCAACAAATGGAAAAGCAATAGTAGGAGCTTGATTAACAGATGTATAATCCATAGATAAAGGAGGTATGGAAGGTGTAGGAAAAATACCAAGATTAAGATCTATCGAAGGTATGCTTAATTCAAGTATCTTGCGATGTTTGTTGGCTTGATATGAGTGGAAAAAAATATTAGGTCAAGAAGGACATGAATTAGGTAATGAAGGCCAAAATAAGTCAAGGGTAGCACAATCTATGGGCCTAAGAGGTTAATATAAACTATGATTAACCATCTTCACTTCTTCATCATGAACAAATTTAAGACATTTTTTGGATAGGTGAAGCAACAACATGCATGACATTTAACCATGACAAACCAAGCTTAAATTGAAACTAATTAGAAGTAGGAACAACAACAAAGGTAGTGTTCACAATTTTACCAGAAAGTTCAACTGGCAAGTTAATGGAACCAAATGATGGATAAGGAAAACCATTACAAGTTTGAATCCACACATCAGATATAGTATAAGAATCACATTAAAAATTTTTCATAAAAATATTTTCTTCAGTAATAACATTGACTAAGGATGTAGGATCACCAAGACAACCACGAGTAGGAATCTGAGAATTCCTAGTGTGTATAAGGAAATGTACCTTCATAGGATTAGTATTGTCAATAAATGAAATAGAAGCTAAATAACCACAATATAGAAAATCTATTAGAAAATGAATGAACAATCAAGCATCCTATGGTTCTCTAACTAAGAGTGTTAATGTGAAGCTCTTGACAAGCCTTCATTAATGATAGTCCTAGAATGAGAAAATGTGATAAGATAAGATAATTAATTCAATTCCAAATAGAAATGCTCAAATTAACTTTTAAATTATCTTTCTAGCTATAATTCTCAAGAGCTTAGATGAAATTCTCAGATTTGTGGATATGAATTATGATTGATTTAAGCCTCCCTTTTATAGATTTATGCAAGGAGAGCAAGTGTAGTGGAGTTGATCATGATTAAGTTTGAGTTGAGTATTTGGTTCCACCCTTTGAAGAAAATTTAAATATTGTGTCCTCAAAGCTTGGGATAAGTAGACAACATGAGTGGAAAACATGCTCTTTCACTTTGATTGATTGAGATTGAATTTGGCTTGATCCATGTGAATGCATTTCATTAAATCCCTTTGGTTGAGGTTTTTTCCTCCCATTTGGTTGTTGAGAGAAATTAGGATTTAATCAATTAATTTTAATTCATTTATTTAGCCATGTTCACCCCTTGAATGGGTTAATTTTATTTACTTCAAACTATACAATTAATTAGATTAATTGCACATTGATTTAATTTCACTTGATTTAATAGGTTTTAATTGATCTTTTGGCTTTAGATTTTGAATTATATTGAATTAAGACTTGATTTTAATTTTGATTGGCCAAATTCTTGTTTTGATTTAATTTCTTTGATTTTTCCTTGATTTTGCCTTGATTAATCACTTGAATGATCCTATCCACTTTTAGGTGATTAAAAGTGCCCCTCTTTGAGTTGATGTGTGAAGCGTGTCGATACAAAGAATGTCCTAATTCAACTTGATGAAAGTATTGTTTTAACTGATGAAGGTCCTGATTTTGTCAATGGTCAATCTTGATTCTTTCGATGTTTGATTCTTCAATGTTCAATGTAAGATGAAGATATTGATAATGTTCAATCTAATGGTCATTTTGATTGATTTAAAGTCCTTGATGGTTGATCTGATGTTAGATTAATGATGTGATTCCTGATTTGATCTAATTTGATGTTTGATGCCCCTTTTGATTGATTAGCAATAAATTTCATGATAGATTATGCTTTGATTTGATGGTCGATCTCCTAATTTGATGATGTTGTTGTTGTTCTGATTATTTCAGTGTATGGCCCCTCGGAATTGAAATGAAATTTGATAGATGTTTGAAAATTTTGACTATTTAGGTCAATTTGCGTTGATTGGGTCAATTTATAATGAATTTTCATTTCATTTTCGATAATGTTTTTTGGGTCTATTTGATTACAAATGTCCTTGGTTTGGCAGATTTGATGGCAATTTTGGATCCTCGGGTCCCCTCTCGTGAAAGATTCCCATTTTAGGTCAAATATAACATTTTTAGGTCAAAAGGGTTTATATAAAGAGGTAAAATGTATTTTTACTATTCATTTTCACTTTTACTTTTGACTTTTGAGTTCTGACCTCCTTTGACTTTTTGGCGATGTCTATCCCTATTCGCGAGCATAGATTCAAATGTGGTTGATGGTATCAGTGGCCACTAAACTATGAACCTCTAGTGAGTGCCTAAACTTCTTCGTTTTGTTGATTCATGCATTTAATTTCTAGGAAATTAAATTTTTCTTAGCAAAACTCTCTTTTTTTTCTTTTTATTTTCTAAATAGCACTTTTGCAAATTTAAATAGCCGCTTTTACACTTGAAATAGCACTTCGACATTTTTAACCAGCACTTACGCGCTTCAGAACAGTGCATTTAGCCACCTGTTCTTGGCCCTAGACTGCTTTTGCCTTGTTAAATAGTGCATTTGACATTTTTTCGCTTTTGCAAATTAGAATAGTGCTTTTTAATTTTAAAACAATGCTTTCAAATTATTTTAGCACGTTTACCTCAAATGACGCATTTGAGTTGTTAAGTAGCATGTTTACACTTTTAAAGCCTGAAATAGTGCTTTCACCCTTTTAGGATAGATTTTAAATTGACTTAGTCAGCTTTCAACATGTTCAACATCATCGATCAACTGATTGGTTAAGGTAATGAACTTGATGTTATAGTGAGTTGTAAGATATCAGTATGAGCCAGTCATAATTTGGCTGTTGGATCATCAATCTAGATTTTGATGATGGGTGATGATGAATTTTCCATCCTCTCTGAGTAGAATTAGAAAAATTGATTGTGGTTTGATATTTGTAAATGTTTGATTGACTTAGGATAATCCAAGTGATAAGTGATTTCAAAAATTAACGTGATTGAACTTTATTTTTGTAGGAGGTACTCAAGTCATTGAGTGTGTGTGGTTCATATCCTTTATCGATGAGCATGATCTAGGACTTGAGTGTGGCTGATCACAGACATATCAGTCTATGTGGTCTCTCTTTCCTTTTGGCTCTTCCTTGATTCCGAGTGAATCAGGGTTTGATTACTACTATGGCTAAGCAATGGCAATCAGACCATAATATGTTCCATTTTCCCATGGGTGAGATGACTATCACTCTGGAGGATGTGTATCACATCCTTCACTTGCCAACTAGAGGAGAGTTGGTTTATTACGATTCTGTGTATGATGGGTTTTCATGTAGATGAGTTTTTTTGGATCGAACCATTGGAGACGATCATATTTAGTGGGCCCAATTCCTTTCCTTTCTAGTACTTCCAATAGTTTTAGGTACTTTGATTGGTGGGTTTCTTCTACTAGAAAGGCATGGTCACAGATTTGCAATTGGATGGGGTCCTATCCTAGAGGACTTGATGGCGTATACCTAAATATTTTATTGGGGTTCATGCGTATTAGCTCAGTTGTATCATGAGCTACATATAGTGGTTTACAGATGGTCCTGTATGCTTACTACAGGGGCAATATTGTTATAACTCTAGACTTGGGAGCACATCCCAATGACACATCATGTTACTACATGACAGTAACATCTGAGTTGGCCATTCACCTAGATGTATGAGGGTATGGTTATTTAGACCCACATGGGTAAGATATATTATTGGCATTGTCTCATTGATGATATGGATGTTGTGGTTTGGAGGCCATATGTTGGTTGTGAGGCTTGGGATGAGGATGACTCTGAGTTACCTTATATGTTTTTACCTTGATGGATGATTGGTCATTTGACTTATATTATTGAGAGATTCTACTTCAGGAGAGTATTGTTTCAGTATGGGCATAGGTAGGGTATGCTACAAGGAGTAGCAATGTATGCTCAAGTGTAGGAAGAGAGATCATTATGGGGTCCCTGTGTAGATTATGGCATAGTAGTTTGAGAGATCTAAGACCTTGGATATCTACCTTGGTCTATGAGAGAGCATGTGATGGATGTTGGGATCACAAAGGATTATGGTGAGTGGTTGCATCGGTACCCATTTCCAAGATTTACCGATCCCACTTAGAGAGTTCCTACTATTGATGAGCTATCAGACAATGGTGGTGGTGATGTAGGACATGGTGGAGAAGATGATGGAGATGATGATGATGGAGATGGTGGTGGAGATGATGATGACATGGACAATGTGGTTTTGGAGCAGCTAGAGTAGGTAGGGTACATATTCTAGTGATTTCTTCTGCTCCTATTTCTCTTGCGGGTGGTCAGGGTAGAGGTGGTAAGAATAGATCACTTGATTAGGTTTCCAGGGATCCAACAATGAGACATGGTTGACATAGAGCCAAATGACACATAGAGGTTGAGGTACAGGTGGAATAGGTTTTTCTGGATCAGGAACAGGGTCCTCCTACTTAGCATGGTAGACCATTAGTTATTCCACAGGCTCCACTTTCTCAGGGACCTACTTCTACTTCTTCTTTTGTTTCTACTTTGATGCCATCTTCTTCATCATGTCCTTCTTCTTCCAGTTTTGTTCCATCACTGTCAGTTCCATCTTCTTCAATGCCTTCTTCATCCATACCTCCAACATAGGCTCCTACCCCAGCTTTAGCATCAGATGTTATATCTCTTCAGACTCAGATGTCAGCGATGCAGTAGCAGGTTACTTAGTTGATTTTGATGATGTAGATTTTTATGGCCATGATGAGTCAGTAGGGATTACAAGTGAGCTCAAGTCATCCTCTAGATAGTGCTCCTAGTCCTGATAGTACTGATGGTGCTTGTGACTTGATCAGTTGATATATTACATGAGATGTTTCAGTTGTTTTGTACTTTGATGATATATGATCTCATTCTCTTGTTGATGTTGGGACATTGGAATCTTATTGTATCATCTTTGATTTGATCTATATTATTGATACTGATACTTTGATTTACTTTGATGGACATGGATTTTTAGATATTTCATTTATGAGCATTTGTTGGACTCTGATATGTTTTTTACTTCATGATGATGTTATAGACTTTGATACTTGTTCTGATAGCTTTCACTATATATGATGTCATGATGTGTTGGATTTCCTTTTTATGTTTTTTAGCATGATATGTAGATCTAGATGATTCTATCTCCTATATGCTTTGTTTTATGCTTTTTAGATGTAGTTTTTGAAATGTATGCACATGTTCTATTGATTCTTTAATGGTTATCTTATGTATGACATAGAATAAATGGATGAATGAGATGATGTCGATTCTAATGATTAATGCTTTGATTATTACTGATGGATGCAATGATATATAGATGTTACATGAAATTAATGAATAATGTATATGGGTGGTTTTGTGAATACAATGAAATGTAATGAAATGATATGTAATGATGATGTAATATGGATATGGATATATATGCATGATGATTGTAGATGTTATATGATATAAATGATAATGCAATGCAATGCTTTTGATGGATTTATATGCATGATGCAATGTTTCTAAGATGACTAAAATGATATGCACTTAATGATGATCTTATGACCTCTTTGAAATGTAATCAATGATTACTATATGCAATGGTAAATGCATTTAATGAATGTAATATGAATGATCTCTTAAGGAAATGATGCAATCTAAATAAAATGAATCTAATGCACTTAATGATTTGAATTTTGAATGAGTGAATGCATGAAATGCATTGGATTTAATAATGTATGAAATCTAATGCAAATGACATACCAATGATTCTAATCATGAATATTAATGCAACTTATGAAATGAACCTAATGAGAATGACGACCTATGTAATGATTTCAAGTCCAATGAACTTAATGATTTAAATGATGAAAATGCTTAAATAAATCTAAGATAAAATGAATCTAATAAAGATGATTTCAATGATTTAATGCAATGTAATGCATATTCTTTTAAATGAACCTAACAAATGCAAGTGAACTAATGAAATGCACTTTGTTTTTTTATTTTTGGATTTCCAACACACTCGATCACATATCATTTTTGATGATCCTCTTAATTTTTTATTTCACTACACCCCCTTTCTTTTTGTCTATTTTCCCTCTTGAAAATTTAGATTTTGAAGCTAAGAAAGGAAAATACTTTAAATGCATTTAATCTAAGATGTATGCAACTAACTGTCATTATTGAAAAATTTGGAGCTTATAATCATCATTGAGCATTTTTTTGGAATTCTGATTTTAGTACAACCATCACTAGTTTAACCATGATGATATGAATACTTTTTGCACCTCTTTCTTTTCTTTCCCATCTCTTTCTAGTACAACTATCATTGATTGAAGCCAATCATGAGAGTGCGAACTGATTTTGTTAGATTCTATGTTGCAAGTGGATTTTGGTATTATGATATTGAACATCAAAATATCCAAGGTATGCTTTTGTGTAAACAAATGAAGATCTCAGTTTTATCATATGTAAAAGTCCTTGAAGATTCTTTGATGATCACGTCCTTAGACAAATAATACATTCTTTAAAACTTTGATTTTAAGAAAGTCATTCATAAATCAATAAAATATCATGCTTTCATCATAGCTTATCTCATTTAAAAACTTTCATTGGTTTTCTAGAAAGATATGATTTCATCAATCAAGTCAACACTTAGAAAAAAATTTCAATGTTTTTCAAATCCATATTTCAAGTATATTTCCATCCATTTCATACTTTTAATCCTGATAAAGATAAGGTTATGTAAGATCTCAGATCAAATTTTGCATTCTGGTTCAAATTAGATTAGGATTGGATTTGATTGAGTGTTTCCACTCGTACTTTTGATGACTTGATTCACTGATTGATTGAAATTTTCTTTTGATGAATCCTTTCTCCTTTAGAGTAGATTGCCCCTAGTTTGATATGATTTCAAAGTTGGACTTAGGACAATTTGCATATTAGGTGACCAAAATCTTTAAGTTCTTGCAAATGCAATTGTGTGGTTTTATTATGCAATATATACAAATGCTGGTGAATGCAATATCTATAGGGTGACCACTAGGCATGCGACTGACTTGGACTTTCAATGGCACCTATTTACCAAGTTTTCATTGATTGAATGGATCTTTCTTTCTTTTTCTATTTTTAAATATTTTTCCTTTTTTTGCTACCAAGGTGCCTATTTGCTAGGTTTTCACCAAGATACTTTTTCTCTTTTTGTAATTTTTTTCTATTGTTTTCTTTGTTTCAATTTTTTTTTCATATCATCAAGGCACCTATTTTCTAGGCTTTTTGCAAGACAACATATTTTTGAGGATCATATATGAATGTTTTTCTTTCTTCATGCTCAATTTTTCACTATTTTTGATCTTTTCTTCTTTTCAATTTGTTTTCTCTTTTATTCTTTTCAAATGTTTTTGGTATTTTTAGGATCTATTTTGACTATATCCAATAAATATGATGCTTGCCATCTGATTTTCTGATACTCTTTATAGTCTTTCATCTGTCTCATGTATAGAACCTCTTTAGGTGAATGCTATTGATAGGTTTTGGTGGCTCTTCTCCATCACAATCAACTAGCTTGTAGGTGTCGGTCCCAAAATATGAAGTGATAACAAAAGCTAGCTTGGTTCTTGAGATTCTCTCATAAAACTAGGTCACATATTTCAAATGTTCTTGACTTGATATGCTTGTTATATGTCCTTGACATTTTATTTTGATATACCTTCAAGTGATCAAATTCTTGTTGATGTTTCTCAGCTAGCAGTTCTAGTTCATGCAACCTAGCAACCCTATAATCTTCCTCACTTATCAAACCATGAAGGGATACCCTTAAGGATGGAAGTTCTACCTCCAAAGGTAAAACTACTTCTATTCCAAAGACTAAGGAAAAGGGTGTAGCTCCTGTTGGCTTCCTGATGCTTTTCTTATAAGCCCATAAGGTTGGGTTTATTTTTATGTACCAATCCTTACCTAAATTTTTTACTGTTCTCTTCAATATCTTCAAGATATTTTTATTCGTTGCTTCAGCTTGTCCTTTACATTGGGGGTAATAGATTGAAGATGAGTGATGGATCATATGAAATTTTGTGCATAAATCCTTTAGGTCCTTGTTTTTGAAGTGCTTTGCATTATCAATTATAATGGCATGAGGTACACCATATCTACAAATTATATGATTTAGGATAAACAAGGATATCTATTTTCCTATTGCAGTTGATAAGGGTACAAATTCCACCCATTTAATAAAGTACTCTGTTGTCATGATGATAAATTTATGACCATTTGAGGATGGTGGATAAATCATTCCTATTAAGTCTAGACCCCATTGATAAAATGGCCAAGTTTTTTTCATCGGATGAAGCTCTTGTGCGGGAACATGTATCAAGTTTCCATGGAATTGACACTTTCTACAAGTTTTAGCAAAGTGATAAGCATCTTTCTCCATCGTAGGCCAAAAATATCCTATCCGAAGAATTTTCTTAGCTAGGGTTAATCCATTTGAATGTGACCCACATATTCCCTCATGGATTTCTCAGAAGGCTACATTTGATTCCTCTTCCTCTAGACATCTAAGGAGCATTCCGTCTATACTCTTATGATAAAATGTTTCAGATATTAGGGTATATCTAGTAGATTGGTGGATGAATCTTTTGTTTTGATTTTTGGTTTGTTCCATTGGTAGGATTTGGTCTTTTAGGTAAGAGTAAATGGCTCCATACCAAGGTGATTCATGTCTAGTTAATAGGCAAATAGTATGAGGATGGGAAGAGTCTATTGGATATTCTCTTAATTTTCTAAGGTGTGTGTCCAAATTTTGGGTTAAATCTCCTTCCAGGTGTTTTGTTTGGTCTAGGGTTTGGAAAATTCACAGGAAATTGTCATATCCAAGTTCAAAAACCCTTACCCTAGGTTTTTTTTTTGAAAATGTCGAATTCATGCAAAAGCCCTCATGATTAGCCCTTATTCTTCTATTTCATTGTTACCTTTTTAGTCACTTAAGCTGATTAAATCATGCACATGTTTAATGTTTTTGTGTTTGTTGAACTGAAAAAGGTCATAGCATGTATCATATAGTATTTGGTGAATCAGCGAACAAGTCAATCTTATGCTAAGTGTCATTTTAGTCACATGGTCTCTAAGTCTCCCAGTCAGCACCTCAACCATTCAGCGAATTGGTGAATGTGTTTGAACCCTGTTAGCTATTTTTCTTTGTCACTGAGTCTCCTAATGTTTTGGTAGTTATTTTACCCTTTGTGAGAACCAGCAAACAAAGGCTTTCTTTAGTTCACTTAGTCCTTGGAAGTCATGTGTTAACACTCAGTGACCTAGCGAAAGTTGTATTCGCTCATTCTCTGAATCTAGCGGTCAAGGGTTATATCAAATGGAGAATTGGCGAATACCATGGATTGATTTCAAGATCAATGGCTTTGTTTTAATCTCAAGTATCTCTTGGGTCCTACATGTTTGATTTGGTGAATGAGCGAATGAGTATTTATATTATCATTGTCTAAGTTTGGCGGTTTTGACAATTTGTTGAAAGAAGTTTGGCAGAGGTAATGTTTTTGTGTTCGCTTATTCTCAGAATGAGTTAGTGAAATACTAAGTGATTTAGCAATTTAGAAAATCATATGGTCATGAGTTCTCTTAAAGGAAAGGTAAAGGCTAGAAGTATTTGGTGAATGGGTGAATCAGAGGATTAGCAAGGTTTTAAGTCTTCAATCGCTTAATTGCGTAAAGAAAAATTCAATGTTTGAAGTATTGCAAGAATGCGTGAACCCTTTGTTCGCTGATTCTTGTAATCAAATGATCATATGTTTTGGTGAAGTGGTCAGCTAACTGCATTCGCCAAGTCACATGATGTTGATGGTCAAAGCTACATGTTTCAATGACTCAGAGAGTAAACACTTTGCCAGTTCTTTGAATAATTAGGTGGTTAAGTATCTCAATAAGTGAATGCGTGAACCCTTTGTTCACTAAATCTCCAAAAAAATTGACAGTTAGCCGGGACATTAAGAGAATGGGAGATGACAATGGTCGCTAGTTCTCTAAATGATAACTGCAGTCAAGTGCTCGAAGGTGATCACTTCAGTCACTGATTCACTAAGATGATGAAGAGTTAAGAATTGCATTGTGAAAACCCGTGAAGGCTTTGGTCACTAGTTCTCTAAAAATGAGCAAGGCTTAACATTGTATTAAGTGATTACGAGAGGCTTTCAGTCACTGATTCACTAAATGGGCCCAGTTGGAAAAGGTAATAAAAGAAAAGAAAAGGGACCATTGCCTGCGTGGATAAAGTACAGTGTCAAGCTGGAGAGTAAACTAATGAGCCATCCAATCAGTTTCAAAGGAAGATTGCATGACGTAAATAGGTTTAAAGTGCAGAATCTTAATCATTTGCCTCTTTGCCTTATTTTCGAGTTGTTTAATTTATCTGTCAACATCCAAACATGGCTAACTCAAAATTTGAAATCTGATGGTATATGAAATTGAATGTGGAAAAAATTTAGGAGATTTTCAATAATTATGGTAGCTGTACACATTTGATCCATATCGATAAATAAGCTAAGCTCATTATTTCCTGTGTCCAAAATCAGTCGAAGAGAATTATGTCTTTCTAAAGTAGTTTTTGAGCACCAAATAAATCTAGTTTGTAGAATTTGAAGGTAATTATATAGCGAAGATGAGTCAACTTGAGAAGAGTGCAGTGTCTTCCAGAAGTGAAGCCAAGTCTAAGAGTGGTGAAGACAAGGGCAAGCCTAATTATTCAGATGAATTCATGAAATTGCTACCTGGTTCCAGTCAGAACAAGAGAGCTCCTAATGATGTCTTTGAAGATGTTCTAGGGTTTTGTAGAGATCCTATCACACTGAATAGCACAGGTTATACTATCTTCAACTTATTTTATAAAAATAGAGATAGTCATATCCCTGTATGTAATGGTTGGGCTTTGGGGTTAGGGAAATTAGTAGTGCCTAATGTATTCCTGGATGCGGATTTAATTGTTGCTCTAGCTAAGTGTTATGACCCTATTTCCAAGACTATTAGGAAAGAGGACTAGTTAGCTTTGGTTACTCTTGATAGGGGCTCATTCATGAAGGCTTTTAATGTCTATACTTCCTCCTCTACTAAAATCAACTTGAGCAAAGAAAAGGAGAGGTACAAGACTAACATAGGGATAGTGAAGGACCAAATGATGAAGCATATCCCAAAACAAGATAAGTATATATCTCCCCTCCCCACTCACATGAATGCTCCTTACCAATTTAAATCCCTTCAGCATTACATGAGGCAAACTTGTTATGGGTTGTGTAGGGTTTTGGGAATTGATGGGGATGCAGAGTTTTTACCAGCTGATCTTTTGATGATTATCCTAGACATCCAAAATTCCTTGGTTAATACTGACTATGATTACATTCAGTATATCATTGATAGAATGCATGAGGGTTTGATTTCTGTCAAGGATAGTAAGAGCCTAATTAAGTTCATGCATTATTCTTTGCTAATGCACTTAATTTTGTCTTCAACATTAATAATTTTGATTCAAACATGCTGAAGCCAAGGTTCAACTTTGAAGGGCAGTATAATCTAGTGCAATTATGGGTGAGGAAGTGGAATTCTACTTCCAATGAAGGGGCTTTTTGTATCTTTCAGAATTTCATTGTTTATCCTATTGCAAGGATGTTAGGTATCAATACTACAAGGATATCCCCAAGGGTCCTTAGGCTCCTACGACCAATGCAGTTTGTGGACAAATGGGAGGGAGATCATAATTGGGGTGATTTTTACTTGGGGGAGAATGCTACAATTTTGAGAGTCTACAGTTGCCCCCAACCCCCACATCTGTTACCAAAATTTGTGCCTCCAAGAGTTGCTTGTTTGGAATTTGTGTGGCAGTTGATGTGGACAGATAGAGAACTTCTAGCCCCTCATAGGAAGGGTACATTCACACCTAGGAAATTCAGGATAGGTGACCTCCTGGTAGGAAAGAGGGCATTTCCAAAAATTATTGCATGGTTAAATTAGTTCAAAATGGTTACTGGTGCCTGTAGACATCTAGATCCTGAGGGCTTTATCAAAACTACCAGGATGCTCTATATTCCAAACATTGGTGTGATTAAGGAACATGAGGGTTTGGATGAAGAAGATGTAGTCAGAAACATTATAGATGATGATGAGGTCAAAAGGAGATGGAACAGGTACTTTGATTTGATAGACTTGTCAAAACAAGTGATGGCAGCCCAACTTCCTTTTGAGGGTTTCTTCCCTGACCTTCCCTATTTAAAAAGAATTGACAAGATGATAGAGATGCATGACACTCTATCAAATTAGTTGGAGAAGTTGATTGACTAGAGTCAACCAAAGAAAAGGAAAGACTATTCATCTTCTGATCAAGAGGAGTTTTCTGATGAGTCCCCGGAAGGGAATAACCCACCACAAATTGAGGATGTATAGAGTGTTAAGCCTGTTGAAGACCAACTAGAAACAGGGGATACTCCAGAGCCACCTTTGAAGAGATAGAGGCTTGAGGAAGGAGAGCCTTCAAGGTAGGAAAAACAAAAAGGAATAATTGATAGAGCATCTACTCTAGTGCCAGGTGATAGGGTTTACCATCACCAGTTGAGAAAAGCAATAAGAGAAGGAAAGAAGGTGGCCACTGATGAAACAGATAAAGAACAGTCCCTGTGGTCAGAAAAGGATATCAGAGAGGTCTATCAGGAGGAATTTTTGAGTGATGACCAGTTTATTAAAACTGATGAATTCAAGAGTTTCCATATTTGGAATAAGAAACAAGAAGTGAGGAAACTTTTTCCTGAAGGTATGGAGCCAAGTGAAGAGACATTGAGAACCTTAGCTTCTTATGATCCTAGCCTTGATCCCATAACTGTAGATGAAGCTAGACAACTGGTCAAGTCAAGTGGAATGCTATTGACTCCAGGATGGGATCTAACTTTTGCATTCATCATAGATCAAATAAGAAAGCAACCATAGGGTAGCCCGTCATATGAAGTTCACATTGGTGATATGATAAGAGGAAGTGGCTATGACCCTAAATCTCAAGTTGTTGCAATGTGGTCTATGGCCCCTAGGACCCAAAAGCCATCTCTGTTGAGTATAGAGGATAAAATGGAAGGGAATAAGATTATATGGACTGTGTAGAATACAACTGACCTTGAAGTTTCCAAGGTAGTAACTCATTGGGCTAACCTGAATGAAGCAAAGATAGTTCAATTATCTGAAAGGTATTCAAAATTGTTTGAAAGTGAAAACCTGGTGGCCAAGGATAGAGACTTAAAACTGATGAAGATTAAGTAGTTAGAGGATGAATTGGCAATAAAAGTTAAGCTTGAAGAAGCTTCAAAGGTAGTTGTTTTCCCCCCTGTGCAGATTGAGGTCCCTATTCAAATTGATGAAGAAATCCCTGAGAGACCTACTGAAGATTTGGAGAAGATAAGGATAGAGGCATCTTTGGACACTATGTCAAAGATTGTGCAATAAAGGTGGGATAAGATATTAGAGAAGAAGGATATAGTTTATCAATCAGTTAGCCAATTGCACTAGACCAATAGAAAGGTAAATGAATCATTGGCTGCTTTGGATCCACTTCATAGTGTTTGGTCTAGGAGAAGTTTGTTGTTTGATAAACTTGATAGTCTACAGGAACATAAGCCTGAGATCCATGGGGTAGTGACATAAGTTTTTGAGAAGATTGGCTTAGTCAGTGCTGTTTCAAAGTTTTTTAAAGGTAATTCCAACCAGGTGAAGGCTAGGTTATTTATGTTTGATAAGCATTATAGAAAATATCTGCCATCAATATGTGATGACAATGGAAATGTGATCAAGTTGGAAGAATGGAAACTATCAATGGATCAGTTGGCAATTACACAAGATGCTTTCCTAAATAGTGACAATACTTTGGATTTTGAGAGATGTAATAGCATAATTGACAGTCTTTTCAAAATTGAAAATGATTGCATACGCTTTGTGGTAGAGGCCAAAAATATAACTAACTCCATGTGGGATAAGCAAGTTAGATTATTACATGAATTGCAGACTTACAACTAGCCATTGGATGATGATGTAGTAGCTTGGGAGAAGCTAACAATAAAGAAGAAGAAGCTAGTTGTCCAGCTTATAGAAGAAGAGCAAGAATAGAGTTGCAGATGGCACCTGATCTAGAAATTGGGGGAGAGAAAGTTTCAAACAAAGGATGATGTAGGTTAGCCAGAATGGTGGTCATCATTCATGCAACAAATTTAGCAACTACTCTAAAATATCCTTAGACAAAAGATGCCACCTATGAAATTGTTGAAAAAAGATATTTGCAATATGTTGTTGCAATCTTTTTGTCAGTTTGTAATCTTGTCTCTAGTGTAGGATCTTTTCAAGCCATCCCAAGCTTGTTGCATCCTTTCAAGGATTCCAAGATGGCTAAGATATATATAGAAAGTCTCTACTCATTTTGAGGGGGGAAAAAATACTCTGTAAGAAAGGTTCTTAATACAAAACCTTATTTTCTTTAAATGAGAAGATACTGTATCAACACATTTTGACCATTAATACAAAATATTGGAACTCTGTTACTACCATTTTATTGTCTTTATGTATGGAGTGTTTTAGTTTTCTTATGTATTTAGATTTCAAGGCATTTTGAATACATTATTCACAAGGTGAATATAGGGGTTAAGCTTAAGTTTCTTTCAAGGAAAGAGTAAAATCTTAGGGGAGGTCTCTAGGAATTAATAATCCATGTATGAATTTGATGACAGTTGTAGAAATTAAAAGGATGGTGTGTTAGGCATGTCATTTGAGTTTTAGTATATTTTTTTTGATAGATATATGTGTAGGTAGGGTTTGACTCTGATGCCCAAGTGGATAAGGCACTAGTTCTAGATCCATTTACATTTATTTGCCACCCAAAATATAAATAAATTGTTTCATTTTACTTTACTGGTACAATCATAATCTGAATCATTCTATGACAACTTCATGGATGTGTTTTAATGCTTTGTAGAAGCACTAAATGAGGTTAACCTTCCTTGAGTTTAACTCTAAAAAGAAGAAGGATGAATATCCTTAAACCATTGTTTCATGTTGCTGCTTTCATGATTTCTATCATTATATTGTGTATCAGGATAATATGGGCCCCACTTAGAGTTCTCTCATCTTATTAAGTTGAGTTTGGAAGCAAGGATAGAGTAGTGAAGGAGCTAGTTCACAATTCAGAGCTTAGTTAAACAGTGAATTGATATAGGTATACCTGCCTGAGTATTTATACTCAAAGTGAAAAAGGTTTTCTGTCCTTAATACCTTAGTGTTTGCATTTTGCTAGATTATGTCCATTGGGATTATATGAGTATTTGATAATCTGTAGATTTGAGCACTAATAGGGTCAAATTCAGGTTGTGCCACTTCTTCTACTAGGAATTCATATCAAGCACTTTAATCTAGTAATTGTAGAAGTGATGCCAAAGTTGCCATTGCATTTGCTACTCTTTTCTTCTCTCATGGTATTTTCTCAAATGTGATAAGAGTGAAGTACTTCTTAAGATTTTCCACCATGTTTTTATAAGGCACCAACTTGTCATCTTTGGTCTAATATTCATCATTAATATGATTAATGACTAGTTGGGAGTCTCCATAAACCTTTAGTTATCTCACCTTCCATTCAAAAGCCAACTTTATGCCAATGACTAAGGCTTCATATTCTGCTATGTTATGGTCAATGGAAATAGAAATTTATAAGACTTTGGAATTGTAGACCCTTGTGGAGTTATCAAGAGTATTCCTTCTCCTGATCCATGTTGTGTGTAGGAACCATCAAAGTATAGTTGCCATGTTTTTGCCTCTATATTCACAATCTCAAAATCTAGAATTTCTACTTGAATCAGATGATCATCTTGTAGTGGTGATTCTTCTAGTTGGTCCACAACAACTTGCCCTTTGATAGATTTGTAGTCTACATACTCAATGTCAAATTCTCTCAACATCATAGCCCATTTGGCTAACCTTCCATTCAATGTTGTTTTGTTAAGTAGATATTTCAAAGGATCTATCTTTGCAATGAGTCTTATCTTATGAGATAACATATAGTGGCATAGTATTTGTGAAGAAAAAACCAAAGCCAAACATGCCCTTTCTATAAATGTGTAGTTCAACTCGTATTTCACCAAATTTTTACTTATGTAGTAGATGACTTTCTATTTTCCTGATTCATCTTCTTCTGCCAAGAGTGCCCCTAATGAATGCTCATTTGCTCAAATATATAGGATCAAAGGCTTGCCTCTTATTGGTGGCATTAGAATTGGAGGATTCATGAGGTATTTCTTTAACATGTTGAATGCTTCTTCACATTTGTCATCTAATTTGAAAACTATATCTTTATGGAGCAATTGGGTGAAGTTATGATATTTTTTCGCTAGTTGGGATATGAATCTCCTGATGGATTGAATTATTTCTTGTAGTGACCTCTTTTGGATTATGTTTTGAGGTGCTTCCATCTCCATGATGGCTTTGACTTTAGTGGGATCCACTTCTATTCCTTTTGCAGATACAATATAGTCTAGTAGCTTGCCTGATTGAACCCCAAATGCACACTTTTTTGGGTTCAGCCTTACCTTAAATTGTTCTAATCTAGAAAAGATTTTATCTAGAATTAGTAGATTTTCCTTTCTTGAATGATATTTTGTTAATATGTCATCTACATAGTCCTTCATGAACTTATGCATCATGTCATGGAATACAATGGTCATTGCTCATTGATAGGTCACTCCAGCATTCTTCAAACCAAAAGGCATGATATTCCATTAGAAATTCCCCCATGCACATTTGAAGGATTTTTTATCTTGATCCTCGGGTTCTATCTTTATTTGGTTATAGCAACTAAAACTATCCATGAGTGAGAACATAGAATGTCCTACTATTAATTCCACAATGGGATCTATACTTGGAAGAGGGAAATCATCTTTAGGAAATGCCAGGTTTAAGTCTCTGAAATATGTACAAATCTTGATGGACTTATCTTCTTTTGAAACTGGCACTATATTTTAAATCCATTGTGCATAATCAATGGCCCTAATAAATTCCACTTTTAACAATTTCTCCAATTCCACTTTTACAAGAAGGCTATATGCAGATGTATCTTTCTTATCTTTTTTTTGATTGGTTTGTCTCCTTCCTTGATATTTAGATGGTGCATTATCAAGTTCGGATCTAAACCCAACATATCATCATAAGACCATGCAAAGTTGATTTGTTTTTACTTGAAGAATTTGATGAATTATTGTTTCTCTTCTGATAGATAATGATGCCGCTAGATGTATGATCTTTGGCTCAGTTTCTAACCCAATGTTTATCTTTTCTGTAGGCTCTATCAAAATTGGAGATCTCTCTTCATAATGTTCAAGTAAAGAATCCAAACTTCCCTCCTTAGGTGCCTCAGTTTGGTTTTCACCATTGGAAACATCCTTTATTTCTTTTTCTTTTTTATCCAATGCTGCCACCATGTGGTTTTTAACATTAGATTCTTTTCCTTTTTAAATTTTTTTCTTTTTTTCATTTTTGAGTGGATTGAAAGTTTGGATACTCCCCTTTATCATTTCCTCATGATATTCCTTAGTAGAAGAAGGTTCAACCACATTGAGATATTGGGACACCACATTGTTGTTCAAAATGGTTGGGAGGATAGTTGGTTCAATGGAATCCCACTTGATTAATTCCAGGTATATGAGAGTTAAAGGATCAATGCTTTGGCTTGGTTTGATGGGATTTAGGGATAAGACCTCATTTGACAATTCATACATTTTATCATTCAAGTCTATGACATGTGCCTCTTCTAAATGTTCTAGAGAAGTAGGGTCAAAGTCCTCCTTGCTAGAATCCTCTAAGGTTTCTATTGGATAAAAGTCTTGTGGATTAAACCTAATGTTTGATTCCTCCATAGAAAGTCTCCATGAAGGTACATAGGGTTCACCTACCCATTGATTTATTGCAATTTCTTGAATTGGAAGATTCTCTAAGACCATTTGATTTGAACTAGAGGCTTGATTCTGATTTGGTTCTCCTATTTGTCCTTTTTCTTTGGTATACGTATAGGTATGAATAACATTTACCTCTTTATCATGGCATAACTCAATTGACAATGTCTCCCATTCCCATTTATTATAATCTTCATCACTATGGGATTGTAATTACAATATCTGATCATAAATTTTGGGATAGTTCTTTTGAGTGTACCCTTATTCAAGGTACCCCAATCATGTCCTCTCCTTTCTATCTTGCCATATCATTTCTATAGGTTCAATGAGTCCTTCATTCTTCATGCCCAAAGGTCCTTGGCATTTGTACCCCATATTTTTCATTATTTGAAATCCTTTCCCATATTGATGTGTGGGAATGCTTATATTTTGAATGTGTTTTACATGTGTACTTGTTTCTTCATCTTTGTAAAGAAACTTTAGGATTTCATTATCATCCTCATCTATAAATGAAGAGGATTTTGCTCTCAAAAATTGATCTTTATTTATGGGGTAAATTTGATGGTCTTCCTTAGGACTTAGGTGATAAGGGCAAGTCCATCACGAATAGTGAGTATTCGCCTACTCCTTTTTTCTTGATTTTGCATTATTTATCAAAATTCTTCATCATTTGATCCATTTTCTGATAGTGATCTTCCTTAGTATACACTTGGACATATTTAGTTTGATCTTCTTTTGGCTTTTCATTAATATTATCTTCACTAACCTTCTCTTTTCCCTTAATCGATGTAGCTAGGTTAGTGGGTCTTGAGATGTCTTCAACAACAATTTCCTTTTCTATCTTTTCTTTTTCCTTTAATAATGGGATTTCTTTAGAACATTGACCTTGTTCCATTTGATTAGGTATAGACCCCTCTACATTGTGCGGGACTAAAGAATCATTAATAGGCTTGATGTTGTTACAATATTGGAAGAGATTTGAGTCCTCGCTTACCATTATTTCTTGCCCTAGATAAGGAAACTTTAGACATTGGTGATAAGTATAAGGTACGACCTACATTTCATGGATTCATAGCCTTCCGAACAAGATATTGTAGGTCAACTTTAAATCTAATACTTGGCATATAGTTTCCTTTTGCATAGGACCAACTCTAATGGGAAGTATTATGACCCCTTTAGACACTCATTCTTCATCATCGTAAGCTTTGACCATTTATTTTTTTTTGAATCAATAGCTTCCTAGGAAAATCCTAGGGCTCTTACCAAGTTTAGGGTGCAAATGTTTAAGCTGGCTCCTCCATCAATAAGTATTCTTTTCACTCTATGTTTGCAAATAAGGACCTCTATGTGCAAAGGTAAATTTTGTGGATGGTTTAATGAAATATCATCTTTCTCTTAAAATGATAAGAAATGAGGGGTAATGAGGTGTCCCACCATATTTTGAAACTTGTCTACATCTAAATTTAGTGGCACATTGGTTTCTACTAAAGCTTTCTCTAGAATTTCCTTGTGCATAAGTGATAATTTGAGAAACTCAAAGATTAAGATTTGAGTGGGAGTCCTTTGTAATTGATCCACCAAGTTATATTTCTTTGATGATGAATATGTGTTTTGGTTGGGTAGAACAATTCTTGGAGCATTTCTGGGTAGAGTAATTTTAGAAGCTTGCCCCCTAGTGACAACGTTAGATGTTGCTTCTATTGGTTTCTCCTTTACCACTATAACATTTATGGCATTTTCCTCTTCACTTAGATTATTGATTATGGTATTGTAAGTGTGAGAAAATTTCACCTTATCATTACCTCTTTTATTATTTTGGTTGGTATTAGATGATTCACCCTTTTCATTATTTTGAAATGGGTTCTTGAAGGCCGTATGATCTATTGACAATTTGGCTGAGTTGATTACATAGATGTTGTCATTGTGGAAACATATGATCTACATGAAGATCACACAGGTTAGAGAGTTAGTATGACAGAGCACAATAAGAAATTGTCTAAGTATAAGATAATGTTTTTACCGGTGAACTTGAAGATAGTTTTCATTTGCGATGTTGACTGGAGTAAGTTTAGTGCTTGTGCACTTGAACATAGACTGTATGGTGACTATCGAAGACTCATATCAGAGTGAAAGTTAGTATGACATGTACAGAAAGAGTTATGATAGTTCTCCTGAAGATAGTGTCAAGCCGACAGGATAGAATATGAAGGCAGAATTAGTAAAGAGTTAAGGGATGAAATCCTAGATTTTAACCCTTGGATAAAGTTATTTTGTAATATGATAGCTAACTAGAAAGTTATTAATCCTAATAACTTGTATAAATGTAATTGTAAATTATAAAAGGAAGTAGTGAATGTATGAATGTAATAGCAATAGTAAAAGAGCAATGAAGAGATATTGATGCAAGTAGTATAAGGTTATGTACCTTAACCTTCTTTTGTAATCAGTGTATGTTGTACATTACTTGTTTGGGTAGTGGGCTCATCTGGTAATCACATTTTGTACTACCAACTCCTAATAGGGTTGAGGCTTCTAACAAGGCCTATAGTCCCTTAATCAGGACTGATACACTATATTCTTGTAATAGATTCCTAACATGGTCAACATCCTTAATAGGATAATTTTGATTACTGGATCTTTGTGGGTACCATCCCCACCGGGGTTTTCCCTTGGCTAGGGTTTCCTCGAGAACAAACAATGTGTTATGAGTTCTTTAGTCTTATTGCTATGCATGTTGTTTGGCTTCTTATGTTATGCATGTGCTAAGATAATTTGTTATTTAATGTGTGTTGACAAAGTGCCAGTTGATATGTGTGAAATTCTAAGAATTCAACTATTTGAGAATTTGGAAAAGATTAACAAAACAAAGTATGCACAATTTAGATTCTCATCTTTGATCACTTATATGTTCTTTCATCTATTGAGAATATTTCCTTGCACCATTGGAAATGACTAGAATGATGGCCAAACTACAATGGAAAGAATTAATCTAGTATACAGAAGGCATATTATTGATAAAGTGAATGAGAGTGCAATGTTGGTAATGAAGACATTTCAGAACTTGGTAACTAGCAGATAAAGGATCCCACAGTCTCTTGTGGAGAAGCACAAAAATGACATATGTTTCATGGTTGATACTGACTTTACTTACATTGAAGTAGTAGAACCTAGAATAGAGTTCATAGACCCTCTTGGCTATGAGATATCTGAGGTAGAAATAGAAGAGTATGTTAGTAGGTTACTTAAGTGTAAGTTGGACACTCATTGTGACAAGTTTGGAACCTTTGAGGAGAATTTCAACTCCACAAAGACCTTACTTGAACAGAAAAAATCTAAGAAAAGAGTTGAGAGTACTATTAAGAAAATTCTAAAAGATAGAGGGTGACAGAGCAGGAGTTTTTGGTAGCAAAGAAAATAGCAACAGTAATCAGAGATATTGGTCAAAAAGAAGTTTTGACTATTCCACCTCTATCATCAATAGCAGTACATCAAGAAGTAACACAAGTCAAGGTAAAAGTAGGAGAAATAGAGAAGAAACAAGAAGCAATTAAACCTACTAGGTCAACTTCCTCCACACCTAGCAAAAGAATAAAAGAGATTGCTACTGGACCTGGTAAGAGGTAGAAAAGTTTGGTGCCACCAATTCCTAGGAAAGTTGCAGAGATTATAGATGATGACACTACTATTAAGAAGAAAACCTGGAAGCCTAGAATTGAAAGAGTAAATAAAGAGATTATACAAGATGGAGATTTCACAAAAATGAATAAGTATTATGAATTATATGATTATGCAGAAAGACTAAATCTAGAGAATTCACTGGTGAAGTATATGATTCTATTTGACAAGAAGTTTGATACAATTCAGGGTAAGATACCTAATGACTTATACAAGAAACTTGTGAATAGGAAGAAGAGAGCATCTGAGGAAGACAAATCTATTAGAGAGAATCTTGTGAAGAAACTTTGTGAGGTAAGAAATGATGAACACCTTAAGTAGATCTTGAAGGCTCTAAACACCCATTTAAGGAAAAAAAGGAGAACTATTCAGATTATGGGAGGACAATATGAAGAAATTAATGCAGAGATAGAGCAAGAAATCATTAATGTTATGGCAGAAAATGTTGGATAACCATCAGTTGTAGCAGAGAAAGTAGAAGAAGCAGAACAAGAGGACATTCCCTCTCCACTAGCTATAATCATTGAGGAAGAAGTAATGGATGTTGAAGGAACAAAGATCACCTTGGATACTGATGATAATGTATTCAAGAATCTAGAAAATATTGTTGACAATTCAGCTCTTGATGAACCGGATACATTTAAAGAAGCAGAGCAGACCCAAACCATTGTTGATGAACCCAAAGTGACAAAGATTCAAGCACCTATTCCCACTCAAGAAGAAATTAGTCTTACTACTGAGACTAGAAAGAAGAGTCAGATTGGATCTATGTTTGAGAATCTAGGAAAGGAAGTAGATGATGATGATCACATGGAATTGATCACATCCTTGAAAAAAATCATTGGAAAGAACAAGAAAGTTAAAATTCCTGAAGGATGTTTGAAGGAGCTTACTGAGAAGTTGCAAGATGTTGTAACTACACAAATTGCAGAAGCAGATCCTATTGAGAAAGAAAAGAAATTAATGAGCACTTTTGACAGTGAGTTCACAACTTTGTCTGATATAGCAAAAGTGAAAGCTCAGGCAGCCTATGAGGCCAAAACACTCTTGAACATCAGTCAGAATATCAGGAATGATATCAACAATCTTGATATCTGTATAAAGGACTTAAGGAAGAATTTGGAAAGAGGAGAATCCTTGTACATTCAGTGTACAAAACTAGAGACCCTTGTAGCAAAAGAAGATCAGAAAATGAAGATGAAGGAAGCAGAAATTCAGAATGAAACTAACCTTCTTCCTAGCCCCACTATAAAAGTATTTGATGTTGAGAAGAAGATTCGTAAGCTTTATGATGAGATCAGAATTTTGCAAGATGAAAAGGATGGGAAAATGAAAAGATTCACTCTTTTAAGAGAGCACACATCTATGAAGTTAAGCATCATTCAAGGACAATTGGAAGAATGTCTTTCAGCTAAGACATCTTTTCAAAAGTTCAGTTTTGAGAATCTCCAAGCATGTGAGATAGCATCTTATGGATTATGCACACTACTCAGTGTGGTAGACTCTATTAAGAAATCATGGGAGAAAGAGTTAGAGGAAATGAAGATTGATTTTGCAGATTGTGTTGCAAGCCTACCAGCTTTGTAATATTGAATCAAGGTATAAAGTTTTTTTAACACAATTTTGTAACCCTCCTTACCTTTATTTTGTCATTGTTGTCAAAGGGGGAGAGATATATAGTAGAAAATTGATAAGGATTGATACTCTTAGGGGGAGTATTGTATAATAAATAATTTTTTTGGATAGTATATATATATATATATTTTATTCTATGGCCACAATTTTGAGATTTTGAAGTTGCACACTTAGCCAATTTTCTCATATGTTGCCACCAATGACAAAGGGGGAGATTGTTGGAAATTTGGCTGAGTTGATTACATAGATGTTTTCATTATGGAAACATATGATCTACATGAAGATCACAGAGGTCAGAGAGTTAGTATGATAGAGCGCAATAAGAAATTATCTAAGTATAAGACAATGTTTTTACCAGTGAACCTGAATAAAGTTTTTGTTTGCGATGTTGATTGGAGCAATTTCAATGCTTTCACACTTGAACATAGACTCTATGGTGAATATTGAAGACTCATCTCAGAGTGCAAGTCAATACAACATGTACGAAAAGAGTTATGATAGTTCTATTGAAGACATTGTCAAGCCGACAAGATAGAATATGAAGGCAGAATTGGTAATGAGTTAAGCGATTATTTTGTTTATCAAAATAATGACTTAACAATATAAAGGGATGACATCCTAGATGTTAACCCTTGGATAATGTTGTATTGTAATATGATAGCTGACTGGAAAGTTATTAATCCTAATAACTTGTATAAATGTAATTGTAAATTGTAAAATGAAGTAGTGAATGTATGAATGTAATAGCAATAGTAAAAGAGCAGTGAAGAGATATTGATGCAAGTAGTATAAGGTTATGTACCTTAACCTTTTTTTTAATCAATGTATATTGTACATTACTTTTTTGGGTAGTGGGCTCATCTGGTAATCACATTTTGTACTGCTAACTCCTAACATGGTTGAGGCTTCTAACAAGGTCTATAGTCCCTTAATCAGGACCGATACACTATATGCTTGTAATAGACTCCTAACAGGGTCAACATCCTTAACAAGATAATTTTGATTAGTGGATCTTTGTGGGTACCATCCCCACTGGGGTTTTCCCTTGGCTAGGGTTTCCTCGAGAACAAACAATGTGTTATGAGTTTTTTAGTCTTATTGCTATGCATGTTGTTTATCTTCTTATGTTATGCATGTGCAAAAATAATTTGTTATATCCATAATTGGGCAAAAGTTAAAGTTTGTAGAATACTAATTCACCCCCCCCCCCTCTTAGTATTCCCTATTTCTAACATGATCCTCATTGTTTTGAGGCCCTTCAACTTTGATAGTTCCATCATCTATTAGATCTTGCACTAAGTGTTTTAACTTCATGCATTCATTGGTTTTATGAACTTTATTTCAATGATGCTCACAATGATGAGCATCATTCCACTAGCTAGGTTTAACTTGAGGTTCATAACTGTTAGAAAGTAAAGTCCACCAAGATAACTAAGAGGGGGGGGTGAATCAGTTATCAAATAATTATAACTTTTAACATCTTCAATAACATTTAACCATGTAAGCAATGCAATTACTAACCATACAAATATATTCATACACAATGAAACAATAACACAAGATATGTTGACTAGGGAACCTCTTGATCAAAGAGTAAACCCCGGTGGGAATGATGCCCACAAAAGATGCACTAATATGAATATTCCTTGTGAGAGGATGGAATCTGTTAGGAGTCTTATGAAATACATTCAGTTCATATAAATCCCTGTTAGAAGATTTTGAATCTCTGTTAAAAGATTCTAACCCTGTTAAGAGTTATGGAAGACAAAAGGACCCACTACCCAAACAGCTTCAGGGTAAGATCAATGAACACACTATCCAAATAACCTTAATATTATTCAATAGAATAATATGAAATATGTTACCTCCTTACTATGCCAAACTGCACTTACTACTACATCAGATCTCAATTCCAGATCTCTGTACTTCACATATCTTCCTTCACAACTTCGCTATCATACTTAGCTCTATTCTTCACTTCATGCATACCCCATCACATATCATCACTATGTCTTCATCTCACAACAATTAAATACATTCCTTTCTTTATACCATGCTCAAATAATTACAAATGAGTTGGCACACAATTACAAAATAAAAGTTTCCATACGCTACATCAAAATTACACAAAACTGTCAACTTCCAAATGCAATATCTCTTCACTCGTGTGACCTCAAAGTTTTCACTATGAACCACATCACCATCAATGTGTCTAAAACATCCCTTTAACTAGGAAAAACTAGATTCCATCCTGATTAGGAGATATCATCCGATTTTCACAAACCGCTACTTAGGAACACTGCCTGAATACTGCTTCCACCAAAATGCTCATAACTAATATGAATAAATGAATTACTATCTACACTCTTAACCATAGAAATATAACATATCAAAGAGTAGAACCTAAACATCACATAGCTCCAACTACAATATCCCACATGCGTTAATCAAAACATTATCTGCTTCTCTGCTAGTCTCTAGAAGATCACTGTGTTGACATCAATGACAATCATAGTCATGAATGCAACAACAAATGCTACAAAATGACTGCCAATGTATAGCATTCATTCCTAAAAATCTCCCCCATTAGCATTGATGGAAACATAGATGAAAAACATCCAATGTTCCAAAAATCCAATACTGCTACACAACTGCTTCAAATCCTTTTCATTAGTTAAATCTTACTTTGTTATCCTATTAAGTTTTCTCCAACAGATGGTACATATAGTTTTTCATGTAAAATTCTCCCCCATTGACATCAATGACAAAAATTCCATTACTAAGTCAACAACTCAATGTCAAAACACACTATTTCAGAAAATACATTCACAAGAGTCCTCATGACTCAGCTCAGATACACATACTCCCCCATAGAGCAAGTACCAACATCCAATCTAGAAAAAGATAGGGCTCATATACCACTGGAAAAATGCAATCAATTGCATCATTACTCAAAACTAGGCTGGGGCATAACCCCAAGCATACCTCTCAGATACTCAAATGTATCCTTAGGCAAAGGCTTTGTAAATATGTCTGCTATCTATTCCTTTGTGCTTATGTACTCTAGTCTGACTTCTTTCTCAATAAATTCCTCTCTTACAACATGATACTTGATCTCTATATGCTTAGTTTTAGAATGCAATACATGATTCTTAGACATACTGACTGTGCTAGTGTTGTCACAATGTATGACAACAGGCTCAACAAACTTAATTCTAATATCCTTTAACATTTGCTTCATCCAAATTATCTGGTTACAATTATTTGTTGCTACTACATATTATGCTTCTACTATACTCTGTGAAGTACAATTTTGCTTCTTGCTCAACCATGAAACTAATCTTCCTCCAAGAAAAAAGGCTCCACCACTGGTGGTTTTCTTATCATCAACACTACCTCCCTAATCAGCATCTATATATGCACATACAGTAAAATTATCAAATTTTTCATACCACAATCCATAGTCCATTATGCCTCTTAAATATTTGAATATTCTCTTTACTACTACATAATGTGACTCTCTAGGTTCAACTTGAAATCTTGCTACCATTCCAACTGAATGTTGTATATCTGGTCTAGTGTGTGTTAAGTACTACAATCCTCCAATCATGGATCTATATTTCTTCTGCTCAACTACTGGTGTTTCATCTTTGCTCAATAGTTTGTGTCCTGTAACCATAGGTGTTCCAACTGGTTTACAGTCCTCCATTCCAAATCTTTTCAGCAAATCATTCAAGTACTTTGTCTGGCTAACAAAGATACCATCATTGTTTTGTGTTATTTGTAATCCCAAAAAATATTTCATCTCACCAATCATGCTCATTTCAAATTCAGTCTTCATTTCATCAGCAAATTTGTCACTAGCTTCATCTTCTCCTCCAAAGATAATGTCATCAACAAAGATAACTATAACTAACAATCCATTTTCAATTTCTTTTGTGTACAAATTACTATCTGTTGCTCCTTTAGTAAATCCCAATTTCAACAAATACTTATCCAATCTAGCATACCAAGTTCTAGGTGCTTGCTTTAGTCCATATAATGCTTTCTTCAGTTTACATACCATATCTCCTTCTTGAGTCAAAGGAAAACCTTTAGGCTACTCAATGTAGACTTCTTCTTCCAATTCACCATTTAGAAATGCGGACTTCACATCCATCTAATACACTTTGAATTTCTTAAAAATTGCATAAGCCAAAAACATTCTTACTGCTTCAAGTCTTGCTACTAGTGCAAAGGTTTTTTCATAGTCAATTCCTTCTTGCTACGAGTATCCTTTACATACTAATCTTGCTTTGTTTCTCACTACTTCTTGTTAATTCATCTTGTTTCTGAATACCCATTTAGTTCCAATCACATTCTCATCTTTAGGTCTAGGAACCAATTCCCATGTCTTGTTCTTTTCAATTTGATCTAGTTCTTCTTTCATAGCATTAATCCAATGTTCATCTTCACAAGCTTCACTAGTAGATTTAGGTTAAATTTGAGAAATCAAACATAAATGTACCTTATTTCTAGTCATAACTCCTCTGTCCAAATTTCCAATAACTTTTTCAATAGGATGATGTCTAGATAGATACCTATTTGGTGTCATAGTTATAGATCTTGCTTCAACTATAGATTATTCTCTAGTTTCTTCTCTAGTTTCTTCTACAGTATGATTCTCATTCAACAATTCACAGTCAATCTCATAGAATAATTCAGTAGTTTCAATGTTAGGCTAAGGAGTAGCTTCTTCATCAGATTCATAATCAAGCATTCTTTCCTAAATTTTAAACTTCTCATCAACTTTAACATTTGCACTCTCAACAATAGTTTTAGTTCTCTTATTGTAACATCTATATGCTTTTCTCTTCAAAGAATATCCAATAAAAATACCTTCATCACTTCTAGGATCAAACTTTCCAATATCATCATCTCTCTTTATATAACATTTGCTTCCAAAAATTCTAAAATACTTAACTGAGGCTGCGTGTCCAAACCATAATTCATAAGGTGTCTTATATGTATCTACTCTGATTTGTACTCTATTAATTGTATATACTAATGTATTCACTGCTTCTCTCCAAAATGTCTTCGCCGAGTCATTCTCAAATAACATAGCTCTTGCTGCTTTAGTTACTAACCTGTTTCTTCTTTCTGCAATACCATTTTTTTCAGGTGTTCTAGGGGCTGAAAACTCTCTCTTAATACCATTCACTTAACAAAAAGTGTTAAACTCTCTAGAAGTAAATTCTCCACCTCTAGTTTTGGTAGGACCGCTCAAGTCTGTATGAACAATCTCCAACTTCTCTAGCGATGTGAACTTCTTACTAGGAAATGAACTTCTCTTCTTCTTAGCCATCACACATTCTTTGCAAATCATGTTAGTAGGCTTCATAATTTTAGGAAAATCCCTTACTTCAAGTGTAGTACTCACTTTCACAATGTTATCAAAGTTTATATGACAAAACCTTCTATGCCATAACCAACTATCATCAATTTAGTATTCAAGCATGTCATCTTAGTAGGATTCAATTGAAATACATTACCTCTGGTTCTAGATCTAGTTCCAATTAGATTTCCATCTTTATCCTTTATCACACAAGTTTTCTCAATAAACCAAACTTGATATTACTTATCCAATAACTGTCCAACACTCAAAAGATTATGTTTCAATCCATCAACAAAGTAAACATCATCACTATTAGTCTTTCCATCAAGAGTAATAGATCCTATACCTTTAATCAAACAAGGTGCATTGTTACCAACTCTAACAATTCCTCCATCATAGTTGTTAAAATTTATGAACTTCTTCATATCTCCAGTCATATGATGTGAACAACTACTATCTATAATCCAATCAACTTTCTTTTCAACTTGGGAAACTAATGCTTTTTCTTCTTTAACATCAGATTCAAAATTTTCTTCTTTAATTGCTACAAATCCTATTTCATCATTATTCTCAGTATCACTTTCACTGAAAGTTCTTTCTATGCTAGCTTCAAGATCTTCATCATTAGCATAATAACATTCCTTAGATCTTCTAGGCTTTAAATTATTTCTATACTTCTTAACTCTCTTAGGACATTTAGATGCAAAATGACCATATTCTTGACAAGTCCAACATTTAAAAAATTTCTTACCGTTTGGTTCTCTTTTCACAAGCAAGGCAATACCTTCTTCAATCTTCTTGTCTTCTTCATTTCTAGATCTGCTACTACTGACATAATCTCCACGGACATTGGTACTTCTTAAAAAATTAGGATGAATACTAAGAGCACTAAATGCTATCTCCATTCTAGGTAAGTCTCCTGATAGCCTCAGGTTCATCTCTACTACTTCCAATCTTCCAAGAAGAGTCTCTCTTGTAAAGTTTGTAGTACAAGGTATAAATTTTTCAATCATCTATGTTGTCTTCTTAAATACAGGAGTCAATGTCCTCATAATTTTCCATATCACTTCATTCTCTATCTTTGATCCTCTACAAGATTTTATCCCTGCAATAATTTCTGACATTCTACCAATATAGCTTCTAATAGATTCATCTTCCATCATTCTAATATCTTCAAATGCACATATCCAATTATGTAGTCTAGCTCTTTTTGCATGTTCATCACATTCAAAAGTAGAGTGTAAAGCTTTCCAAATTTCATTAGATTTCTTAAAACATTTTACCTGACTATATTCATTCTCTGGAGGTGCTGTCAAAAGTGCTTCTCTTGCAAGTATGTTACACATGAATAGATCTACCTCATCTTTAGAACTTGTTTCAAGACTGTCTTCTTCAATTATAGTCCTTTCATTCTTTGTAATCAACCAATAGCCTGGTCCTAAACACAATAGACATGTCTTCATCTTTTCCTTCCAACTATCAAAATTTAATCCATCAAACTTAGGGCTTTCTTTCCTGAAATTTGCCATGGATCTCCATAAGCTATTAAACTTTCCTTTCAAGGACCTGTCGCCCTGATACCAATTGTTAGAAAGTAAAGTCCACCAAGATAACTAAGAGAGGGGGGGGGGGGGTGAATCAGTTATCAGATAATTATAAATTTTAACATCTTCAATAGCATTTAACCATGTAAGCAATGCAATTACTAACCATAGAAATATATTCATAAACAATGAAACAATAACACAAGATATGTTGTCTAGGGAGCCTCTTGATCAAAGAGTAAACCCCGGTGGGAATGATGCCCACAAAAAATGCACTAATATGAATATTCCTTGTGAGAGGATGGACTCTATTAGGAGTCTTATGAAATACATTCAATACATATAAATCCCTGTTAGAAGATTTTGAATCCTTGTTAAAATATTCTAACCCTGTTAAGAGTTATGGAAGATAGAAGGACCCATTGCCCAAATAGCTTTAGGGTAAGATCACTGAACACACTGTCCAAATAACCTTAATATTATTCAGAAAAATAATATGAAATATGTTACCTCCTTACTGTGCCAAATTGCACTTACTGCTACATCAGATCTCAATTCCAGATCTTTGTACTTCGCATATCTTCCTTCACAACTTCGCTATCATACTTAGCTCTATTCTTCACTTCATGCATACCCCATCACATATCATCACTATGTGTTCATCTCAAAACAAGGAAATACATTCCTTTCTTTATACCACACTCAAATTATTACAAATGAGTTGGCACACAATTACAAAATAAAAGTTTCCATACGCTACATCAAAATTACACAAAACTGTTAGCTTCCAAATGCAATATCTCTTCACTCGTGTGACCTAAAAGTTTGTGCTATGAACCACATCACCATAAATGTGTCTCAAACTTCCCTTTAACTGTGCAAAACTAGATTCCATCCTGATTAGGAGATATCATCTGATTTTCACAAACCAGTACTCAGGAACATTGCCTGAATATTGCTTCCACCAAAATGCTCATAACTAATATCAATAAATGAATTACTATTTTCACTCTTAACCATAGACATATAAAATATCAAAGAGTATAACCTCAACATCACATAGCTCCAACTACAATATCCCACGTGCGCTAATCAAAACACTGTCTGCTTCTCTACTAGTCTCCAGAAGATCACTGTGTTGACATCAATGATAATCATAGTCATGAATGCAACAACAACTACTACAGAATGACTCCCAACATCTAGCATTCATTCCTAAAAATAAGGTCTCAACTTAGGTAATGTGATAATCTTATTAGAAACCAAGGTGCTTCATGCATTCTCCAAGGGTTCACCTAGAAAGGTGAATTTTCTCTTTTGATACGTGGGGAAAAAGGGTTTGGGATTATTACCATTAGCATTATTAAAAGGATTATTATTGGAATTGTTGTTGGAATTTTTGGAATTAAATGGAGCTTTATTCATTTGATTTACATTACATGAAGAATTATCTCCACTTGATAAGTTAAAAGGGGTTTCCTTCAAGTTGTGGACCTCCACAACTCCATCATTGACAAGATTTTTGTTATTATTTTTCAACCATAGCTTAGGTTTTTCATTTTGGTGATTGGTCCCTTGATTATTAACAAAATTAGATAGATAATGGTTATTATTGTTGTTGGTTTTGGATTTATTGTCCTTGAACAATTTTATCTCTCCTCTCTTTACTAATACATCTTTGATTTTAATCCCATTTTGATAAGTTTTTCAAATGTAGGAGGACATTGGAGGTGGAGGTGATAATTCATTTCCACGTTCAAATTGTTTGTAAATATCTCCATCTTCACCTTCTCATGCATGCTTCGTGGGTACCTTGCAAAAATGGTCCTCCACCTTTGTAGGAATCCTAAGAAGGATTCACCATCTTTTTGTTTGGTATCACACAACTTGAGCATTGTGATTTCATGCTTGATATTATAGGAGTAGTGGGTCACAAACTTAGAGGCCAATTCCTCAAAATTCTTTATTCCTTGTGGGAGTTTAGAAAACCATTCCATGGCAGAACCTCCCAAACTCCTAGGAAAAAGTCTCATTAGGTACATAGTGTTTGCATGAACTCAATGCTTAAGGCACAAAATTCTCAAAGATGATCTTGTGGGTCTGTTTTACCCATATAATTATCATATTTAGGAAAAATGGTATTGAAAGGAAAGGGTGCCATGACTAAGCTTTTGTCAAAGGGGAATGGGCACAAGGCATCAATAGAAAACTGCTTAGGTTTGACAACCTTCTTTATTAAGTCATTTTTTTCTTGTAACATCTTTAATTGCTTGGTCATAACACTTATTGGGTTCTCTTCTTCTTGAGTCTTCTTAAGTTGATCTATATCATAGTCATGTGGGAGCTTTACTCCTTCTTGGGCTAAGCTCAAGAAACATTTCCCTCTATCCCTCTCTATCAATTTATCCATGACCTCTAGAAATTCCATGTCTTGGGCTGCTCTCTCAACTTTTTCTTCAAGTGTTTCCTTAGGAACTTGATTAGCATTATTAGTGTTGTCATTATTTCTTCCTTGGTGGTAATCATGAAACGCGAAGTTTCTATCCATTGATTCAAATCTCTCTTCAAATAAATTTGGGGGAATATTCCCTTGATCTTGATTGTTGAAAAGACTTTGGTATTCAAATTTGTTGACTTCATTAACAATGCAAGTGCTATCTACTTGTAAAGGTACCCTAAGTTTGTGGGACAGTGTGGAAACCGGCATCCAACAAGGTTTGGTTTTAATTGATCTTTTGATTTGATAATTATTGATTTTAATGATGAGATTTAAAAGTATAAGATTGATCTTTTGAATGGATATCTCTCACTTGTCTTATGTTTTTTCCAAACACAACAATCACAAATACACTTGCTTCTTTATACCTGCTATATAATGATGTTTGATTTTGAAAGAACGTTATCACAGGTTTTGCACAAAAAGACACTTCCAACAATCTACCTAGCTCAAGATTGGTTCATAAACATGGCTCTATAAGGTAGTCTTTGCTAGGTTAACAAGATTTTAATCAATAATCCATTAAAAATGGATATTAAACTTTCATTCTCCAAGTATATTAAGAGGCTTCCCACCACTGGTATGTCAAAGTTTTGTGCAATCTGTGAGGACTACTCGAAGAAGTTTAAAAATTTAGTATCCTTTTGTCACACACCCCATTAAGGATGCATACATTTTGTTTTATAGTGGGTTGGATTCTCATAGAAAAAGAAAGTCTATCCCACTTTGGGTTGTCCCTCTCACCGGCCCTTTTAAGGCAAATCTCAGGAGGCGAACCCAACTAAAGATCTAGCATGTTAATGTTAAAGAAAGGAAATGGAGTTAAGAGATATTTTTTGCGAATTTTATTCACCTAAAAGGTGAAGAGAAGATCCCTAACTCTTTCTTAATTTCCAAAACAATAAACAATATCCAATTACCAACCCACTAACTAGAGAGAATTGAGTATTGCTACTCTCTTCTACAAATAAGGGGTTTTTCAATTTTATGTGCTTGATTTCCTCAACCTTTATTTTTAATCAAAGAGTTTAACATTTTTGGAGTTTTGATTCACTAAAAGAAGTGAAGAGCATAGGCCTAATGCTAAACTTTCCAAAAAAAGATAGGCTATTTTTAATTACTAGATTTTTGAAAGCACCAAAGCCACAATTTAAGTATGAAATTGATAAAGTTTTAAGGCTTACCTTTTCCTTGTAGCTAGCAAAGGCTAGGGGCATTTTTGAGTTATTTTAATTTTTTAATGCTTACCTTGGCAATCGTTCCTTTCCAATGTGCTTTTCTTCCAACAAGTTAGTCAACAAAACCAGTCAAAGTGAAGGAAACAAAGATAAAATTGAAGAAACAAAGACAAAACTGAATTTTAAGCCTTATTTGTCAAATTTAAGAAAAACTTGATTAAGGTGAAAATATTCAATTTAATGAAACAATTGCCTTATATGCTTCTACAACTTTGATGTAATGATTAAATACCTTTCCTTCTTGCTGAGAATCCTCAAGAACCAACTTAATGTGAGCAATGTTCTCCTTAAGTTAGAATATAAAAATTTGCAGTTTATCCAAAAGCTCTATAAAATGATTAAAAGCACTGTAGATCATCTCAAAAGTTCTATTTAAACTTTTAAAAGAATAGAAATAGAGAGTAAAAGCACTAAATAATCAAGAAAAGGCTTCTAAAAGTAATTAAACATTCTTGAGAGATATGCAGATGCGCTCAGTAGTCAGAGAATAAGTGTTGTTAAAATTTAAGACAGAAGTCAGAAGGATTTAAAAGCGTTGTTTCGTTGTGCAAAGGCACACAACTTTTCCATGGAAGTGCTGAAATAGTGCTTTGAAGCACTGTTTAACTACTCAAAAGTGTCATTTGAAGTCTCAGAAGTTTTTTTTCAATGAAAAACCAAGAGTTAAACATGCAATAATCTAAACAAAAATAAAGATTACGAGATTTTTAGAAAGTGAAGCCTACTGCCCCACGGTGGGCACCATTTTGTGTACAAGGAAATGTACCTTCATAGGATTAGTATTGTCAATAAATGAAATAGAAACTAAATAACCACAATATAGAAAATCTATTAGAAAATGAATGAACAATTAAGCATCCTATGGTTCTTTAACTAAGAGTGTTAATGTGAAGCTCTTAGCAAGCCTCCATTAATGATAGTCCTAGAATGAGAAAATGTGATAAGATAAGATAATTAATTCAATTCCAAATAGAAATGCTCAAATTAACTTCTAAATTTCCTTTCTAGCTATAATTCTCAAGAGGTTAGATGCAATTATTAGATTTTTGAATATGAATTATGATTGATTTAAGCCTCCTTTTTATAGATTATTCAAGGAGAGGGGGTGTAGTGGAGTTGATCATGATTAAGTCTGAATCCAATATTTGGTTCCACCCTTTGAAGACAATTTAAATATTGTGTTCTCAAAGCTTGGGACAAGTAGACAACATGAGTGGACAATATGCTCTTTCACTTTGAGTGATTGAGATTGAATTTGGCTTAATCCATGTGAATGCATTTCCTTAAATCCAATTCGTTGAATCATTTTCCTCCCATTTGGTTGTTGAGAGAAATTAGGATTTAATGAATTTATTTTAATTCATTTATTTAGCCATGTGCACCCCTTGAATGGGTTAATTAGATTTAATTCAAACTATACAATTAATTAGATTAACTACCCATTGATTTAATTTCACTTGATTTAATTTTACTTGATTTAATAGGTTTTAATTGATGTTTTGGCTTTAGATTTTGAATTATATTGAATTAAGACTTGATTTTAATTTTTATTGGCCAAATGCTTGTTTTGATTTAATTTATTTGATTTTGCCTTGATTAATCACTTGAATGATCCTGTCCACTTTTAGGTGATTACACCTAGCATAAATATAAAGGGGACCATCAAGAGCTTTAATAGTCTCATAATCATCAAAGGTAATCAAAAGTTCCTGAGGTCTTTTATTCTTAGATTGTTGTCAAGGTTTAGGTTGAGCTTTCAATTTATGCTTAGGTTTTGGTTGAGGTTGAGGCTGAGGTGGAGATACAATTTGAACAACATGCATTAACAATGTGATTAAGATCATCCATATTTGAATCATAAACAATATCCAAAGAAGATGGCTAAGCAGTGTTATTAGTATCACGTGTAGGTAAAGGATTCATATAGATTTGAAGGTTTTCATTAGGAGGAGAGACAAATTTGTTCCCACTACCATTAAGATTAATGTAGGACCATCTTGGGTCCTTGGCAATGCTGTGTCACCAAAAATATGTTTTAAGTTTTTTGTGTTGCTCGGTTTCTTCTTTGACCAAGTTGGTTGGTAGTTGGTTAGTTTCCTTTGGTTACCAAGTGTGGTCGATTATCTCCTGGGTGGTCGGTTATTTCTCTGGTGCTTGACATTATTTGTCTATTGCTCGGTCATCCTTGCTTACCGAGTAGTTTATTTTGAGTTCTTGTTGGGCTGACTTGTGCATTTGTTATGGGTCATAGATTTAATGTTGGAATCCATCATTAGGAGGCATGTGGTCCCAGATCTGACCATTCCTTTCATTGATTATGGATCTGAAGGTCGACTCAGTTTGGTTGACTCTTGTATAAATGTAGTTGTTGGGTTAGAGTTTAGGCAACAGTTAGGGATAGAGGGTAGTAGACATTAGAATTGATATTTTTAATAGATCCTCACATTTTTGAGGACTTCTAAGATTCATTGTAATATCAGGCCATAACTAGGAAGGCCTTACAGCCCAACATGTATGGTTTTATTTGATGAAAATTAATGAAAGCTTTTGCATTCTCTCTCTCACTATTGTGTGTTGTTGCTTCCGCATGTATTAAGTAGGCTTTAATCATCAGGGTGTGCCATCCTTTGGTCCCTTAGGTCCTCTACCTTGCATCAGGTGGTATCAGAGTGAGGTGAGATCTTGATCTATGTCTGTAGATCTAGGTTTGTTGGTTCCGCTTGAAGCCCTAGTTTATTGTTGTAGGGTAGCAGATTGTGATCTGACCTGCAATTGCAGAGGGTTGTCAAGATGGTTCGTGGGTGTATACACCTAAAAATGGTCATCTAGACTATTAGCTCCTTTTGCTAAATCCTCAATTGCTTATTCTTGATCAAATCCTAGTTCTATCATTTATTCGATTATTTTCTATGGGCTAGCCATCTTTTCCTAAGTTTTTATTTAATTAAAAAGAATATTTCCTCTCATTTTATTAAATAAAAGCCCCCACTTTTCCTCTTATCCTAAGTTGCACAAATAAAGCATTATTCTTATTTTATGAAAAGAAGAAAAACCTTTTTTGTCTTATATGGACACAAAAGTCAACTCCTATTTTCTCATTGGAGGATACTTGTGCACATGGATTGCTCCTCTTTCAAGTTCCACCCTTGATTAAATCTTTTGCCTCTTAATCTCCATGGTCCATTCCTTCTCATTTCCTTTAAAAGGAGAGCTCTCTTCTTCATTCTAGATCCCCAACTTTTTATACTAATGTTATGTTGCAGGTTTTCTAGGTACATTTGAAGCTTTTTGGAGATTTGGAGCATTCTTGGCTTTTGCATCTACATGTTGTCATAGTTTTATTTCTTGCATAGTAGCTTCATTTTCATGGCATTATTAGCTTAGATTTCCTCTATGCTTTAGATTAATTCATCTAGTTTAACTAGGAGGCTTTGTAATACTTGCATCTTTTATTTTCATAGCTTAACTTGCATACTCATCTTAATCTAGCTTGCATTGCATTCTCATTTGATTCTTGAGGATATTGGCATTCTTTCCCTTGTCTTCATTTGAATCTCCCATTGCATGGTTTACTAGCAATGTTATTGGCTAAGTAGCTCTAGCTGAGAGCATTCTTAAAAACCCTTGCACTCCATGCCTAGGGAGCTATGGATCAATTTTTGAGATCTCATTCTTGAGTGTTCTTGAATGTAATGATTCATAGAAGTGTGACACAATTATAGCACACATTTTTGGCAGCCACCATGGGGTAGAATAGACTAGCTTTGTCCCTTCTTTTTCTGCATTTTCATCATTTTCCGTCAATTTTTTGGCAAGTTTTTAGCTTAATTTTTGGTCTATGTTTTTCTGTCTCAGACAATCATACGATACTTTCCAGAAGTATTGCATGATATTTCTTTATATGCACCTATGATACTTCACCTGTCAAAAGTATCGCCTGGCTATTGTAGAGAATATCACCTACTCTTGGGCAAAGTATCGCCTGGTGTCAAGCGAAGTATCGCACATACTAATATTATAGCCCCAGTATACTGAGAAGTATCACGCGATAATTTTGGTGTCTGTAACTATCACCTGTACCTGGTAGTGAGCTATTTTTGAGTTATTTTATCTATCTTGCAAATTTTGGGTTCTTTGCTAACTTTTTGAAATTTTCTAAAAATTTTAGCATTGGAAAACGCGTGCCTATTTTTGAAATTTTTTTGCAAATGGTATCAAAAATCAAAGTGTGATATATCATTAGAAAGGTCTTTTCATGCCTAATCCAACCATGATGGTTTCATTTTTAGATTTTGTCATTTGATCAGTTATTTTTTGTAGATTACCTAATTTTTCATGTGCTAACCATTGTTAGATTTTGGATTTTCCTAACCCTTGTGGGTCTAACAAGTTGTGGTTGTAGGTGCACTTTCTTGAGATATTTTGCCAAAAGAATGCATGTCAAAGAGGGCTACTAATAGTTTTTGTAGGGCTATCCTAAGCATAAAAACCAAATCAAGTGCTTGTTTAATTGCTTTCTTTATTGAGTGCGGCATATACTAGTTGTTTCATTTCATACGCACTTAATACCTTGTTGTAGGAATTTTGGGGTGGTAGGAGAGTATGCTCTTCACCCTTGTGGTGAAATAGAAATCTTGACCTTCTTAGGCCATTTTTCTACCATAGAAAAATCCTTTAAAATGGCCTATTGCCTTGCAAGTTTTCTTGATGTACCCTTTGCCCTGTGTTCTTCATGTTTTCACCAAGCTCTGGTCCAATTTGCATGTGCTGAATCATAAAACTCAGAAAGTTATTCAAATTTCAAGGTCTGTAGGAAATTGTCAAAATTCTACCATAGTGTCGAAAATGCATAGTGTTTTAGAAAATCCATGATGTTTTCAACCTTTTTGGCCTGCATAAAAACCCATGTTGTTTTCGGCTTCCTTGTTTGCCTTTGTGTCATGTTGAAAATTCTGTGTGTTTTTGATCTTTCACCGAAAACACTGTGTGTTTTCGACCTTGCATGTCTTCTTTTCTGCCTGCTCTCCTTGTTCTTTGTCTTAACTACGCAAGTGCGACGATGTGGGGCCAGTTCTTTCAAGGTGTTAGAGGGGGGATAGATGGCATATTCTTATTCGTTGTCGCATGGATGCATGTCAGACTTTTCTGACATGAGATCATGCGACCGCTTGCCATCCGTCTGCATGGGTCCTGATTCTTCGCAGTTGGTGGCATTTCATTGGTGGGCACGGGAGATGCAGAGAAGTGGGTGATGTGGCAGCCTGTGATTGGCTGTCGCATGGTCACATAGCCCAATTTTTGGCTATGTGATCATGTGACTACTTGCCACGTGTCCTTGCGGCCAGTTGGTAGAAAGTTGGTGGTTGTTGTTCCGTGGTCCCAGAGGTGGTGATGTGGTGGCTTTGGGTTGGTTGTTGCATGATTGCATAGCCCAATTTTTGGCTATACGATCATGTGACCGGTCAACATATGTCCATGGTGGTTGCGGTGACAGTTACGGTGACGGTTACGATTGCGGTCTGCGGGTTGCCGCATGTTCACATAGCCCATTTCCAGGCTATGCGATCATGCGACAGGGCGCTATGTGTCTTGGGGCCCATTTTTGGTTGTTTGGTGGGCTTGGTGGTAGGTGGTGTTGTGGTAGTTTTCAGTTGGTCCGAGCTGGTGGGATGACAGGTTGAACACGGGCCCAGGTGGGGGATTCTTGACGGTGTTTTAATGGTCGGCAGGATGCATGTTTGCGGCTTGTCACATGTTCGCGTAAGCCATTTTCCTAGCTTGTAAACATGTGACAACCCCTGTTATGGTAGCGGTCTGGCGGCAGCAGTTAAGAGAAGGTAATGCAAGTGGCCTGTTGCATGTTCGCATAGCCCATTTTTGGGCTATGCGATCATGCGACAATTGTTTGGCGTCGCCATTGCGGAGTTGGCCCGAGGTACTTGGGTGGTTAAAAACATGAAGCCCGCGAGTGCATTTTGACCATTTACCTTCATTTTTTAATCTCTGTGAATGTTTCCAGTGACCAGGAAGGACCGAAATTGAATGCAGAAAAGACCCTGTTTGGTGAAAAGTGATTTGCAGTGTGGTCCAGGGTGCTTGACGGTTGTTTGTAGAGGGATTTGTGCTATTAGGAATGATTACAATCTTGGCTTGAGAAGTGTTTGCAGCTGGTTGATTTGACTATTTGAGCTTGATGTTGTGGCTTAACCCCTTGTCATGTCTATGTTTATTTCTCGGTGGGGTTAGGTGATTTTGAAATTTTGAATTTGGAATGATCGTGCTTGCTTTGTAACCTTGGTATAAAAGGAATTTTGTAATCATTTTGAAGGGCTGGCTAGAAATTCTTGACACGAGAAGCTAAAAAGCCAAGTGTGCATCCTCAGTCCAGGTTGTAACATTTTTGCTTCTGTATCAATACTAGGAAGAAAACTTATGTATCTTTTGCATATTGTCTATGGTATCACTGAATCAATTTATAATATAGGGATTTGACAACACATACTTAATATAGTTTCTCATTCTTGGATCTCTCCTTTAGTTGTTCTTGATGAATCTTGTGTTTTCTAGCTCATTGCATTAGGTTACTAGTGTATGTGTTTTGTCTCTCAGCCCTGATCTAGGATTAGGTTAAAAGCCTCTGAGTGAAGCATAGATTTATTGGGTTCAATCAGGAAGGATATCTGCAAGCAGTGTAAGAGATGTTTAACTATGTTTATGGCTTGGTTTCTCAGATGAATCTAGTAGTTGTTCTTGTATTTCATGTCTACTTCAGGTATGATGCCCAATGGATAAGGCACTGATCATAGGCTAGTATCCCTTGTGCTATTACATGTGTTGCATGATTGTTTACACTCTGTAAGAAACATTAAATCAATACTAGTTTTTACTTTCATTTACATTTATGTATTGTCCTACCAAGTGATGGAGGATCAATGAACAGTAGGTTCTTGTTTAGTATTCTCTCACTATAATCATTTGTTGAAAGATCTAATAAAGAAACAAGGGGCAGAGTTAGAACTATCAGTCAGAGTTAGTACTATTGGATCAGATGTACCCACCTTGGTTTCACAGAGCCAGAAGTAGAAGAGGGAAAATCCATCCCTATAGTTGGTCTAGTTGCCTATAGATTGCCCACATTCGGAACTAACCAATCCTTAATATCCTTCATAGGCATATCAATGTCTCTTTGAGTGTAAACTCCTTATCAGGAACCAACAAAATGGTGACTCTGCTGGGGAGAGTCTAGAAAAGAGTCAGATACAAAATTAGCATTTGCAAAATTTTCTCACCTAGTTGTGAGTGGCGGCTCTGACTTGTCTCTGTTTGATCAGTGTTCCTTCTGATAAATAGTGAGTTAATTGGATTTTTATATTGGTTGGGAGCAGCTCTACATTGCAATATCTGATGGAGTTCCATGGTGAACTCAAAATCTGCCTTGCCTTCCAGTCAACAAAGCTTTCTGCTGCAAATTCCAGGTATTTATGATTATAATGTTTCCCTATCAAGTATTTAGTGCTAGTATAAAGGGAAGACTGTAATAAGATGAGTGGCTCTCATCTTGCATTTAATTAAATAGAAAATCAGGGGAAAATTTAGTTTAGGCTGTTGGGTTTTCTCAGGTTGGATAGGCCTTTGGACTATGCTCTTCCAAAGTCCACTCACTCTTTTCCTAGTGAGCTTTTGGGTTTCATTCCTGCCTTTGATTGTAAGTGTGATTCAGCAGTCAAACATGTCCTAGCATTCTATAGATTTATTATAGAATATCATATTTTGGATGAGGATGTGAGCATGATATTTTTTGGGAGATCCCTCAAGGGAGTTGCATCTAATTGGTATCTAAATCTGCCCCCAAAATGCATTTCTTCTTTGACTGAGTTTAAGTGGTTGTTCTTAGAGGAGTTTGCTGATGATGATGAATGGAAAAGGTTGCAAAGAGACCGTCAGCAAAAGGGGAATGAATGTTGTGTTCCAAAGAAATCCATCTCTAGTGTTGAGGGTACTTCTTCTAATGAATCTTTGTCAGAGGAGTATTCAGATTGTGGCAGTGAGCAGGAATCAGGGTCAAGGTGTGCAGGATCTTCCATTTATTTAGAAATGTCTGAATATGATTTTAGTGGCTATTCAGGTGAGGATGATGAAGGCATTGATGCTGATGTGTCCTAATGTGAATCAGATGGGGCATGGGAGGAAGAGAGTAATGGTGGAAGTGAACACTCCTTCAATGAGGAGTATGAAGACAAGGAAGGGGTGTTTGAATGTGATATTAGTGAGTCTTCATATGGTTCTAATTTTTCTTCATGTGTTGTGGGTTTCCATGAGGTTGAGATGGGTGTTGATTTTAAAGTGTTTTCTAATGCTTTATATGATGAAGAATTTGATTATTAGCTCATTTTATGTCATGATGTTCATCATGGTGCATTGCATGGAATAATCAATCTTCTATTTGAAGAACATGTGGAGGTCTCAGATTCAATTGAATCAGGATGCCCATTTTCCAGCTGTGGGTATCAATCTGACTTTTCATTTGAGGTCCAACCGGTTGCACCTAGGGAAATGCAAAGACATGGTCTAGATGAGGCCTTTCAGCAGGAAGAGTATGAGTTCTTTGTCTTTCCAATTTATGGTATACATGAATCAGTGGAGAGGAATAGGTTCTTATCCGATGGTGTTGTTCATGGGTATACTGATTTGTTTCTTCATAGTGAGCAAGGAGAAGAGAGTGCCAAAAGTTTTTACATACACTATGAAGAAAGCTTCTTTGTTCTTCTTGATTTGCTAGTTGAACATGTTGATAGGCCTATGGAGACAAATGAAAAAAAAATGTCTAGTGTGCCTCATGCAGGAAGAAAAGAAAATCAGATTTTTTACAGAGGCAAGTATTGATTATAATGTTGAGGCCTTGAGGCTGGTTGTAAATACTGTAGATTTTTGTATAGTCTTTCCCTTTTCTACTGTGTGTTTCCCTTCCTGTTCCCTATGGTTTTTGTGTTTCCTATTTTTGTCCAGTGGTTGGTCTACTCTCCCAGTGATTCTAAATCCTTGTCATGCCTGTAGGAGGCATGCATCCCCAACTAGAGCCACTGTTAGGCTATTTTTATGCCATAGCAAAATCCTTTAAAATGGCCTATTGCCTTGCAAGTTTTCTTAATGTACCCTTTGCCCTATGTTCTTCATGTTGTCACCAAGCTCTGGTCCAATTTTCACGTGTTGAATCATAAAACCTAGAAAGTTATTCGAACTTCAAGGTCTGTAGAAAATTGTCAAAATTCTGCCACAGTGTCAAAAACCCATAGTGTTTTAGAAAATCCATGATGTTTTCAACCTTTTTGGCCTACATAAAAATCTATATTGTTTTTGGCTTCCTTGTTTACCTTTGTGTCATGTTGAAAATTTTGTGTGTTTTTGATCTTTCACAGAAAACACTGTGTGTTTTCGACCTTGCATGTCTTCTTTTCTGTCGGCTCTCCTTGTTCTCTGTCTTAACTGCGCAAGTGCGACGATGTGGGGCCAGTTCTTTCAAGGTGTCAGAGGGGGGACAGATGGCACATTCTTATTGGTTGTTGCATGTCAGACTTTTCTGACATGTGATCATGCGACTGCTTGCCATCTTTCCACATGGGTCCCGACTCTTCGCAGTTGGTGGCATTTCATTGGTGGACCCGGGAGATGCAAAGAAGTGGGTGATGTGGTAGCCTGTGATTGGCTATTGCATGGTTGCATAGCCTAGTTTTTGGCTATGTGATCATGCGACTACTTGCCACGTGTCCTTGGGGCCCATTGGAAAAATTATGGTGGTTGTTGTTTCGTGGTCATGGAGGTGATGATGTGGCGGCTTTGGGTTGGCTATCGCATGATCGTATAGCCTAGTTTTGGTTATGTGATCATCCAACCGGTCGACATGTGTCCATGGTAGTTGTGGTGACGGTTGTGGTAGAGGTTATGGTAGTGGTATGTGGGTTGCCACATGTTTGCATAGCCCATTTCTGGGCTATGCGATCATGCGACAGGGTGCCACGTGTCCTGGGGCCCGTTTGTGGCTATTTGGTGGGCTCAGTGGTAGGTGGTGTCGTGGCAGTTTCTAGTTGGTCTAAGTTGGCTGGATGACAGGTTGAACACGGGCCCAGGTGGGGGATTCTTGGTAGTGTTTTAATGGTCGGCAAGTTGCATGTTCGTGTAACCTAGTTTCCCATCTTGCGAACCTGTGACAAACCCTGTTGTGGTAGCGGCCTGGCATCGGCAATTAAGATAAGGTAATGCAAGTGGCATGTCACATGTTCCCATAGCCCATTTCTGGGCTATGTGATCATGCGACAACTGTTTGGCATCGCCATTGCGGAGTTGGCCCGAGGTGCTTGGGTGGTTAAAACCATGAAGCCCACGAGTGTATTGTGACCGTTTGCAATCATTTTTGAATCTCTGTGAACATTTCCAGCGACCAGGAAGGACCGAAATTGAATGCAGAAAAGACCCTATTTGGTGAAAAGCGATTTACAGTGTGGTCTAGGGTGCTTGACGGTTGTTTACAGAGGGATTTGTACCGTGAGGAATGATTACAATCTTGGCTTGAGAAGTGTTTGCAACTGGTTGATTCAACTGTTTGAGCTTGATTTTGTGGCTTAACCCCTTGTCATGTCTGTGTTTATTTCTCAGTGGGGTTAGGTGATTTTGAAATTTTGAATTTGGAATGATCGTGCTTGCTTTGTAACCTTGGTATAAAAGGAATTTTGTAATCATTTTGAAGGGCTGGCTGGAAATTCTTGACATAGGAAGCTGAAAAGCCAAGTGTGCATCCTCAGTCTAGGTTGTAACATTTTTGCTTCTGTATCAATACTAGGAAGAAAACTTATGTATCTTTTGCATATTGTCTATGGTATCACTGAATCAGTTTGTAATATAGGGATTTGAAACCACATACTTAATATAGTTTCTCATTCTTAGATCTCTCCTTCAATTGTTCTTGATGAATCTTGAGTTTTCTAACTCATTGCATTAGGTTACTGGTGTATGTGTTTTGTCTCTCAGCCCTGATCTAGGATTAGGTTAAAAGCCTTTGAGTGAAGCATTGATTTATTGGGTTCAATCAAGAAGGATATCTGCAAGTAGTGTAAGAGATGTTTGACTATGTTTATGGCTTGGTTTCTTAGATGAATCTAGTATTTGTTCTTGTATTTCATGTCTGCTTCAAGTATGATGCCCAATGGATAAGGCACTAATCATAGGCTAGTATCCCTTGTGCTGTTACATGTATTGCATGATTGTTTACACTCTGCAAGAAACATTAAATCAATACAAGTTTTTACTTTCATTTACATTTATGTATTGTCCTACCTAGTGATGGAGGATCAATGAACAATAGGTTCTTGTTTAGTATTCTCTCACTATAATCATCTATTGAAAGATCTAATAAAGAAATAAGGGGCAGAGTTAGAACTATCATTCAGAGTTAGTACTATTGGATCAGGTGTACCCGCCTTGGTTTCACAGAGCCAGAAGCAGAAGAGGGAAAATCAATCCCTATAGTTGGTCCGGTTGCCTATAGATTGCCCACATTTGGAACTAACCAATCCTTAATATCCATCATAGGCATATCAGTGTCTCTTTGAGTGTAAACTCCTTATCAGGAACCAACAGACCCATCTTGGGATTTTGAAAGCAAGGGGGTAGTTAAATCTTTGCTTGGTGTGTTTGGGTGAAGTTTTTGAGATAGGGGAGTATGCTCTTCACCCTTGTGGTGAACCAAAAACCTTGAACCTCAAGAATTAATTCACTTTTTATTTAGATTTAGAATCCTTTAGCGGGCCTGCTCTTGAGCAATCAATAGGAACGACCCAAGTGGGGACAAGCTACTACCGAGCTCTTCCAACCGACTATAATCTCAAGACTATCAAGGACACAAAACCTTGGTAGATATAACACTTGTCTTTGCTTGATGTGAGTAGCTCATGGGATTGTGACCATGGGGAAAGCATTGAGCAAGAATGCTTAAGGTACTCTTGAGGCCACAAGGTCCTAGTCCTTTATGAGGAGAAAGAGGGGTGCTATGAACAGAAGCCCTTACTATGAATCTTTAGATAGAGGTCACCTTATTTTAGCCGCTTAGCTTCTTGGTGCAAGGATTGATCCAAGTTGACTTACCTGGATCACCCCAAGACACTCATCATATGTGTTCCTTTGGTTGTGTTTTTGACACTTCCATGACAACACCAATATCTCTTGTGGGCAACCATTTGGTGTGAGGAAAGGGAACATCAAGTTGTGGGCCAAGTTGCTAAGTAATGAGCCTTGTCATTCTAGGTAGTAATTGCTTGAATTGTCTTCTATTGTCCTATACTAGTGTAAACGTTCTCAACATTCAATAAAATGGTAGCACTCATAGAATTTTTCTATTTTGATATCACAAGTGCTTATCTTGGCAAGGTTGCTTTTTCCCTTGTTTCAAGTGTTCTATGACATGTTTGATCCTATACTATTTGCAAACCTATCTTTTATCTACTGTTACTACTTGTCAAACTAAGAAATTGCACTATCCAACCTTTGAACTTGATCAAAATGCTTCAAAACTGAGATTTTTATGTTCACTGGTCAAAACGTCATACAATTCTACAACAGTATCATGTGCTTTGCTGAGATATATCGCGTGATAGTTCACTTCTGCTGGACTATCGCCCTGCTAGCTTGGTGTTTATCACCCAGCCTTACTAGAAACTATCACCTGGTTTAAGGTGAAGTATCGCTTGACTGAGAAGTATCGCCCTACCTTCTTGGAAAGTATCGCCCAGAATCTTTTTGCTGTCCTGTCATTGCTGCAATCCGGAGTTGCTAAACTTGCACTTTAACCTGTCATAGAGTGTCTTTTTTTGTTCTTACCTGAAACTGGTCTGTTATCTGCATGCTTAGACTTGTTCTAGACTGAAACAAATGAGCTAAAACTATTTTATTTGATGTTAATGAATGCTACTTTTGATCACTTATTGCATCACGATTACCTCTCTAGCTACTTGCTTATTGAGCTTCTTGCTCACTGCTCGGCTTTAGTCAATTGATTACTATAAGTTGTTGAGCACTTTTGACGAGCCATCTCTCTATTGTTCTACTTTGACAACTGATCTTTATTAGCTTTTCTTATCTCAAATCTGAGAAACTTTGTCTCATTCTATTAGTCAACCAACATCTCTTTTCATGTCGGTTACAACTCTGTCTCAATTTGAGTAGGAGAGTCCTCCTCCGTTCAATTATACATAGTTACCTTCTCCAACTAGATTCTCATGAGGGCCCATTAGCAACAATAGTTCTATTTCCAACCAATTTGAGGATTCTAAGGCTACCCCATGGTACAAAGGAGGTTTCCTCTTTTCCGCATTCAAGACCCCCAAAAACACAGACAGTGTCTCACTCACTTTGACTGAGCAATAGAAAACTTGCAACGCTTGCAAGAAAACTTTGAGCATAAGGATAACCAAGCGTTCTTAGAAAAAGAATACAATCAACAAAGGATGGATGCTACTAGATGCATGAATTATAGAGGAGTGTCTTATGTGCAACCTGAGACTAGTAACTCTAAGCATCGACCTCTTTTTAATGGCAACAATGGCAACAACACACCACCAAGATCTCCTCTAAGACCCACTTTTGGTATGCCTTCTTCACCTCCTAGGCCTCCTCCTTCTCAACATGAGGCAGAGGCTGATGATGAGATTTCTAGTGAGGATCTAATGAGATTTGAACAAGATGTGGTCTCCCAACGAATGATGCATAAGCTTTTAGAGCGTAATGGCGATCAATATTTTCAATATATGACTTCTAGAGGATACAAGCTTCCTCCTAGCTATGATGTCAAACAAATCATCCAACAAAGAGTACCAACTGAATTGGAAGTCCTTCAAGAAGAACTACGTTAGACAAATCAATGCCTTACCCAAATGGCAATAGAAAGAGAGCCTCCAAAGGTCTCTTTTGTAGAATCAATTTGTGCTCTTCCTTTTGATAAAAGTCTATACATGGTCCCATTTCCTAGGGATATTGAGGTTCCCTAATATGACAAGTATGATGGAAATGGTGATCCCCATGACCATGTGCATCACTTTTATGCTCTTAGCATGGACTTCCTTCATGAAGACACATTTCTTCTATGACTGTTCCCTAGAAGTTTAAGAGGCCAAGCTTTGGAATGGTTTGTGAAACTGACACCACCTCTTAAGACTTTTGATGAGTTGGCTCAACAATTTACCCAACATTATTCTTACAACATCCAACAACCTATCACCATGATAGATCTCGGTAATCTAAGACAACATCAAGGTGAGCCATTTTCCACTTACTTACAACATTGGAGATCATTGTATTCTAGGTATCCTCATCCATTTCCTGAAAGAGAAAAGATTGACATTTTCATCAACACACTTGTGCCTGAGCTATTTTATGATCTAAGGAAGCAACTATTATCCTCCTTCCATGACATGGTTGAAAGTGCATATCGAATTGAGGATGTAGCTATAAGAAAAGGGGATACTGTTATTAATAAAGATGCTAAAGGCAATGGCAAAGACAAGAACAAACCTTGGAATAAAAATAAGTATGTTGTTAATGATGGGGTTGTTGACGCTCCTAAAGCTAAAGAGCCTGCTTTCAATCTCTCCAATGCTATCTATGCAGCAAAACAATAAGAAGCTACCAATGCTCACAGTGCTCCTAAACCTCAATATGTAGATAAGCCTAAGAATTCATTTCCAAAGTGAGTCTATACCAAGTTGGCAGAACCTTATGATGTGATCCTTAAGACTTTGGTTGACAATGGATATCTTACACTTCCTGATAAACCTAGTAACTGGGATCTGCTAAATAAGCCTGATTGGTGGCAAGAGGATCATTATTCTCATTATCATAGAAACAAGGGACATCCGATAGACAATTCTTTTAAGCTTAAGGATGATATTCAGAATCTTATTGAGAATGGCACAATCTCCACTGATGGCTTAACTAAAAATTTTGATCACACAACTTTCAAAGATCCTCTACTTAAGCATGATAAGGGGGAAACCTCTCAAGCACATAAGAAGAATCATGATGCTAAGATCAATTACATGTATCCTTTTAATACACCTATGATCAACATGGTAGAGCCCATTGAGAGTATTTTAATGATGAGGTCTCAAGAGGATAATAAAGCCAATCATGGTAAGCCAAAGTTGGTCTTGCAAACACGTGGCAGTTCATCTTCCCAAAGTGAGACACTGAATGTTGTTACTAGGGGGCAAGCCAAGATTGTCCTTAAAACTACACAAGATCCCAAGCAAGCTTTGCCTTCCAAACAAGTGGCTCCTTGAGCCACACCTAGCTATGATATTGTCCAACATTTGCAAAAGACACCAGCATAGATATCTATCCTTGATTTTCTTCAGTTATCCCCTTCGCATAGAGAGATTCTTGATGAGGCTCTATGTACAAAATGTGTTTGCAATGACATTGATCTAGATCAATTTCAGGCTATGGTCAACCACATTTCATCTCTTCTATCTCTCTCCTTTTCTACAGAAGATGACATATCTATTGCTCACCCTCATAATCTAGCTTTACACATTCAAGTTCTAGTCTATCACACCCACGTCCATCGAGTCTTGATAGACAATGGTTGAGGGTTAAATATTGTTTCTTTCAATGTCATACAATAGTTGGGTTTGTCAAAATTTGTTGTGGATTCTAAGAAAAAGATTACTATAAAAGCTATGATGAAGTGGAAAGATCTTCCAAAGGTCTTGTCACATTGCTTGTCTGAGTGGGCCCTATCATGAAAGATATTAACTTCCAAGTATTGGACATCCCACTTGCATATAACATTCTTTTGGGTCATCCTTGGATCCATGACATGTAGGCTGTTCCTTCCACTTATCATCAGTGCCTCAAATTTCCATACAATGGCACTGAAGTTGTGATCCTTGGAGACCATACTATTGCTATTAATGCTCTTGCTACTGTTGAAATTTTTTTTCATCACAATGAACCTACTATTGATCCTAGTATGTCTCTAGTTGCTACTGAGAAATCACTTAAGATGATGAGCCTTGGTATGGGTGAATATATGTTGGATTCCTTTGCTTCTATACTTGTTTCTCCTAGGTCATATGGGAAACCTTCTGATAACATGAAGCCTTCCACTTCTTCTATGGTGATCTTTGATGCTTTTTTTCCTTCATCCATTCCTTTAGAAGTAGAAAGAGAAGAACAAGCTATTCAAGAGTGGATCTATAAATAGGATTCTAGAAATACTCCCATGCTCAGTAATTCAGACATAGATACAGATGAGTCACCACTACACACTATGGCTCAAATGGGAGCTGATCTTCCTTCTACTTCACTTCTTAGGGGAGAAGCATGTATATCTACTAGTGATATGGCTGAGGCCTCTATGTCTAGAACCTATGTGCCTAAAGAATCATTGAAGTATGATAGACAATGTCGCAACATTGCGCGACTGCTACAAAGAGGTGATCTCACACATAATGACATGAGTATCTCTACTTATCGACATCTTAAGCCTCTTCCAGAAGATTCTCCCATGATAGATATGGATGTTAATGTAGCTCATACCTCTCGTAACCCACCCGACGTAGTTGATGAGTCTCGTGTAGGGTCTGATGAGTTTGTTCCCCGTATTGCCTTAGTAGACTATGTTGGTCCTTCTATGAAAAATCTAGATCTAGCTACTTTTGGAGCTTACCCTATAGGCTCAACTTCTCTTGTCACCAAAGATGACACCTCTCACATAAATTCTATTGAACCAATCACTTCATTTCATGTTGCATCAACACCTATTACTTCTTCCACCAGTGAACTAGCAACAAAAAAGATTGAATCAGCAATCAAGTATCACAGTCATCACGTCAAAAGAAAAGAGCAATTGTTGGATGGCAAAAACCACATTGTGGAGGTATCTGCACCTAAGAAAATTAAAACTAAAAATTTTCTCAAAAATAATGATTCTCAAATAAAAGATGACAAGCTGATTCTCTACAAAAAAATGGTGCACTACTTCAAGCATGATCTCATATCTGTTACACTTCATCCCATTCCTAGAGCTGAGAAAAAAGTTGCTAATGCCTTGATTACTTTGACATCCATCTTGAAAATGAAAAAGCATAAATTTCACTTCAAGTTCCTGGTGGATGAATTACGCTATCCTACACACAAATCTTACACTCCTACCATCTTTTCATATCTTCCACCTCATATTCCTCCTAGAAATCCACCACACCATTCTTCCTATCATCCCTTACACTTTGCTTTTGTCTCTGGTGACTTGTATAGGAAGGGCCTAGACAGAACTCTCCTTAAGTGTCTAGAAATAGAGGAGTCAGAAAAAGTGCTAGCTAAAACCCACTATGGCATATGTGGGTCATGTTAGTGCTCAAATTTGCAGATTATCAAATACTCCTATAATCCCAATGGACATAATCTAGCAAGATGCAAACACTAAGGTAATAAGGTTAGTAAACCTTCTTCACTTTGAGTATGAATACCCAAGCGGGTGTACCTATTCCAATTCACAGTTTTGACTAAGCTCTGAATTGTGAACTAGCTCCTTCACTATTCTATCCTCACTTCCAAGATCAAATCAATAAGATGAGAGAACTCTAAGTATCAACTAACTGGATGTATCAACTTGCAACCCCAACTCCTTCATCACTTGATAAGGCATTACAGTTGTAGTGGCGCTAGAGTCAATCATATAGTTTTTCACCAAAAAATTATTTACAAGAAAAGTAACATAGAAAGGATTGATAGAAGAGGGTTCCTTTGTCACAATAGTCCCAACACATACATCAGAGATGTCATTAATTGCAATTGGCTTGTCTAGGGATTTCCCTTCCTCTTGTAAAATAGGAGTAGTTCTCTGCTCACTTATGAGAGCTAGGGCTGCTACTTTGTGCTCTTCTATTTTCAACATTTCAAGCAGAGGGATGGAAACTTTCATTTCGGACAAGGCATGTCTCATATCAAAGGTAGGGGACTCAGTGTAAACATCAAGATGATCCTTTGACCTACCAAATTTCTTCTTCACCTTATCAGCAATAACTTCTTGTTTCCCTTTCTTTTCAGCTTCAAACCCTTCATCTTTACTATTTACAACATTGGGCTTTGGGGAGTCCTTATCATGAGGATTACTTTTGACAAACACTAATCTAGGAACTCACTACTCATTATCCACCTTTCTGTTCCTCAAATTGTATGAGGACTTTTCTTGTGTAATAGCAGCCACAGTTAAGCTCTTAATTTCTTCTTCACTGGGCTTTCTCCATTGTCTTTCATCTGATCTAGATTCTACCATGTGAGTCTTATAGTCATCATTATCAAACTCTTCCTGATCAGACTGAGAAAATATTTGTTGTTCATAGTAAGAGAAAATCTTCCTCTTATGATCAACATCAGGGAAAATAAATTCATCATCTGAGGACTCAAGATCCTCCATTAGTTTAGTAGTAATCATGTTAATAGCAGGCTTTTCAGATCCTTCATAATCTCCTACATATGAATCACTAGCCTCTTCTCCCAAGGCCTGAGCAACAACACACTGGAATGGTGAGTAGGGCATATTACAGGCCATACACCAAGGGGTATTCTCCACATTATGTGCTATATTCTTTTTCAAAGGATCTGGTGTATCCCTTCCCTTTTGGGGCTCATTATTATCAGGAACAGGCCTCCCATCTTTCCAGTTTTTTTTGTAAGGCATATCTCTCAGATTATGGGCTTTGTCCTACCTTTGATAAGGCAGCCTTGCATCTTCAAAATTTCTACCACCTTTATCAAACCTTGCTGGGAAGTCATTGTTATTACTAGGTCCTTTGTCCATTCTATCCTCCTATTTAGATGGCCTTGCAGGTTGTGGCCTAGTTTCTTTCCACAGTCTACCTTCATCCCTTTTGTACATTTGGCCAGATGCCTTTTGGTTACTTTCAATGTTTATGGCCGACTTAAAAGCATCTCTAAGGGTATGGGGATTCTTGTCTCTTAAAAGGTAAGACATCGTACCATCCATAGAATTGAAATAAGTTGTCATATAGACTGCATCATCTAGCCTCAATACTTGGAATAGTTTATACATAGCCTTTTGGAATCAGCTATTAAACTCTGACATGCTCTCATTGTAATGTTTCTTGATATTATTGAACTCATTGAGCATATAGCTAGAGTTCACATGTTCTGCATATTGCTCTTTAAAGCATCTGACAAATTCTTCCCAAGATGCAATATTGTTCTTAGCTAACCCCCTATACCAATCCTTCACATCCTCAATCAATGATTGAACAAAGAGCTTCATTATGGCATCTTCATGTTCAATCTCATAATCATTTACCTTATCTATAAAAAACTTCAGATGTTGTTCACAGGTAATAACATTATTCCCAGTAAATAATGGGATCTTCTTTCTGATTTCATTAGGGACAGCATTAGGTTGGCCAAGAATACCATCCAAAAATAGAGGCCTATATCTATCCAAATGAACTGGTCTTCTTTGGATATTTGGTTGATTCAAGGGGGTAGTTGCAACATTTTGACAAGGTATAGTTCCCACTGTACCACTTGTCATGCCCCACAAGGGAACCAGGGAAATGCACAAAGGTTTACTTTGTAAAAGAAAACCTAAGTAGAGTTTTACGAAAAATTTTGAACTTTTAAAGTTTGCAAATAAACAAAACATATTCTAACTTCTTTCCAAGATTCCCTTAAATGTAAATGTATAAATTATTAAAAACTGAAAAACTATTAACAACATTTACTAACCATACAAATTCCATTTCAAGTCCTCTATTGGAAAATACTTAAACACATTCATAGTTAATTTCTATCTAAAGATCAATTACTATAATTCCATTTCATCTAACTAACATATTGCAATAGTACAACAAATGATTCATCAACATTTTACATAACTTGATACATAACAAGATTACATCTTTCCATTAAATAAACATCCCATATAACCCTTTTCCTACGTCTACCCATTATTACATCATTTGAAAATTACATTACATTTAAACTCCTCATAGGAGGATACATAAGTTTACAACAACATGAATAAGTACAAGTCTTCATTCTTCAACAGGTGCACAGACAAATATGAATCTTCAGTAGTTTACATCTGCACAAGATACCTCAATAGAAAGATTTTTCCACCCAACCATGTGAAACTGGTAAAGTTTCACCCCCCGTGCTAGGAGATAAACACCAAGCTCACAAAGAAGGGACTTACTAGGTTGTACCAAAAGGGTTGGATAACATTTCACACAAGTAAAGTACATTTCACAACGGATTCTAAGGTTTGGGTAGGAAATCCTAAGCAACAACCTAAGTGAGTGTCATCGCATAGCCCTCACCCCTTGGGTTGTCCTGGTACTAGCCACACTAGGCCCCGGCCCCCAAGTAGGCACATGCGGAATCGAATGCCTTTCGTACAGACAAGCGCCATTCAATTTGTACCTACACATAGGTACCTTCTCCCACTCCCATCCATAGCCTGTCCTAGCGCTAATGGCATGGGCGAGGCACAATTTAATCTTTTTAATGTTTTGAACCCATCCCTTAAATTTTATTAGGTTATCACTTGGTTAACTAACTCATCAGTCGGTTATCCTGGTCTAGCCACTTTAGCGCCCCGGCCCCGCACTGAGAGCCACTCACTTAGGGGTTCCTAGGTTTCCTACCCTAACCTATTCCCGTTAGGTTTTCCTAGCAAACCACTAACATGTTCAACATTCTCAATATAACAGACCTACCTAGGACGCTTAGGAGATCCTAAAGTTTAGCAGGTTTGATTGTTGATAAGTTAGAAAGCAAAAGGGTTTTGTTTTCAGTTTTCTAGTCCCCACTTAACATTTATCTAAGTAGAAAAAGAGTTTTCACTATAAATTGCAAATAAGATAAATATGACTTACTCACTACATCTAGTTCCTGAATTTTATTTCATCTTAATTGCAACATACATAATATCTTATATAATTTGCTAATTGAATTTCATATGCCTTAGAAATGGTTTATAATTACAAAACCATATATTATATTATATTATTTATTTTATAATATTATATCATATTATTTATTTTATAATATTGTATTATATTATATTATATATATATATATATATATATATATATATATATATATATATATATATATATATATATATTATATATATATAATATAAATCCAACTTCCAATTTTGATTTTATATATTTTTTTTAAATAAAATTTTTGAAACTATTCACAAAACCAAAAACTTTTAAAAGATAATATATATAGGTAGACCTTATATTATATATATAATATATATATATATTTTTAAAGCAAATGTTTTCAACATTAAACAATAAATTTAATTTATAAAGTTATATTTCCTCAAGACATAAATATTAATATTTGTATATATATATATATATATTACACACACACACACACACACACACACAACACACACACACACACACACACACACACACACCACACACACACACACACACATATTTATATATATATATATATATATATATATATATATATATATATATATATATATATATATATATATATATAATATATGAATATTAATTACAACCACAGCACAGACATATTTTGCAGTAAATGAAATGATTTTTATTTTTTTGAAACTATTTACATAATAACGAAACCTTTTAAAACATAAAATATATATGTACACATTATATTATATATATAATATCATATATATTATATATATAATATAATATATATATTTTTTTAAAAAGAAATATTTTAAAAACAAAACATTTACATAAAATATATATATATATATATATATATATATATATATATATATATATATATTGAAAACATTTACATATAAAAAGAACTTTGACATATTAAAATTTATATATATATTTTTAAAGAAATCTTTTATAACATATTTTTAAAACAAATGTGTCTAACGTAATACAATAAACAATAACTTAAATTATAAAGTTATATCTATATTCTCTCAAGCATGAATATTAATATATATATATATATATATATATATATATATATATATATATATATATATATATATATATATATATATATATATATATATATATTATATATATATAGATATTAATTTCAAACAAATAAAATATTAAATACTTTTCCATTACAAATCTAACAAAATTAAATTTATTTATGGTTCAGGATCCAACCTGGATTCTGACAGCCTAGTTGATGAAAACCTTTTTCCAGTCCCCTGTTTCCTCCAAATTCCAGCCTTCTTCCTCCAAAATTCTCCTGTTCTCCCCCCAAATTCCAGCCTTCTTCTATTTGATTTTTATATCCAACATGGTAGTTGGAGGAGTTTCTCTACGGGAGAAACTTCTCCAACTTCTCCAACCGCATTCCCCGTACACCTTTATAAAGTTTTATTAATTTTTAATTAAAAGTATTATCCAAAACAAGGTTTAATAACAAATTTAATTAATTACCTCACAAGGAATTCACATGGCACAATTGGTAACAAACTAGCCCAACTACTAGGAGGTCTCGAGTTCAACTCCCTCCTAGCTAGCTAGTTTTATTACCAAAGGCAATTTTATTATTTTATTTATTTCTTAATATATATAATTTTTTTATCAACAATTATAAAGCTAGTGCTATTTTGTTAATCCTATTAATATAAATTATATATTTATTTATACTTATAAGTATATATACGTATATGTGTTCATAAGCATATGTGTGCACCCATATGTTTATGACACATATAGTACAATTAACTTATTATTCGCATCACTATCATTATAACTATATAACCAGAAGATGCAAGGTACAAATAACAGCTTGACCCTAATTACTAACATGATAATCTAACAGGGATAAGTCACTGAAACAGAAATCAACCAACAAGGACTCACATAGATAACCTACTGACAAAGTTGAGTGTACCCTAACCGCAAGATCCAAACCCTAATAACTGATAAACCACATAATACCTCCCTACCAGGAACTGACCCGGCGCTTCCCACCTAAGGTGAATGATCAAGGATAAAGGTTTTCTTTTGTGAAGCTTGGTGATATCTCCATGACAACAACAACGATCGAGGATTTTTAAGGGATCGCTCAGACCTGTGGAGCCAGGTGGAGACGATACCCGGTACCTGCAAATCCTGCATCACCAAGAAGAGATACATATACATATAGATATACACATCAGATATATGCAAGCAGATGACTAGGATCGATACATCGTGTGGACCTCACCGAGTGAGTAACTACGACTTCGTCCTGAGTCATGAAAAACACATATGTATCCATAAACCAATTGAGATAAGGGTTAGTATACCATTCATGAGATAAAACATGTAAAACTAATACATTCTTCTAGGATCTCATAAACATATAATCAATGTAACTATAACTGAGCATATAAATATCATCTGATGAATGTATAATCCTCCATGAAAACATAAACATGAGTGCATAGTTCTAACCATCATAATAAAAAAATATCAAATCATAGTATCACTGTAGGAGAGGTATTACATCCTCCCCCCCTAGAGTTAGGCTTACTCCTGGAAGCCTACAAAAAAGTACGGATAAGCATCTCTAATCCTAGTGGCATCTTCCCATGTGACGGAAGATTCATCATTGGGGTCCCATTGGATCCTTGCCTGCTCTATGCTGCGACCCCTGAGGGTCAGTGTCCGCTGCTGTAGAATACGTACTGGCTCTAAAGCTAGCTACCCATCCGCTACCTGGAGTTTCAAAGACTGTCCCCTGACTATTGGCTTGCCCATGGTTTACAGCAGAAAATGCTCGATGGGATCTGCCTGAGTTACCTACTGTAGGTTCAGAAGTGGCCTGTCTAAAACTAACTGCTGGAGAAGATTTCTAAGGGCAATTGACTGCAATGTGCCCATGCTGCCCACAAGAGTAACATCCAGTGTTTTTGACAAAATTTCTTCCTGTAGAAGGTGCACTAGATTGCTGGTAGCTACCCTGACTAGAGTCCTGAGGCATACTCTGAGCTGGCTGACAGTTTGGGAAATGTTTTGCACATTGCCAGTTGCAAGGATTATTAAATTGAGAACCCCCACTTTTACTTTTATTTCCATTTTGGTTGTTGCTGCTGTTGTTGCTGACAAACTTCCTCTTTTGTTGGTTCTGATTCCCCTTAGGTGAATAATTCTTAGGTGTGCCTTGAAATTGATTCCCTATCCCAACCTGGAAAGTATTGCCACCTTGGCCACTGGTTCGGCTTCCTAACCCCAAGGCTATATTTTGTTCTTCAAGATGAGCCTTAATGACTGCATCATTTATAGTCTGAGGTTCAAACATTCTTACACTGCAGGCCAAACGACTGTTGAGCCCTCTGAGAAAGTGTTGAGTTAACATAGGTTCATCATCCTTAAACCCTGAATATGGCTTGAGTTCTAAGAACTTCCTCTCATAGTCATCCACTGACATATTAAGCTGTCTTAGATTATGAAATTCTTCGGCTCTTTCCCACCTCCAATGGTCAGACAGAAATTTAGCTCGGAAAAGTTCTAGGAATAGTTCCCAAGAGAGGGTGGTGATGTCTAAGTGAAGTTTCTCTCTTTCTGTTTCCCACCATGTGGATGCAAAGTCTCTAAGATGAATAACTGCAAACCGGGCTTTGGTATTACTGTGGTATGGGTGCATGGAGAAAAGCCTTTCTAATTCTAGCAACCAAGTTTGTGCGGAAGTTCCACCTTGTGTTCCCTTAAATGGGTTTGTCTTGGTCCTAAGGAGATCCCGCATATGAGAATCCCGTAGGGCATCCTCTTCCATTGCCTGATCTCTCCTCCTAGGACTTATTTCTCTTTCCTCATGGTGAGTACTACCCTCCCCATGCTGGCCTCTATCCTGCCCTGCCTCTAACCTTTGAAGGATTTGTTGTAGTAATTCTGTTACTTGGGCTCCCTGAAAACCTCCTGATTGATTGTTAGATTGATCCCCTTGTTCCTCGTATTGTTCTTCTTCTTGAGAATCTTCGTGTTGGGATCTAGGAGGAGCATTTTGGGCACCTCCTCCATGACTGCGGGTTATGGGTGGCATCCTGCCATGAGTTAAGAAAAATGATGAGTTTATGGTTTTGATTTTCATTTTGAGTTTTCCTAAGATGTAGTGTAAGTTTAAGGTACATGGACCCAATTTCTTTAGGCCCCAGTGTAGCAACTTAGGGCTCTGATACCAAATATGTCATGCCCCACAAGGGAACCAAGGAAATGCACAAAGGTTTACTTTGTAAAAGAAAACCTAAGTAGAGTTTTACGAAAATTTTTGAACTTTTAAAGTTTGCAAATAAACAAAACATATTCTAACTTCTTTCCAAGGTTCCCTTAAATGTAAATGTATAAATTATTAAAAACTGAAAAACTATTAACAACATTTACTAACCATACAAATTCCATTTCAAGTCCTTTATTGGAAAATACTTAAACACATTCATAGTTAATTTCTATCTAAAGATCAATTACTATAATTCCATTTCATCTAACTAACATATTGCAATAGTACAACAACTGATTCATCAACATTTTACATAACTTGATACATAACAAGATTACATCTTTCCATTAAATAAACATCCCATATAACCCTTTTCCTACGTCTACCCATTATTACATCATTTGAAAATTACATTACATTTAAACTCCTCATAGGAGGATACATAAGTTTACAACAACATGAATAAGTACAAGTCTTCATTCTTCAACAGGTGCACAGACAAATATGAATCTTCAGTAGTTTACATCTGCACAAGATACCTCGATAGAAAGATTTTTCCACCCAACCATGTGAAACTGGTAAAGTTTCACCCCCCATGCTAGGAGATAAACACCAAGCTCACAAAGAAGGGACTTACTAGGTTGTACCAAAAGGGTTGGATAACATTTCACACAAGTAAAGTACATTTCACAAGGGATTCTAAGGTTTGGGTAGGAAATCCTAAGCAACAACCTAAGTGAGTGTCATCGCATAGCCCTCACCCCTTGGGTTGTCCTGGTACTAGCCACACTGGGCCCCGGCCCCCAAGTAGGCACATGCGGAATCGAATGCCTTTCGTACAGACAAGCGCCATTCGATTTGTACCTACGCATAGGTACCTTCTCCCACTCCCATCCATAGCCTATCCTAGCGCTAATGGCATGGGCGAGGCACAATTTAATCTTTTTAATGTTTTGAACCCATCCCTTAAATTTTATTAGGTTATCACTTGGTTAACTAACTCATCAGTCGGTTATCCTGGTCTAGCCACTTTAGGGCCCCCCGCCCCGCACTGAGAGCCACTCACTTAGGGGTTCCTAGGTTTCCTACCCTAACCTATTCCCGTTAGGTTTTCCTAGCAAACCACTAACATGTTCAACATTCTCAATATAACAGACCTACCTAGGACGCTTAGGAGATCCTAAAGTTTAGCAGGTTTGATTGTTGATAAGTTAGAAAGCAAAAGGGTTTTGTTTTCAGTTTTCTAGTCCCCACTTAACATTTATCTAAGTAGAAAAAGAGTTTTCACTATAAATTGCAAATAAGATAAATATGACTTACTCACTACATCTAGTTCCTGAATTTTATTTCATCTTAATTGCAACATACATAATATCTTATATAATTTGCTAATTGAATTTCATATGCCTTAGAAATGGTTTATAATTACAAAACCATATATTATATTATATTATTTATTTTATAATATTATATCATATTATTTATTTTATAATATTGTATTATATTATATATATATATATATATATATATATATATATATATATATATATATATATATATATATATATATATATATAATATAAATCCAACTTCCAATTTTGATTTTATATATTTTTTTTAAATAAAATTTTTGAAACTATTCACAAAACCAAAAACTTTTAAAAGATAATATATATAGGTAGACCTTATATTATATATATAATATATATATATATATTTTTAAAGCAAATGTTTTCAACATTAAACAATAAATTTAATTTATAAAGTTATATTTCCTCAAGACATAAATATTAATATTTATATATATATATATATATATATATATATATATATATATATATATATATATATATATATATATATATATATATATATATATATATATTACACACACACACACACACACACACACACACACACACACATATATATATATATATATATAATATATGAATATTAATTACAACCACAGCACAGACATATTTTGCAGTAAATGAAATGATTTTTATTTTTTTGAAACTATTTACATAATAACGAAACCTTTTAAAACATAAAATATATATGTACACATTATATCATATATATAATATCACATATATTATATATATAATATAATATATATATTTTTTTTAAAAGAAATATTTTAAAAACAAAACATTTACATATAAAAAGAACTTTGACATATTAAAATTTATATATATATTTTTAAAGAAATCTTTTATAACATATTTTTAAAACAAATGTTTCTAACGTAATACAATAAACAATAACTTAAATTATAAAGTTATATCTATATTCTCTCAAGCATGAATATTAATATATATATATATATATATATATATATATATATATATATATATATATATATATATTTATATATATATATATATATATATATATATATATATATATATATATATATATATATATATATATATATAATATATATATATATATATATATATATATATATATATTATATATATAGATATTAATTTCAAACAAATAAAATATTAAATACTTTTCCATTACAAATCTAACAAAATTAAATTTATTTCTAGTTCAGGATCCAACCTGGATTCTGACAGCCTGGTTGATGAAAACCTTTTTCCAGTCCCCTGTTTCCTCCAAATTCCAGCCTTCTTCCTCCAAAATTCTCCTGTTCTCCCCCCAAATTCCAGCCTTCTTCTATTTGATTTTTATATCCAACATGGTAGTTGGAGGAGTTTCTCTACGGGAGAAACTTCTCCAACTTCTCCAACCGCATTCCCCGTACACCTTTATAAAGTTTTATTAATTTTTAATTAAAAGTATTATCCAAAACAAGGTTTAATAACAAATTTAATTAATTACCTCACAAGGAATTCACATGGCACAATTGGTAACAAACTAGCCCAACTACTAGGAGGTCTCGAGTTCAACTCCCCTCCTAGCTAGCTAGTTTTATTACCAAAGGCAATTTTATTATTTTATTTATTTCTTAATATATATAATTTTTTTATCAACAATTATAAAGCTAGTGCTATTTTGTTAATCCTGTTAATATAAATTATATATTTATTTATACTTATAAGTATATATACGTATATGTGTTCATAAGCATATGTGTGCACCCATATGTTTATGACACATATAGTACAATTAACTTATTATTCGCATCACTATCATTATAACTATATAACCAAAAGATGCAAGGTACAAATAACAGCTTGACCCTAATTACTAACATGATAATCTAACAGGGATAAGTCACTGAAACAGAAATCAACCAACAAGGACTCACATAGATAACCTACTGACAAAGTTGAGTGTACCCTAACCGCAAGAGCAAGATCCAAACCCTAATAACTGATAAACCACATAATACCTCCCTACCAGGAATTGACCCGGTGCTTCCCACCTAAGGTGAATGATCAAGGATAAAGGTTTTCTTTTGTGAAGCTTGGTGATATCTCCATGACAACAACAACGATCGAGGATTTTTAAGGGATCGCTCAGACCTGTGGAGCCAGGTGGAGACGATACCCGGGTACCTGCAAATCCTGCATCACCAAGAAGAGATACATATACATATAGATATACACATCAGATATATGCAAGCAGATGACTAGGATCGATACATCGTGTGGACCTCACCGAGTGAGTAACTACGACTTCGTCCTGAGTCATGAAAAACACATATGTATCCATAAACCAATTGAGATAAGGGTTAGTATACCATTCATGAGATAAAACATGTAAAAACTAATACATTCTTCTAGGATCTCATAAACATATAATCAATGTAACTATAACTGAGCATATAAATATCATCTGATGAACGTATAATCCTCCATGAAAACATAAACATGAGTGCATAGTTCTAACCATCATAATAAAAAAATATCAAATCATAGTATCACTGTAGGAGAGGTATTACACCACTAGCTATAATGAGAACTTGATTAGGAACTGGTCCATGTAAAGTTTGTCCAGGGTGAAAGGCTTGAGCATTTGGAATTGAAGTATTGGGCTGAATAAAAGGAGTTGTTCCTATGGTGATAGGGATAGAGGTACTAGTTGATGTGTTCATGTTAGCATGTAGGAAGGCAATCTTCCTCTTCATTTCATCAGCAGCAGCCTCCAACTAGAGTTTCTCTAGTTGAATAGCCAATTCTTCCTTTGCTTTTCTAGCCTTCTCCAAGTCTATACTTGTTTGAGAATGTACATTAGGAGGAACCACAATTTTCTTGGGCTCATTAATATTTATACCCACCAATTTTTGTTTTCCCTTAATAGGGATTTCTTTGGGAGAAGTTATAATCTCCTTGTTTCTCTGGATTTCAGAGGGATTCAATTGCCTTAAGACATGGCCTGTTCCCTCAAATTCACCTTGCTTAGGTTTAGTATCCTGAGCCTGCTTTCTCAAATCTTCCATGTCACCAAATAAGTCCTTATTTAAACCTTGAACATCTTGGTTTAAATCAATAACTTGGGACTCATTTTTCTTGGTTCTCTTGAGAAGCTCCTGCCTCTCTATGAGCAAATCAAAGATTTGTTGTTCCCCTTGCTTTCAACATATTGGAAATCTCAGCCAGTTGTTCACTCTCCTTTTTTCTTAAAGCAATCACCTCTTCTCTCAACTTCTCAAAATCATAGGAGGTGGTCTCAGTAGAAGAGGTTTCTTCTGGTTGTTCTAGAGTTTCTCTCGCAGGGAAATAACCTGCTTCTGTGACCTCTGTGATTACTTTTTTCTGCATTGTGCACACTTGGTGTAACACTCTTGACATGTTCAGGATCATCAGAAGAGGATGAAGATTCATGAGGAAGTGGGACATGAGATCTTTCTCGAGAAGGGCCTTGGGAACTAGCAGTATGCTGACCTCCTCTAGACCATTGTTTCCTACTTGGTGTATGGAGCTCATCACCTATATTATCTTTGGGGTGATCCTTATAATAAGACCTAGTGTATCTTGGTCGACTCATGGTATAGCATGATAATTTTAGCAAAGTTTACAACAATTAGCAACTGGTATCACAGAGTTTAGAGTCACCACCCACTTTTACGTAGGAATGAAATTATTCTATACTGGTCTACAAATGCACAATAGACAAGATTTGCACTAACCTATTGCGCGCTATTCAGAAGATTCCCCGGTAGAGTCACCAATTTTGTTAGTGCTCAAATCTATAGATTATCAAATACTCCCATAATCCCAATGGACATAATCTAGCAAGATGCAAACACTAAGTTAATAAGGTTGGTTAAAACTTCTTCAGTTCGAGTATGAATACCTAGGTGGGTGTACCTATTCCAATTCACAGTTTTGACTGAGCTCTGAATTGTGAAATAGCTCCTTCACTATTCTGTCCTCGCTTCCAAGATCAAATCAATAAGATGAGAGAACTCTAAGTATGGCCCACATTATCCTGATACACAATATTATGATGGAAATCATAAAAGCAACAACACGAAACAATGGCTTAAGGATATTCATCCTTCTTCTTTTTAGAGTTGAACTCAAGGAAGGTTAACCTCATTCAGTGCTTCTACAAAGCATTACAAAGCATATCTATGAACTTCTCACAGAATGATTCAGGTTTGCAATTGTACAAATAAAGTAAAATGAAATAGTTATTTAGATTTAGGTTGGCAAATCAGTGTAAATAGATCTGAAACCAGTGCCTTATCCACTTGGGCGATAGAGTCAAACCCTACCTCTGCATATAACTATCAAAACTAGTTTCCTGAAACTCAAATGACATGCCTAACATACCATCCTTTTAATTCATACTACTGTTATCAAATTCATAAATGGATTAGTCGTTCCCAGAGATCTCCCCTAAGATTTTAGTCTTTCCTTGAAAGAAACTTAAGCTTAACCCCTATATTCACCTTGTGAATAATGCATTTAAGAAAGCCTTGCAATTTAAATACATAAGAAAACTAACACACTCCATACACAAAGACAACAAAATAGTAGTAATAGAGCTTCAATGTTTTGTATTAACGGTCAAAAATGCATAGATACAATATCCTCTCACTTTTTGAAAATAAGGTTTTGTATTCAGAACCTTTCTTACAGAATATTTTCAACCACCCTTTGAAATGAACAAAGACTTGCTACTTATACCAATCAGCCATCTTGGAATCCTTGAAAGGATGCAACAAGCTTCATATGGCTGTTAAAAGATATTGCACTAAAAACAAGATTACAAATAGAGAAAATTGTTTGCAACAATAGATTACAAATATCTATTTCCAAGAATTCCGCAGGTGGCATCTTTGTCTAAAGATATTTCAGAGCAGTTGCTAAATTTGTTGCATGAATGATGACCGCCATCTGACTAATTTACATCATCCTTTCTTTGAAACCGTTCTTCCTCCAATTCTGTATTAGGTTCCATGTGTAATTCAATTTTGGCCAGGTGTCACATTCATGTCTATGATAACTTGCCTGACATCTTTGTCCTTTTTTACTTTGATCTTCAAAGGTTTGGAGTACTAACACCTGCCACTTCTTCACCTTATGCCTTTTCTTCTGAATCTTCTAATAGATATGTCGATTCCCAAGTCATGTAGGTTTCTTCACTTGGCCAATGAAAGAAGAGGACCTCATCTTTCTTTGGAGACAACTTTTCCCACTCAGCAACCAATTGGTGAACCTCTATTCTTACATTAGCAAAGTATATCCTAGCATCCTAAAAGAGTTCAATAAAGTGTATGAATGGGGTATTATCATCTGTACATAAAATGAAATCTACTTTAGTTAGTACTTGTCTATCTATTTGCTCCATCAATTGATCTTTATCTTTGATTACCCCATCTGCCTTAATAAGACCAGGAAAAATTTGGAAATCATCCTAGAAATATCTTGTCCTTAAGAATTCTGACCTTCTCATACTCTCCCTATTTACCTCAAAGTCAAAAAAATTCTTGACAAACCTCTAAGTATTTGCTAGCTCAATATTTATAACACATTTATCCTTATTTTGATCAAACCATGACCTCCGACTATCTTTTCTTGCAGACCATCTTTCCAAAATTTTGTCCACAGTAGCCACCTCTTTCTAAAAAATTGCTAAGACATCTACCAATTGTTTTGCAGATTTGTATATTTCTTTAGGCCTCACCTTTGCAACAAAATGTGACACAACATCTTTTATCTTCTCACCTAACCTATCCTTTACTTTTTGATCAATATCCTCCTCATCTATGGAAGGAGGAAAAGGGGAAGGGGGAAGTTCAATAATAGTGCTTGATGAGGAAGGCCCAGCAGGGGAGGAAGCTATCTAAATTTGCTCTGATAATTGTATTGGGCCATGTTCTCCCAATTTCTTGTTTAAATCTACAATCAGAATATCTCTCTCAAGAATCCCCTGTTTCATCTTACCATAAACCTTCAAAACTGTTTCCAGTTTTGCAGTGAGCTCTTCCTTCTCTTTAGCTTCCTTTTCTACCACCTTTGTTGTTAATTGTGTCGTGGCCATTACCATACCTGATGCTTCCACCAAAGAAGTATCTGTAACTCTTCTTACAATTAGACTCTCTTAGAGGTCATCTTTGACAATTTTTTTTCCTTTATCACTTTCATTCATTCTTAAAGACCACATTACCAATGCTTGATGATTATCACTGAAAGTGACTCCCTTAACAACCTGTTTTGCTTCGTCTAGAGTTCTATTGAGAGGAGTGGTCTATTTTCTAACTACATCAAACACTACGGCATCACATATATACCATTCTAAGAGGATTAGTACTCCTGACACCTTTACCATATCTCTTCCCTGTTTCAGAGTGATTTGTTTAAATTTTGTAGTCATCTCTATTTTCACTTCTTCCTCTATGACTTGTAAATCCTTCTCCGGATTCTCTTCATGTCTCTTCTCATAGATTTCTTGAAATTGTTTTATGTTTAATTTCTAGAGAAATTGCATAAAGGCCCTAGTTTTAACAAAGGTATCATCAACCAAAAACTCTTCACAACCCTTGCTTGATTACAGGGTCCAATTCAGTACTTGCCAATTCCCCTGCTGTTAAATCTAACTTGGGTTCTTCTTGTAGCTCTGGCACTCCCTCATTTACTTCTTCATAAGTCATAAAGATTTGACCTAGAGCATCTACTTACTGTACTTGTTCTCCAATCTCTTGGTCATCAAAAATTCTTAGAGGAGACTATGATGGGGAGTGCTCCTTTTCAACATGAGCAGGTCTTTCTTCCAACCTTTGCCTTTTTGATGGGGGTGGAGAATCAATTATATCCTCAGAAGTTTGAGGATGAGGAGAATCGGGGATCTCCACAATCTCCTTTTGTTTGCCAACCTATTGTGAGGTTGATGGGATATCCCTTTTATCTATTTGCTTTTGCTGGCTTTTTCCTGGTATCACCACATTGTAACTAGTCTTCTTTTGCACTATGTACCTCCCCAGCGGTAACCCTTTTGCAAACATAGGCTTGCTCAACAATTGTCTAGCCTTTTTTGGATCATCCTTCATAACCTTTTCCTTCTTCTCATTTAGGGTCTGAAAAATATCTGAAAATAATTCATAAGAGTATCTATTTTCTTCACCATTGGAGTTATGCTTTTCAGGGGATCCCATCCTGAATCAAATTGTCAGATAAAATCTAGTGTCTTCCTGTATACCAACCATTTTTCTCTCATAACCTCTTTTTCCTATATCTTTGCTACATTCTTGACAATATCTTCAAGGAAATTAAAAATATGGTTAATCATGGCACACTTGGCTCTCTTTTTAAACATTTCATTATAGAAACCTTCTGGATTTGCTATTCTAGCAATTGCAGTAGCCATATGGTATGGAGCTAGAATTTTATCCATGTAAACCCATCCACCCTTGGTAATTATGAATTGATGGGAAATGGTAACATTTGGGAATAAAGTTCCCTTGCCTTTCCCAGTGAGGGCACACTCTTCAATATCTCCTAATTGCCTCAAAAACTCTTCAATTCCAATCCTAAGGGGTACTTGATAGGGCAATATAAAAGGGGTCCCCCTGAAACCATACAACCTGATGATAGTTGATACATTGTAGAAAATAACATCTCCCCAATTGTGTATGATGTTTAGATTCTTAGCAAACTGGTTTGGCCTAACAAGCTGTGCCAACACTGTTGGGATTCTTGGGTTGTCTAAGATAACCAACTTCCTGAGTCTAGTTGCAAAACGTTTATCAAAATTGATGAAACTATGATCCTTCTTATCCCAAGTCATTGTGAGGCTCCATAGTTGGACTGGCATATCTTCACCATCCTTCTTTCTCACTAATTTCATTTCTTGTTCAAAATAGCTTTCTCCTTTGAACAGAAACATGTACATTATGAAAGAGTACCAGCAAAAGGGCCTATCACCTTCATTCTTTTGAATCTTCACTAATCCATTATGGATTAATTCAGCAATAAAAGGAGCAAAAACAAAATTAATAGACATGTGTGCATGTAAAATTTGGATCATCATGCACATCAAGTGTAATGGCATCCTTTCACCAACATCTCCAAAAATCTGACATAATGACCAATATGTACCCTTAGCTCTTAGATCAAAATATTCTATTTGAAAAGGCTCTTGAGTGTTCTGCCCCACAACAACCATTTTTCCAATTTTGGTGCAGAAATCCTTCAACAACTTGCCTCTGAAATAGTTCCTTTGTGCATTATATACTTGCCTTAGTTCTTCAAAATCAATGCTCTCTAAATTGTCTGAGGGTTCACTTAATCTGAACACCTTCCTGATTTCTTCAGTAGAAACTTTAATCAATAATACTCCCTTTGCATCCCTGACTTCTTTGGTGATTGGATCATAACTCTTTGCAACTTGGGTCATCAAATCTACATCTAAAAAGACACCGGGCATGACAAGTTTTCCTAGGTCAGACTGCCATATATTGCTTGCAGGGTGAGGGGCATTTCTCTGACTAAACCCTACTTTGAATAATTCCAATCCTGTGATATCAGAGTCACCTCTTGCATTGATTATGCCTATTTTGGCCTCTCTAATAAAACTAGCTGTGTCATATAAACCCTCTGCTATTTTTACCCTAGGATTTTTGGGAATCAAACTCTTGGTTTTCACCAAGGTAGTGGAAGAGCCGGGAAGTACTTATAATAAATCTTCGTGCAAACCTCTTTCACTATACTCTATTTTACCTGACAATTCTTTCCTTGGTGCCATTTTAAGGTTTATCTTTAAAAGAAATCTTTGCAAGATAGACAGAATACAGAACTGTGATTCTTTTAGTAAGAGAGCAATTCACACAAATATTTCACCAGCCTTTTTTCTCGGAAACCACCAAGGAATAGTAGCCAGTCCTCGTAATTCTTCACGCCTAAGTCTCTACAAATTTTTGTTCTCTTTGTGCTACTGAGAGTGCATGAAATTATGATATATGAGCCATTAAAGCCATCATGCCAACAATTAATTTAGCACGATTGAAACAATTACTCCTTCTAAAGAGCGAACTATCACTTCTGAACGGGAAACTTCAACTTTGCACCACTTTATTTCCAGTTTGAAATAGAACTGTCGATCCTCATTAGTAGATGATCTAACAGCCTATCACATGATTGCATAGTGTGAAAAACACTCACGTGAACATGCGACTAACCGTCACGTTAGCTTTCTATTCTTGGCGGTCTCTTGTAACTCCCACCGTTAATACAAAATGTTATTCGCATGATCGCATAGCTTAAAAGAAGCTTATGAGAACATGTGAAAACCTGTTAGCATTCACCATCATTGTCTTCTTTCAAATCACTGGTCCCACCTCACCTTTGTCAATAAAGAAAATCCACACTTGCAACACCTGGCAAAATGTTAGGTACTTTCTTTCTTTCCGAGCACTGGTGTCTACTGATACTAGCCAATGAGAAAACATTATTCATGCACATTTGTCAAAGGTTCCACCAGAGAATTGTGCTTGGTTTAATGCAAGATCAAGGGCCTATCGCATGATTGCATAGGCTTCTTAGATCCCATGTGATTATACGACAGCCGTCTGATCTTCCCCTTATTGCTTTTCAAACTTTGGAGATTCCTCCGTCACCGGCCCCACTATCCTTTACAAATAAAAGGCTGCCACTTGTGAAATATTTTTCTATGGTCCCACCTTGTTTTTGCATCAAGCTTCATTATAAAATCAATGGTTATTTCGCATGTTTGCATGGCTTGGAGAGATTCCATGTGAACACGCGACCGCCCTTAGATCTTCTTTAAAGATTCACAGTTGAATGAAACTCGAAACATTAGAATACAAGGCAATTCGGACATAGGATATGTTATTTATATCATAGGGGTTCTAGACTTAGGAAAAGATATAACCCCCATGTGAAAAATAAATGCATGTGCTCTTTAATGAACTTAAGTGACTCAAAAAGTAATGTTTGAAAAGAAATGAGGAGATTGACTTAGGGTTTATTTTGAAAATGGCAAACATTTTAGGGTTTTTGACATGAATTCAAAATTCTTTAAGGACAAGACCTAGGGTAAGGATTTTTGAAATGGGCTATGAAATTTTTTTGAAGAAATTCTGACACCTGTACCTAGGAAAACTTCACAGACCAGAGGACTAAACCAACGTTTGGACAAAAACCTTAGAAACTTAAGAATACTCCCAACAGTGGCTCTATCAGAGGATGCTTGATTTCAAAATCATAGCAAGAACTTACGAATCTCTGGGAGGCAGACCATAAAACCTTAACCTAAAACAGGAAACAAACACACAATAGAAACAAACACACCTATACATATATACAAACCTACTGTGCATGGAAAAAGAAATTAATTGAAGAAAATTTTTAGGAATTGTCCATGCATTGGCAATTCCTTCTCTTCATCCAAATTTTGCAAGAAATATGAGTCCTTACCATGGGTCTGATGAACAATATAAGGTCCCATCCACAAAGACTCAAATTTTTTGTGTTTCCCTTTATCTTCAGCCCTGGCATTCCATTGGAGAACCATATCACCAGGCTGGAATTTTCTCACAGTTGCTCTCTTATCAAAAAGATATTTCATCTTCTACTGCAACTTCATATTTTCCTTTTGTCCCTCCCTCCTAATCTCATCTAATTCAACCAGCTGAACCATTCTATCCTGCAGTGGATCACTGATTTCCATGTCCTCTTCTTGCATAAACTTATAGATTGGAAGGAGGTTATTTACTTCCAATCTTGATTTAGCACCATATACCATTTCAAAAGGGGATTTACTAGTAGCCCTCTTCTCAAAAATTCTATCAGCCCATAGTGCCAACTTTAATTTTACATGCTAGCTTCTCTTATTCTTTTCCAGGGTTTTCTTTAGAATCTGCAAAATAGTCTTGTTGCCGGATTCAGCCTATCCATTGGCTTGTGGATGATAAGGGGATGAGTAAGACAATACTATTCCCATTTCTGAGAAAAAATCAATGATCTCCTATGACCTAAAGCTCATAGCATTGTCAACAACCAATTTAACAGGGACACCAAATTTGATGATTATATTGTTCATCAAAAATTCAATTACAACAGCATTGGTTGCCCTTTTGGTTGGAATGGCTTCAATCCATTTGGTAAAATAATTAGTAGCCACTAAAATGTGACCATGTCCCCCACTAGACTTCTCAGAGAACTCTCCAATAAAATAGGGTTCAATAATAATGCACTTGAGAACTTCAATTTTTTAGAGAACCTTTGACAAGGTTCACATTTCCTCACATAAGAATGAGTGTCTTTGAACAACATGGGCTAATAGTATCCTGCTCTTAAGATTTTATGAGCTATTGATCGAGCAGAATGATGTCCTCCACACATTCCAGAGTGCATTTCCTTCAACATTTTCTTTGATTGGTGCTTATCCAGACAAAAGACTAAAATACCATCATTATCCTTCCAGTACAAATCACCCTGGATCAACACATATCTCTGAGCTTGCAATCTCAGACTCCTTCTTTGATTCTCATTCAAATCAGGTGGACATTTAGCATTTTTAATAAAATAAATAACATCCTTGTACCAGGGTTGCATTTCAATACTAGTAATCATATCAATGTTAGCAGCAACATTATTTACCTGAACAAGGTCCATATTTTCCTCAGTCATTAACTTAGCAAGTCCTAATCCTCTCACCAATTTGGTAATATGAATTTCCAAGTCAAACTCTTGAATCCTATTTATCCATTTGCATCTCTTTCCTGTGACTTCACTTTGTGTTAAGATATCCTTTACTGCAACATGAGGCACATAAGCACTAACCTTTGCATAGACCAGATATGGTCTAAAAGCTTTGACTACCTTCACAAGTGCATAGGCTTGCTTTTCCATTAGTTCATAATTTAATTCAGCAGATTGTAATGACTTGCTAAAAAAGGCTATAGGATGCTCATACCCTTCTTGATCCTTTGGCAAAAGGATAGCTGCAATAGTATGAAAAGATGCAAAAGAAAATAGAGAGAATGGTTTTAAATAATCAGGTGATACTAAAACTGGGGCCTCTTGAGTTGATTGTTTGATTTTTACAAAAGCTTGCTGAGCTTCAAGGTTCCAATCAAACTTCACATCCTTCTTTAGGAACTTCACTATGGGCCTGACCAATTCTACAAAGTTAGCAATAAATCTTCTTACAAAATTAATCTGTCCCAAGAATGACTGCACACCTTTTATGTTCCTTGGTGGAGAGACCTTTTTAATTGCTTCTACTCTTTCAGGATCAATCCTAACTCCTTCTTTTGACACTATGTGTCCAAGAAACTTCCCTTCTATCATAGAAAAATGACACTTTTTGGGATTCAAAGACACACCAAATTCTAAGGCCTTAAGAATGACCTTCTCCAAATGGGAACAATGATCCTCAGCTTTCTTGGAATAAGCAGTGAGATCATCTTGATAAATAACCATTAAAACATTTATCAACTCCTCAAATGCAACATCCATGGCTCTCTAAAATGTTACTCCAGCATTTTTTAGACCAAAAGGCATGCGAACATATACATATGTTCCCCATGGGGTTGTAAAGGCTATCTTAAATTGTTTTGATTCTTTGACCAGCACTTGATTATACCCAGAGAAAGCATCCATCATTGACAAGAGTTCACATCTAGTCACCCTATGCAACATAGCCTCCATATTGGGTAATCCATAGTTATCCTTAAGTGAAGCCACATTCAGGTTCTTGAAATCAACATAGAGCCTAATATCACAATTCTTTTTCCTTACTGGCACAAGATTCGAAACCCAAGTTGAGTGCCTAATTGGTTCAATAATACCAGCATCTCTTAGCTTTGTCAACTCAACTTGCATCTTGGTAGCCAATAAAGGGTTAATGGGTCTCTGCTTCTATCTAAAAGGCCTGGTTTCCTCTTTTAGAGGAATTTCATGCTGAAACAGGTCAGCCCTATAAGCTTTGAGGTCATCATAGGACCAAGCAAATACATGCTTGCATTTTTTCAAAAGTCTAATCAGATTTCCTCTAATCTCTTTTCTCAGTTTCTTGCCAATGTATACCATTTGTGGGGAGTTTTCTGAACCCAAGTTTATTTCCTCTAAGTCCTCCATTTTAGTGTTAGACTTATGAGATAGAAAACCATCATTTATTTTAAACATCCCTTCCAGTTCCACTAAACCTTTAGGTATGTGATTTGAGGGTAACTGCACTATCTCATTTCCCATGATGCATTCTTTTCCTTCAACACATTGTTGTATCCCATTGAGATCTATTTTCTGACCATCATATTGATCAAGGCCTTGAAGGAACCTAAGGATATCTAAGTCATCCTCAAAAACTTGCCAATTATATACATTATTAGGCACTGTAGGCCTAGATTTGACCTCTAACATATACACACCAGTGAGGGTTATGTCTTCACTTTTAAGGGCAACATTTGCAAGAAAATCTATCATGATATTATTGGATCGTTCTACCCAAAATAGATTGAAAGCATCAAAAAACTCTAGTCTATCCCAAACAGCATGTTTATACAATTTCAACTTTTCATCTTTAGAAGCATACTGAGATCTCACTTGGGCTATAATCAACTGGGAATCACCATGAACTTTTAAATATTTAATACCATGTTTTATGGCCACATCTAATCCTAGTATCAGAGCCTCATACTCGGTAGTGTTATTTGTACACTCAAAAGTTAACAAGAAAGAGTATTTAAATGTAATACCTGATGGGGAAATGAACACCACACCAACTCCTGATCCTTCCTTGGAGCATCCACCATCAAAGAACATTTTCCAGAGCCCATCTTGCTACAAAATTAACTCATCCACAATTGGATCTATGTTTTTTAACTGAGGTACTATTTCTTCAATCACAAAATTTCTCATGTCAATATCTACAAAACAATTTAGATCCTCTGAAGCAACCACTTCAATCATGACTGAAGAACGGGGCTCCCTATACAACTTTCCCTCAATTCCATTTATTGGGATGGTAGCATATGATAAAGCTAGTTGCAACTTTCCACCCACAGCTACCGCCCATTGTCTTGATAATAACATGCGATAATGAGATTTTGTATCAACAACAACCACATCCATTCTATATGTGGCTTCTGGGAATGTAGCAATTTTCACTTCAATTCCAATCAGGCTCCCTACAATAGGTACTGCCCTATTTTCCATGGCATAACACCTTCAACTGGATGTATCAACTTGCAACCCCAACTCCTTCATCACTTGATAAGGCATTACAGTTGTAGCGGCGCCAGAGTCAATCCTACAGTTTTTCAGCAAAAAATTATTTACAAGCAAAGTAACATAGAAAGGATTGATAGAAGAGGGTTCCTATGTCACAATAGTCCCAACACATACATCAGAGATGTCATTAATTGCAATTGGCTTGTCCAGGGATTTCCCTTCCTCTTGTAAAATAGGAGTAGTTCTTTGTTCAATTATGAGAGCCATGGCTGCTGCTTTTTGCTCTTGTATTTTCAACATTTCAAGCAGAGGGATGGAAACTTTCATTTGGGACAAGGCATGTCTCATATCAAAGGTAGGGGAGTCAGTGTAAACATCAGGATGATCCTTTGACCTACCAAATTTCTTCTTCACCTTATCAGAAATAACTTCTTGTTTCCCTTTCTTTTCAGCTTCAAACCCTTCATCTTTACTATTTACAACATTGGGCTTTGGGGAGTCCTTATCAGGAGGATTAATTTTGACAAACACTAATCTAGAAACTCCCTGCTCATTATCCACCTTTCTATTCCTCAAATTGTATGAGGATTTTTCTTGTGTAATAGTAGCCATAGTTAAGCTCTTGATTTCTTCTTCACTGGGCTTTCTCCATTGTCTTTCATCTGATCCAGATTCTACCATGTGAGTCTTATAGTCATCATTATCAAACTCTTCCTGATCAGACTGAGCAAATATTTGTCATTCATAGTCAAAAAAAATCTTCCTCTTATGATCAACATCAGGGCAAATAAATTCATCATCTGAGGACTCATGATCCTCCATTAGTTCAGTAGTAAACATGTTAATAGCAGGCTTTTCAGATCCTTCATAATCTCCTGCATATGAATCACTAGCCTCTTCTCCCAAGGCCTGGGCAACAACACACTGGAATGGTGAGTGGGGCATATTACATGCCATACCCGAAGGGGTATTCTCCACATTATCTGCTATATTCTTTTTCAAAGGATCTAGTGTATCCCTTCCCTTTTGGGGTTCATTATTATTAGGAACAGGCCTCCCATCTTTCCAGTTTGTTTTGTAAGGCATATCTCTCAGATTAGGGGCTTTGTCCTACCTTTGATAAGGTGGCCTTGCATCTTGAAAATTTCTACCACCTTTATCAAACTTTTCTATGAAGTCTTTGTTATTACTAGGTCCTTTGTCCATTCTATCCTCCTCTTTGGATGGCCTTGCAGGTTGTGGCCTAGTTTCTTTCCACAGTCTAACTTCATCCCTTTTGTACATTTGGCCAGATGCCTTTCGGTTACTTTCAATGTTTATGGCCACATTAAAAGCATCTCTAAGGGTACGGGGATTCTTATCTCTTAAAAGGTAAGACATCTTACCATCCATAGAATTGAAATAAGTTGTCATACAGACTGCATCATCTAGCCTCAATACTTAGAACACTTTATACATAGCCTTTTGGAATCAGCTATTAAACTCTGACATGCTCTCATTGTAATGTTTCTTGATATTATTGAACTCATTGAGCATATAGCTAGAGTTCACATGCTCTACATATTTCTCTTTAAAGAATTTGACAAATTCTTCCCAAGATGCAATACTATTCTCAGGTAACCCCCTATACCAATCCCTGGCATCCTCAATCAATGATTGAACAAAGAGCTTCATTATGACATCTTCATGTTCAATCTCATAATCATTTACCTTATCTGTAAAAAACTTCAGATGCTCTTCATAGGTAATAACATTATTCCCAGTAAATAATGGGATCTTCTTTATGATTTCATTGGGGACAGCATTAGGTTGGCCAGGAATACCATCAAAATATAGAGGCCTATATCTATCCAAATGAACAGGTCTTCTTTGGATATTTGGTTGATTTAGGGGGGTGGTTGCAACATTTTGACAAGGTATAGTTCCCACTATACCACTAGCTATAATGGGAACTTGATTAGGAACTAGTCCAGGCAAAGTTTGTCCAAGGTGAAAGGCTTGAGCATTTGGAAGTGAAGTATTGGGCTGACTGAAAGGAGTTATTCCTATGGTAATAGGGATAGAGGTACTAGTGGATGTGTTCATGTTAGCATGTAGGAAGGCAATCTTCCTCTTCATTTCATCAGCAGCAGCCTCCAACTCAAGTTTCTCTAGTTGAATAGCCAATTCTTCCTTTGATTTTCTAGCCTTCTCGAAGTCTATACTTGTTTGAGAATGTACATTAGGAGGAACCAAAATTTTCTTGGGCTCATTAATATTTATACCCACCAATTTTTGTTTTCCCTTAATAGGGATTTCTTTGGGAGCAGTTATAATCTCCTTGTTTCTTTGGATTTCAGAGGGATTCAATTGCCTTAAGACATGGCCTGTTCCCTCAAATTCACCTTGCTTAGGTTTAGTATCCTGAGCCTGCTTTCTCAAATCTTCCATGTCACCAAATAAGTCCTTATTTAAACCTTGAACATCTTGGTTTAAATCAATAACTTGGGACTCATTTTTCTTGGTTCTCTTCAGAAGCTCCTGCCTCTCTATGAGCAAATCATAGATTTGCTGTTCCCTTGCTTTCAACCTATTGGAAATCTCAACTAGTTGTTCACTCTCCTTTTTTCTTAAAGCAATCACCTCTTCTCTCAACTTCTCAGAATCATAGGAGGTGGTCTCAGTAGTAGAGGTTTCTTCTAGTTGTTCTAGAGTTTCTCTTCCAGGGAAATAACCTACTTCTGTGACCTCTATGATTACTTCTTTCTGCATGTGCACACTTGGTGTAACACTCTTGACATGTTTAAGATCATCAAAAGAGGATGAAGATTCATGAGGAAGTGGGACACAAGATCTTTCTCGAGAAGGGCCTTGGGAACTAGCAGTATGCTGGCCTCTTCTAGACCATTGTTTCCTACTTGGTGTATGGAGCTCATCACCCATATTATCTTCGGGGTGATCCTTATAATAAGACCTAGTGTATCTTGGTCGACTCATGATACAGCATAACAATTTTAGAAAAGTTTACAACAATTAGCAACTGGTATCACAAAGTTTAGAGTCACCACCCACTTTTACGTGGGAATAAAATTATTCTATACTGGTCTACAAATGCACAATAGATAGGATTTGCACTAACCTATTGCACGCTATTCAGAAGATTCCCCTGTAGAGTCACCAATTTTGTTAGTGCTCAAATCTATAGATTATGAAATACTCCTATAATTCCAATGGACATAATCTAGCAAGATGCAAACACTAAGGTAATAAGGTTAGTAAACCTTCTTCACTTCGAGTATGAATACCTAGGCGGGTGTACCTATTCCAATTCAGAGTTTTGACTGAGCTTTGAATTGTAAAATAGCTCCTTCACTATTCTATACTCTCTTCCAAGATCAAATCAATAAGATGAGAGAACTCTAAGTATGGTCCATATTATCCTAATACACAATATTATGATGGAAATCATGAAAGCAACAAAATGAAACAATGGCTTAAGTATATTCATCCTTCTTCTTTTTAGAGTTGAACTCAAGGAAGGTTAACCTCATTCAGTGCTTCTAAAAAGCATTACAAAGCATAGCTATGAACTTCTCACAGAACCATTCAGGTTTGCAATTGTACAAATAAAGTAAAATGAAACAGTTATTTAGATTTAGGGTGGCAAATCAGTGTAAATAGATCTGAAACCAGTGCCTTATCAACTTGGGCGATAGAGTCAAACCCTACCTCTGCATATAACTATCAAAACTAGTTTCCTGAAACTCAAATGACATGTCTAACATACCATCCTTTTAATTCATACTACTGTTATCAAATTCATACATTGATTAGTCATTCCCAGAGATCTCCCCTAAGATTTTAGTCTTTCCTTGAAAGAAACTTAAGCTTAACCCCTATATTCACCTTGTGAATAATGCATTTAAGAAAGCCTTGCAATTTAAATACATAAGAAAACTAACACACTCCATACACAAAGACAACAAAATAGTAGTAAGAGAGCCTCAATGTTTTGTATTAATGGTAAAAAATGCATAGATACAGTATCCTCTCACTTTTTGAAAATAAGGTTTTGTATTCAGAACCTTTCTTACAGAATATTTTCAACCACCCTTTGAAATGAGCAAAGACTTGCTACTTATACCAATCAGCCATCTTGGAATCCTTGAAAGGATGCAACAAGATTCAGATGGCTGTTAAAAGATATTGCACTAAAAAAAAGATTACAAATAGAGAAAGTTGTTTGCAATAATAGATTACAAATATCTATTTCCAACAATTCCGTAGGTGGCATCTTTGTCTAAAGATATTTTAGAGAAGTTGCTAAATTTGTTGCATGAATGATGACCGCCATCTGGCTAATTTACATCATCCTCTATTTGAAACCATTCTTCCTCCAATTCTGTATTAGGTTCCATGTGTAATTCAATTTTGGCCAGGTGTCACATTCATGTCTATGATAACTTGCCTGACATCTTTATCTTTTTTTACTTTGATCTTCAAAGGTTTGGAGTAATAACACCTTCCACTTCTTCACCTGATGCCTTTTCTTCTGAATCTTCTGATAGATATGTCGATTCCCATGTCATGTAGGTTTCTTCACTTAGCCAACGAAAGTCAAGGACCTCATCTTTCTTTGGAGACAACTTTTCCCACTCAGCAACCAACTGGTGAACCTCTATTCTTACATTAGTAAAGTATATCCTAGCATCTTGAAGGAGTTCAATAAAGTGTATGAATGGGGTATTATCATTTGTACATAAAATAGATTCTACTTTAGTTAGTACTTGTCTATCTATTTTCTCCATCGATTGATCTTTATCTTTGATTACCCCATCTGCCTTAATAAGACTAGGGAAAATTTGGAAATCATCCTGCAAATATCTTGTCCTTAAGATTTTTGACCTTCTTCTCATGCTCTCCCGATTTACCTCAAAGTCAAAAAGATCCTTGACAAACCTGTAAGTATTTTCTAGCTCAATATTTACAACACATTTATCCTTATTTTGATCAAACCATGACCTCAGACTATCTTTTCTTGCAGACCATCTTTCCAAAAGTTTGTCCACAGTAGCCACCTCTTTCTAAAAAATTGCTAAGACATCTCCCAATTGTTTTGTAGATTTGTATATTTCTTTAGGCCTCACCTTTGCAACAAAATGTGACACAACATCTTTTATCTTCTCACCTAACCTATCCTTTACTTTTTGATCAATATCCTCCTCATCTATGGAAGGAGGAAAAGGGGAAGGGGGAAGTTCAATGATAGGGCTTGATGAGGAAGGCCCAGTAGGGGAGGAAGCTATCTGAATTTTCTCTGATAATTGTATTGGGCCATGTTCTCCCAATTTCTTCTTTAAATCTGCAATCAGAATATCTCTCTCAAGAATCCCCTGTTTCATCTCACCATAAACCTTCAAAATTGTTTCCAGTTTTGCAGTGAGCTCTTCCTTCTCTTTAGCTTCCTTTTCTGCCACCTTTGCTATTAATTGTTTCATTTCCATTACCATACCTGATGCTTCGACCAAAGAAGTATCCGTAACTCTTCTTACAATTAGACTTCCTGAGAGGTCATCTTTGACAATTTGTTTTCCTTTATCACTTTCATTCTTTCTTAAAGACCACATTACCAACACTTGATGATTATCACTGAAAGTGACTCCCTTAACAGCCTGTTCTATTTCCTCTAGAGTTCTATGGAGAGGAGTGGTCTATTTTCTAACTACATCAAACATTACTACATCATCTATATCCCATTCTGGGAGGATTAGTACTCCTGACACCTTTACCATATCTCTTCTCTATTCTAGAGTGATTTGTTTAAATTTTGCAGTCATCTCTATTTTCACTTCTTCCTCTATGCCTTGTAAATCCTTCTTCGGATTCTCTTCATGTCTCTTCTCACAGATTTCATGAAATTGTTTGATGTTTAATTTCCAGAGAAATTGCATAAAGGCCCTAGTTTTAACAAAAGTATCATCAACCAAAAACTCTTCACAAGCTTGCTTGATTATACTTTCCAATTCAGTACTTGCCAATTCCCCTGCTATTAAATCCAACTTGGGTTCTTCCAGTAGCGCTGGCACTCCCTCATTTACTTCTTCATAAGTCATAAAGATTTGACCTAGAGTATCTACTTGTTGTACTTGTTCTGCAATCGCTTGGTCATTAAAAATTCTTAGAGGAGACTGTGATGGGGAGTACTCCTTTTCAACATGAGCAGGTCTTTCTTCCAACCTTTTCCTTTTTGATGGGGGTGGAGAATCAAATATATCTTCAAAAGTTTGAGGATGAGGAGAATTGGGGATCTCCACAATCTCCTTTTGTTTTCCAACCTGTTGTGAGGTTGATGGGATATCCCTTTTATCTATTTTCTTTTGCTGGCTTTTTTCTGGTATCACCACATTGTAACCAGTCTTCTTTTGCACCATGTACCTCCCCAGGGGTAACCCTTTTGCAAACACAGGTTTGCTCAATAATTGTCTAGCCTTTTCTGGATCATCCTTCATAACCTTTTCCTTCTTCTCATTTAGGGTCTGAAAAATATCCTGAAAACAATTCATAAGAGTATCTATTTTCTTCCCCATTGGAGTTATGCTTTTCAGGGAATTCCATCCCGAATCAAATTTTTGGATAAAATCTAGTGTCTTCCTGTATACCAACCATTTTTCTATCATAACCTCTTGTTCCTGCATCTTTGCTACATTCTTGACAATATCTTTAGGGAAATTAAAAATATGGTTAATCATGGCACACTTGGCTCTCTTTTTAAACATTTCATTATAGAAACCTTCTGGATCTGCTGTTCTGGCAATTGCAGTAGCCATATGGTATGGAGCTAGAATTTTATCCATGTAAACCCATCCACCCTTGGTAATTATGAATTGATGGGTAATGGTAACATTTGGGAATAAAGTTCCCTTGCCTTTCCCAATGAGGGCACACTCTTCAATATCTCCTAATTGCCTCAAAAACTCTACAATTCCAATCCTAAGGGGTAATTGATAGGGCAATATAAAAGGGGTCCCCCTGAAACCATACAACTTGATGATAGTTGATACATTGTAGAAAATAACATCTCCCCAATTGTGTACGATGTTCAGATTCTTAGCAAACTGGTTTGGCCTAACAAGCTGTGCCAACACTGTTGGGATTCTTGGGTTGTCTAAGACAAACAGCTTCCTAAGTCTAGCTGCAAAACATTTATCAAAATTGATGAAACTATGATCCTTCTTATCCCAGGTCATTGTGAGGCTCCATAGTTGGACTGGCATATCTTCACCATCCTTCTTTCTCACTAATTCCATTTCTTGTTCAAAATAGCTTACTCCTTTGAATAGAAACATGTACATTATGAAAGAGTACCAGCAAAAGGGCCTATCACCTTCATTATTTTGAATCTTCGCTAATCCATTATGGATTAATTCAGCAATAAAAGGAGAAAAATCAAAAGTAATAGACACGTGTGCATGTAAAATTTGGATCATCATGCACATCAAGTGTATTGGCATCATTTCACCAACATCTTCTCCAAAAATCTGACATAATGACCAATATGCACCCTTAGCTCCCAAATCAAAATATTCTATTTGAAAAGGCTCCTGAGTGTTCTGCCCCACAATAACCATTTTTCCAATTTTGGTGCTAAAATCCTTCAACAACTTGCCTCTGAAATAGTTCCTTTGTGCATTATATACTTTCCTTAGTTCTTCAAAATCAATGCTCTCCAAATTGTCTGAGGGTTCACTTAACCTGAACACCTTCCTGATTTCTTCAGTAGAAACTTTAATCAATAATACTCCCTTTGCATCCTTGACTTCTTTGGTGATTGGATCATAACTCTTTGCAACCTAGGTCATCGAATCTACATCTAAAAAGACACCGGGCACGACAAGTTTTCCTAGATCAGACTGCCATATATTGCTTGTAGGATGAGGGGCATTTCTCTGACTAAACCCTACTCTGAATAATTCCAATCCTATGATATCAAAGTCACCTCTTGCATTGATTATGCCCATTTTGGCCTCTCTAATAAAACTAGCTGTGTCATATAAACCCTCCACTAGTTTTACCCTAGGATCTTTGGGAATCAAACTCTTGGTTTTCACCGGGATAGTGGAAGAGCCGAGAAGGAATTGCAATAAATCTTCGTGCAAACCTCTTTCACTATACTCTATTTTACCTGACAATTCTTTCCTTGGTGCCATTTTAAGGTTTATCTTTAAAAGAAATCTTTGCAAGATAGACAGAATACAGAACTGTGATTCTTTTAGTAAGAGAGCAATTCGCACAAATATTTCACCAACCTTTTTTCTCGAAAACCACTAGGGAATAGCAGCCAGTCCTCGTAATTCTTCACGCCTGAGTCTCTACAAATTTTTTATCTCTTTACGCTTCTGAGACTGTGCAAAATTCTGATATATGAGCCATTAAAGCCATCATGCCAACAATTAATTTAGCATGATTGAAACAATTACTCCTTCTGAAGAGCGAACTGTCACTTCTCAATGGGAAACTTCAACTTTGCACCACTTTATTTCCAGTTTGAAATAGAACCATTGATCCTCATTAGCAGATGATCTAACGGCCTATTGCATGATCACATAGCGTGAAAAACACTCACGCGAACATGCTACTAACCGTCATGTTACCTTTCTATTCTTGGCAGTCTCTTGTAACTCCCACCATTAATACAAAATGTTATTCGCATGATCACATAGCTTAAAAGAAGCTTATGCGAACATGCAAAAACTCATTAGCATTCATCGTCATTGTCTTCTTTCAAATTGCCAGTCCCACCTCACCTTTGTCAATAAAGAAAATCCATGCTTGCAACACCTGGCAAAATGTTAGGTACTTTCTTTCTTTCCGAGCACCGGTGTCTGCTAATACTAGCCAATGAGAAAATATTATTCATGCACATCTATCAAAGGTTCCACCAGAGAATCACACTTGGTTTAATGCAAGATCAATAGCCTATCACATGATCACATAGGCTTCTCAGATCCCATGCGATTATACGACAGCCATCCAATCTTCCCCTTATTGCTTTTCAAACTTTGGGGATTCCTCCGTCACCGGCCCCACTGTCCTTTACAAATAAAAGGCCTCCACTTGTGAAATATTTGTTAGTGGTCCCACCTTGTTTCCGCATCAAGCTTCATTATAAAATCAATAGTTATTTCGCATGTTCGCATGGCTTGGAGAGATTCCATGTGAACACGCGACTGCCGTTAGATCTTCTTTAAAGATTCATAGTTGAATGAAACTCGAAACATTAGAATACAAGGCAATTAGGACATAGGATATGTTATTTATATCACCGGGGTTCTAGACTTAGGAAAAGATATAACTCCCACATGAAAAATAAATGCATGTGCTCTTTAATGAACTTAAGTGACTCAAAAAGTAACGTTCAAAAATAAATGAGGAGATTGACTTAGGGTTTATTTTGAAAATGGCAAACATTTTAGGGTTTTTGACATGGATTCAAAATTCTTCAAGGACAAGACCTAGGGTAAGGATTTTTGAAATGGGCTATGACAATTTTTTGAAGAAATTTTGACACCTGTACCTAGGAAAATTTCACAGACCAGAGGACTAAACCAACGTTTAGACAAAAACCTCAAAAAATTAAGAATACTCCCAACAGGTCACATTCTAATGATCCTTTGCTAGCTCAGACATTACTTAGGGCTAGTTATTATTGGTCAAACTAGTTGACACCTCCTATCATCACAGTTGTAGCATTTAGGCCTGGGGCCTATCAGTTCTGTACATCAGACGAAGTAGATTCTTGATGCCCGTTTCTGTCTGGGGCATTCTTTGTACATATTTTATGATCCTAAAAAAATTCCAAAAAAATTCATATATGATGCTGAAAAAATCCTAAAAAGCATAAAAAAGTACTGAAAAAATGAGCATCCTAGTGAAAACCTAGCAATAGGCACTTTGATGTCTCACCAAAAAAATCAAAAAATTCAAAAACATAAAAAAAATAGAAAAAGTGCCTTGGTGAAAACTTGGAAACAGGCGCCTTGGTAGCAAAAATAAAAAAAAATTATAAAAAAGTCCTGAAAAAATTGCAATAAATCTATCAAGTGGTGAAAACCTGGAAACATACACTGCTTGAGACCCTCTGCACCTATGTCTATCAATCTTGCATGGCACTCATTCGCTCCACATCTCGCTTTGCCTCTCCTAGCCTGGAATTGACTCTTGTCTTAGTCTAGGGGGCATACGTTGTTTTAAGCTTATCTTGGGTCTGTTTGTGCGTCTGGGTTTCTTAGGCACCTCACAAACGGTGTTTTTCAACACCACCCCAACTATGTTTTTTTTAACACTTCCCCTTGCGTTGAGTGTTTCTCAACACTTATCAGATGTCCTACCTATAGTCTAGATGATGCAATATTTCTCACTGGCAGATGCGATACTCAAAGTTTGGCTCTATCACCTACACACACGCACTTGACTTGCTGAGATTTGTTTGATTTTATTTCTTTGCATGCTGTCTATGATGATTTCTTTGCTGAGTGTTCTCCCCCTATGATCATTTTCGATGATGCATAGCTAGAAGATTGAGGGAATGAGAACATATTTTATTTTCTTTTTCTACTTGTGGATATATTTTGTTGATCCTTACTGTCATTAGCATTTATGCTTGTTCCACTTGACATTGGGATCTACAAGGTATTATCCTTGACTATTTTGCAAGTGCATGCTTATAGTCATCTTGACTTTCTTGTGTCTTGATGCGAGCATAATCTTGCTATATCAAACTTAGGTAATCTCACTACACTAGTCATCTTGAACTGCATGTCTTTGATGCCTAGGTGGGATTTCCATATTTCTATCTGATATAGATCATATTTAGATCCACATAGTTATGCTAGTGTGTATTGTATGATCTTGTGACACTACCAATAATGCTCGATGATGAATATTAGATGTCTATTAGCATTGTGACCTTGCAAGTAAACCACTTTTCATGTAGCTTGCATTCTTAGGTTCATGTTAGTTTAGTTTTGCATCTTGCATATGGAGAGAGCTCTCCTTTTCATCTTACGTGGACTTGTTAATCAGCTGCACTCACCTTTCACTTCTTCCTGATCATGTCTTTCACTTCTTGTCTTTCATATCCCATCATTTTCTCTTCATTTCGGGATCGAAACCAAAATCCTCATTCACCTTTCTTCTTCTTTCGTGCAGTTGGCTGACCTTTTGAGGCCTGATCCTTCAATCTTCACTGGGGAATTCTGAACCTCTTCATCCCCATCTCTTTCAAACTTCTAGTCTTTCATTCACTTTCAAATCCCAAGTTCAAATCCCCCTCCGTGGTGTTTACGGGTTGAGGGACCAATAGGTTTATGCCCTGTGTCCCATGTGTGGGGCATATCCTCACTGCTTGATGGTTATTCTATTCTCTTTCTTCGATTATGATTTCTACTGATTTGATCATGTTGCTCTTGCTTCTACTTTCCCTCTACCTGGCTTTCACTTTCTATCCCGAGGGGGTAGACACATCATATCTTATTGGCTATCTCTTTCCTAAGTGTTTAGTACTATCGCTACCAGGCTGACCATGTAGGATTTGTTATCTCTCTGCACTTCATTCTTTGGAGTTAGAACACTATTGCTTGCCTTCTTGGCTATCTACTTACCTTCTTGGTTGATCTGAGTTGTTTTGTGATTCCAAATCGATCTCACATTTCAACTCTATTCTTTGACATAATGTGTTCCTAGATCGATCACACATTAGTCAAAGAGGGGAAAATGTATACACCTAAAAATGGTCATCTAGACTATTAGCCACTTTTGCTAAATCCTCAGTTGCTTATTCTTGATCAAATCCTAGTTCTATCATTTATTTGATTATTTTCTATGGGCTAACCATCTTATCCTAAGTTTTTATTTAATTAAAAGGAATATTTCCTCCCCTTTTATTAAATAAAAGCCCCCACTTTTCCTCTTATCCTAAGTTGCACAAATAAAGCATTATTCTTATTTTATAAAAAGAAGAAAAGCACTTTTTGTCTTATATGGACACAAAAGTCAACTCCTATTTTCTCATTGGAGGATACTTGTGCACATAGATTTCTCCTCTTTCAAGCTCCACCCTTGATTAAATCTTTTTCCTCTTAATCTCCATGGTCCATTCCTTCTCATTTCCTTTAAAAGGAGAGCTCTCTTCTTCATTCTAGATCCCCAACTTTTTATGCTAATGTTATGCTGCAGGTTTTCTAGGTACATTTGAAGCTTTTTGGAGATTTGGAGCATTCTTGGCCTTTGCATCTACATGTTGTCATAGTTTCATTTCTTGCATAGTAGCTTCATTTTCATGGAATTCTTAGCTTAAATTTCCTTTATACTTTAGATTAATTCATCTAGTTTAACTAGGAGGCTTTGTAATACTTGCATCTTTTATTTTCATAGCTTAGCTTGCATACTCATCTTAATCTAGCTTACATTGCATTCTTATTTGATTCTTGAGGATATTGGCATTCTTTCCCTTGTCTTCATTTGAATCTCCCATTGCATGGTTTACTAGCAAGGTTATTGGCTAAGTAGCTCTAGCTGAGAGCATTCTTAAAAACCCTTGCACTCCATGCCTAGGGAGCTATGGATCAATTTTTGAGACCTCATTCTTGAGTGTTCTTGAATGTAATGATTCATAGAAGTGTTACACAATTATAGCACACAGTGGGAGGTGAGATGCAGATCCAAGATTGGCAGATATGCTAAGGCAGATTGCTAATAGGTTAGAGGTAGATGAAACAGTGCAAAGAAGAGGCATACATATAGAAGATGTTAGTGATGATGAGGTTGAAGAAGAACAAGAAAATGTAGAACCTGCACCTGTGATGGATCAAGGTGAAGAAATATTTTTGAAGGCTTTGAAAATTTTGAAGTCCGAACCATATTTTAATCCTCCTGAGTATGGTGGAAAGCTGGATTCTGATGAATTGGTGGACTGGATCACCAAGATGTAAAAGTATTTTGAATATGAAAACATTCCTGAAGATAAGAAGGTGAAGATTGCAAGCACTAAGTTGAAGAGTCATGCATCCCTATGGTGGGAACACCTACAATTGGATAGGAAAAGGTAAGGGAAAGACAAAATCAAGGTATGGAATAAGATGGTGAATAAATTGAAGGGAAAGTTCTTACCCTATGATTATCAGATTAACCTAGTTCAGTGAATGCAAAGTTTGAAGTAGAAAGATAGCTCGGTAAAAGAATATACTAAGGAATTATATAGATTCAATATCAGATCTGGACATGATGAAGATGATGTGGAAAGAATTGGTAGATACCTGAATGGTTTGAGAGTTTCCATCCAAGAGGAAATTAGTATGGTCAAGTTGGAGAACATTGAAGAAGCTTATCAATTTTCTTTGAAAAGTGGAGGAGAAATTAAATAAAAGACATGAAAAAAGATAGAGAGGAAAAGGTGGTAGATCCCCTAGAGGAAGAGGTAGATCCAATGGTGAAAATGGTAGATCTAAACCTGGAAAGACAAATCTGGACAAAGGCAAGACCGAGTGGAAAGGTGAAAGTTCATCTAGAGGTAGAGGCAGTAACTACCAAGGTGGTTATAGAAGAAGAATTTTATGAGGAACTTGCTACAATGGTGGAGAAGAAGGAAATAGGTCATTTGAATGTACTCAAGTAGCTAAGAGGGATGTTAGTAGTAGAAATGCATTGGTACAAGAAGAATCACTAAATGAACCTGAGAAGGAAAGTAATTTGATGGTAAGGAGAGAACTGTGGAATGAAAGTAAAAAGGAAGATCCGGTAAGGAAAAGTTTGTTCAAGACTAGATGTAGAGATTTTGATAAAGTTTGGAAGGTAATCATTGATAGTAGTAGCTCGGAGAATTTTGCATCTGAAGAGATGGTCACAAAATTGTAATTGAAAAGGTTAGAACACCCGAAGCCCTATCAGATTTCATGGATCAAATATGAGAATACACTCCTAGTAAGTAAACAATGTTATGTGAATTTGAAGATTAGAAAGTACTATGATTAGGTGTTATGTGATATCATGCTTATGGATTGTTGTCATATTTTATTGGGTAGACCTTGGCAATATGATAGACATGTTATATATGATGCAAGATTGCATAAGTATACTATTGTGATTGATGGAAAGAAACAAATCTTGTTACCTTTGATGGAAGAACCTGTTAGTAATGTTTGCACATCTATAAAAGTTTGCTTGATGGAAGGAAGAAAGTTTGTCAAAGATTTAAAAAGGAATGATGTATGTTTTGCTATGATTCAAAGAACTGAGTAAGAAGACTAAGGATAGTGTTCTTAAAGAGATTGATAAGTTACTCATTGAGTACAGTGAAATCATTTCTGATAATGTACCTAATGTTTTACCATTGAAAATAAGCATTGATCATTATATGGATCTAATTCTTGGAGCTATTTTACCGAACAAGACACCTCATTGGTTAACACCTACCAAGAATCAGGAATTAAACCGATAGATTTAAGAGTTGCTGGAGAAAGGTTTGATCAGAGAAAGTTTGAGTCCTTGTGCAGTACCTATTGTTTTAGCACCAAAGAAGAATGGGGAATGGAGAATGTGTACTGATTCCAGAGCAATCAACAAGATAATAGTGAAGTATAGGTTTCCTATACCAAGAACGGATAACATAATGGATAGTTTGACTGAAGAAAAGTATTTCACCAAAATTGATTTGAAAAGTGGATATCATCATATCAGAATTAGAGAAGGTGATGAATAGAAAATTGCTTTCAAGACAAAAGAAGGTTTGTATGAATGGTTGGTTATGCTTTTTGGTTTAACTAATGCATCAAGTACTTTTATGAGCCTGATGAATGAAGTTTTCAAGAAATTCTTGGGTAAATTTGTGATTGTATATCTTGATGATATTTTGATATTCAGTAAGACTAGAGAAGAACATTTGTTGCATGTTAGACAAGTTTTGCAGAGATTAAAAGAGGAAAAGTTGCTGATAAATATGAAAAAGTGTTCATTCATGAAGGAAGAGATTGTGTATTTAGAATTTTTTATCTTAGTTGATGGTTTGAAGATGGATCTTGAAAAGGTTGAAGCTATTTTGAATTAGCCTACACTTGAAAATGCTAGTGAGGTAAGATCATTTCATGGACTGGAAAGTTTTTACACAAAGTTCATTACAAATTTTAGTGCAATTTGTAATGCGATGATTGAGACTATGAGAGGAGAAAAAAAGATATTCAAGTGGACACATGGAGATGATAAAAGTTTTGAGACTCTGAAGCATAAGGTTGTTGAATTAACTATTTTGGTAGTGCCTGATTTCAGTAAAGTATTTCAAGTAGAATGTGATGTAAGTGGTAGTGCAATTAGAGCTGTGTTGAGTTAAGAAGGTAAACCTGTTTCTTTCTTTAGTGAGAAATTGAATGATGCTAGAAGGAAATATTCTTTGTATGATCAAGAATTCTATGCTATTGTTCAAGCACTGGAGAAATGGAGACATTATTTGATACTGAGTGAATTTGTGTTGTATACTGATCATAAGGCTTTACAGTATTTGGATAGTCAGAATAAGTTGAATGAGAGACATATGAAATGGTTTGAGTATTTGTAGAGTTACACATTTGTGATAAAGCATAAGAGTGGAGTCACTAATTGAGTTGCTGATGCATTGAGTAGAAGAATATCTTTGATGACCGAGATGAAAATTCAAGTTCTTGGTTTTGATGAGATGAAAGATTCTTATGAGGATGATCCTGATTTTTTTGAGCCATGGAGAAAGTGCAGAGCACCTATACAAGATCAACAAGAAACTAAATGGAGTGAATATTTTATTTAGGAAGGTATGTTGTTTAAATCTATGAAGTTGCATATACTGAGAGGAGTAATGAGAACTAATTTGATCAAAGAGAAGCATAGTAGTGGTTTGGCTGGACATTTTGGTATTGATAAAACATGGAATTTGCTTAAGGAAAAATACCTTTGGCCTCATTTGTATAAATACATTCAAAAATTTGTGAGAAGTTGTGGAATTTGTCAAGTTGCAAAAGGATTAAGTCAAAATACTAGTTTGTATGTACCGATTATTGTACCTGAGAAACCTTGGATTGACATCAGTATGGATTTTGTTCTTGGCTTACCAAAGATACTAAGATGTAATGATTCTATATTTGTTGTTGTGGATAGATTTTATAAGATGGAACATTTCATACCATGTAGAAAGACATCAGATGTAGTACATGTAGAAGATCTTTTCTTTAAGGAAATTGTGAGATTGCATGGGTTACCGAGGAGTATTATCTTTGACTGAGATAATAAATTTGTTGGATATTTTTGGAAGACCCTTTGGAAAATTTTTTGGCACTGAGTTAAAATATAGTTCTAAATTTCACCCACAAACCAATGGACAGACAGAAGTTGTGAACAAAAGTTTGGTTAATCTTTTGAGATGCTTAGTTGGAGACACACCGAGTAGTTGGGATTCTGTGTTAGCACAAGTAGAGTTTGCCTACAATAATTCAGTGATTAGGAGTACTGGAAAGACACCATTTGAGATTGTGAATGGCACACAACTGAGAGGTATATCTAATTTGAGAGATGTTGGTCATTCCCTTTGATCTTCAAAACTTGTAGATTTATACTTTGATGGATAACTATAATGAAACTTTGACTCTATCACCACTCCAAAGTCTACAAGGAAGAGGGCCAATTAACAAGGATCAAGGAGATCCTCCTACACTTTGAGCCTCAATGCTCAGGCGGGTGTACCCTTGACTCACTTCTTTAAAGGAGTCTCTAAACAATATAGAACTATACCCTTTACTATCTAATTGAAAGGTTTATCATTTAATTATGTGTGTGTGATTACTGATAATGGACTGCTTCCAGAGAATGGATCAGTGCCTTATCCTAGGGCAGAGAGTCACTTAACAACCTATATCACCCTAAAACCTTAACTGAAACATATATAGACTCAGAGTAAGTGCTTTTCCTATTACTCCCCTTGCTCACATATCAGGACATCAAATCCTTATCTTGCCATGAACTCACTGAACTTACCTTAAAGACTTTAATCCTAACTTTTTTAGGAACTCAAAGATAACCCCAAAATACTCTTTGTTTACCATATGCTAACCCACTTTGTGCAATCAACATATATGAGCTCAAGAGAAAAACAAAAAGACATACACCAATATGAGATTGGAATCCAAAAATATTTTCATTAAGACTTACAGAATCAATACATTACCAAATGACAAAATGCACACAGGAAACAGACCCTAAATCCGGGCTCTCCTTGTTCAAATTTTCACTATCAACAATCTGGGACCAAAACCAAAAGAATTGGAACCCCTGCAAACTCAAAAAGTCTGCAACTTATACCCCCTTAGTCATCTTGGAAATTTGCAACAAGCTACAGATGACTAGGGTTAGGGTTTCAAACACCCAACCTACTAGAAATAGTCATGAATTTAATTGAGGGGTGGGAAACACATCCGATCCAGGCAAGAGGAAATCTTGAACTAATCCTTAATTATGAAAATATTCTCTGCAAGTACAAAGGATCACAAAACTAGGCTCAAAAGGACACCCTGTAACATGCCTTGAGCCACAACTACAATGCACGTGCTCAGCAAATGAGCACTAGACATCTGGGACCACACTGCAAATGGAAAACTAGTTGCTTCTCACCAAACAGGGTCGTTTCTTTATTGAATTCCATAAAAATGGTAACCTCTATCATTGGAAACTCTCAAAAATTCAAATTTGAAAAACAATGGTTATTTCTTTGGCACCTGCAGAGAAACAATGGCCAGAATTTAAACCTTTACGAACTTTAAAATGTAGTCGTCTATCCCCCATCGTGGGCTTATGACTTTCCTTAAAAGTGGTCCCATTCAAACTTAGCGAATTGGTGACAAAGAACCTTTGCCAATTCACGAAACACTTCCCTCCTTCGCTAAATAATTTAGTGACTTCCTGACTACCATTCACCAAATCACCAAAAAAGCTAGCGAATCACCATTTTTATTGCGTGAACGTGCGACCACATTGAATTTTGTCAGCATCGCCAAATCTTTATCCACTTCGCCAAACCTCAAACCCCACCTGGGCCCGCCTGATGCCACATGTCATCACACCATTTGTGATGCACACCTAGTCACTAACACTAGACCCACACTATGCAAGCTCAAGATCGAATGGCAGTCGCATGATCGCATAGACTCTGACACACCTAATGAGATTATACATTGTTTGTCGGTTAACTAACAGGATCAGGACCCACTAACACATCCAAAAACTAGGTCCCACTGACAACAAGCCACTGTGCAAATACACAAATGAATCAGATAGCACCAACTGTGCATACGTGTCAATGGACCCACCTACTATCCTTATGAGAATTAATGGCTATTGCTATACCGCTGCATTAAAGGTTGAGCATGTTTCATTAATGGTATAACGATAGCCACAAGATTAAACCAAACTTCAATCTTCCTGAATTCCAAGAAGGTCATTCCCACCATTCCACGATCACGTGACTATGGAAAAATTAACCACCAGCCAAGTCGCCAGATGTTAGGGACTTAACTGCCAAGAATCAGCGACCGAGAGAAAACCGCAAGTCACCAAGTCACTAAAAGAAAACTAACTGCCAGGCAGCTGAACACTATGAAGAGCTAGGACCCACGTGGATAGGTGGCAAGCGGTCATATGATCACATGTCAGAAAAGTTTGACATGCGGCTATGTGACAGCCAATCAGAACACACATCTCCACCTCCCTTCTAACACCGGGACCACCGCGCTTGAAACAAACAGAATCAATGGCAGGCACATGATCGTAAGGGGAAAAAATATTCCTTGCAATCACACACCTACCATTGATCTCCCTCCTCTACTGCCTGAAGAACTGAGCCCCACCAACCATCACACTTGCGCACTTAGGGCCAAGGTCAAAAACACACAAAGTTTTCACAACAGTGAAGGATCGAAAAAACATAGGGTTTTTGATATTGACACAAAGCAAGCAAGGGATGGGAAAATACACAGGTTTTCATGTAGGCCAAAAAGGTCAAAAACACCATGGATTTTTGAAAACACTATGGGTTTTCGACACTTAGGTAGATTTTAAAAATTTGTTTCCTGCAGGCCGTAGAATTTGAATATCTTCTTGGGTTTATGATTCAGCACGTGCAAATTGGACTAGAGCTTGGTGACAACATGAGGAACACAGGGCAAGACATACACCATGAAACATTTGCAGGGAAGAGGCCATTTTCATAGGATTTTTGCTATGATAGAAAAATGGCTTAACAGTGGCTCTGTCTGGGGATGTATGCCTCCTGCAGGAATAGCAAGGACCTAGAATCACTAGTTAAAGTAGACCATTCCACTGGATAAAATTGCAAACAGCAAGGAACAAGTAGGGCAAGATAAGCAACCGGACCAAAAACTGAAAGACCAGGGAAAAATAGGGCAGGGGCAAGCAACCTATATACAAAGATCTATAAAATGTGCAACCCTAACTACTGTTCATGAAAAATAGAGTACTTCAAATGAAGTAGTGATTCAATAATTGTCCATGAACTGGCAACTCTTGAATATCACCATTAAAATCCTTGATGATCTAAGAATCTTGGCCCCATTTCTCATGAATCAGATATGGCCCTAACTAGATGGGATCAAATTTACCATGCTTCCCCCTATCCTCCAATCCGGCATTCCAAAATAACACCAAATCACTAGGTTCAAACTTCCTGTCAACAGTCTTTTTATCATATAAATTCTTAACCTGCAACTGCAATTTGGCATTCCTTGCAACTGATTCTCTTCTATTTTCATCCAACCTAATGAGGTTCTCAATTCTCAACTTCATTTCATCATCAATGTCATCATCATTTAACTGCACAAACTTGTACATCTCCAATAAGTTATTCTGAGGCATTCTAGCATGAATTCCATATACTAAGTCAAATGGTGCACAACCAATTGCCCTTTTCATAGTTACCCTATCAGCCCATAAAGCTAATGGAAGCTTTGAATTCCATGCCCTCTTATTTTTCTCAAGGATTCTCTTCAAGATCTTAATCAGACTCTTATTAGTAGATTCTGCCTGACCATATCCTTGTGGATGATAAGGTGAGGAATTAGAAATCTGAATTCCCAAACCTTTACAAAAGTCCTTATATTCGGAAAACCTAAAGCACATAGCATTATCACTCACTATCCTCTCAGGGCACCCAAACCTTGTAATAATATTATTTATCAAAAAGTCAATTACCACCCTGCTAGTTGCATTTCTTGTAGGTATAGCTTCTACCCACTTTGTAAAGTAATCAGGGTCAACTAAGATCCATGAATGTCCTCCACTTGACTTTTTTGGTATCTCCCCTATGAAATCAATTCCCCATTGTTGGAAAGGAGCTTGAACTTCTACTAGCTTTAATGGTACATTACCTAAAAACTTAAGCTTACCAGAGAACCTTTGACAAGCATCACATCTCCTTACCAACTGTTCTGCATCCTTGAAGATTGTGGGCCACCAAAATCCTACTCTCAAGATCTTATGAGCAGTTGTTTTACCCATATAATGTCCACCACAAACTCCCCCATGCATCTCCTTCAACAATACATTAGCTTGATTCTCATCTACACATTTCAACAATATGCAATCCAAATTTTTTCTATACAACTTACATTTCACAATTACATACTTGATGGCCTATAACTTCAATGTCCTCTTTTGATTATCATTCATGCTATCTAGACACCTCATGTTTCTCAAATAGTAAATAATATCCTGAAACCAAATACAATCATCCATATCACATGTATAATCAATTTTAGAATGATTTACCTGGTTTGCATCTAGATTGGATTGAGCCATCAGTTTTGCCAATCCTTAACCTCTAACCAACTTAGTGATCTGGATCTCAACATTGAATTCCTAGATCCTATTGATCCATTTGCACCTTCTTCCAGACACCTCTTGCTATGAGAAAATATCCTTCACAGCCGCACTTGGCACAAAAGCAATCACAACTACTCCCATCAAGTAACACCTAAAAGCCTTGATTGCTTTCACAAGTGCATAAGCCTGTTTCTCATTTATGTCATACTTTAATTCTATAGCTTGCAAAGATTTACTAAAAAATGCAATAGGCTGCTCAAAACCATCCTTATTCTTTTGTAACAAAATTGCAGCAATAGTATGAAAAGATGAAAAGGAAAAGATATGCATTGGGACATTATAATCAGGAGCCATAAGCACTGGTGCAACTTTGATAGCCTACTTGATATTCTTGAAGGCCTCATCAAGCTCACCCTCCTAATTGATTATAGATCCCTTCTTCAACATATTGGAAATAGGTCTAGTAACCTCTACAAAGTTTGTCACAAACCTCCTTAGAAAATTGACCTAACCAAAGAAGGACTGAATCCCTTTAACATTCTTTGGTCTCTGAATTTTATCAATGGCTGCTACCCTCTCAGGGTCAATTCTCACTCCTTGCTTCCCAACTAAGTGGCCAAGCAACTTACCTTCTGTGACACCAAAAGCACATTTCCTTGGGTTCAAAGAAATGCCAAATTCCAAGGCCCTCACAAATATTTTTTCTAATTAAGCACAATGGTCTTGTTCCCTCTTGGAATAGGAAATTAAATCATCCTGATACACAACAAGGAAAGCATTGATAAAATTTGAAAAGGCAACATCCATTGCCCTCTGAAAAGTAGCACATCATTTGTGAGACCAAAAGGCATTCTCACATAGACATATGTTCCCCAAGGTGTTGTAAAGGCTATCTTGAATTTTTCTAATTCCTTGATAATGACCTGATTGTAGCCTGAAAAACCATCCATCATTGACATCAATTCTGATCTGGTTACTCTTTGCAACATAGGCTCCATATTGGGCAAACAATAATTATCCTTCAATGAGATGATGTTCAAATTCCTGAAGTCCACACAAAGCCTGATGTCACCATTCTTTTTTCTTATAGAGACAAGGTTTGACACCTAAGAAGAATGCCTTATAGGCTTGATAATGCCAGCATCTCTCAACTTTATTAATTCTTCTTGCATCTTGGGTGCCAAAGTAGGATTAATAGATCTTTGTTTTTGCCGGAAAGGTTTAGCATCTTATTTCAATGGAATAACATGCTGAAATAAATCCTCTCTATAAACCTTTAGGTCATCATATGACCATGCAAAAACATGCCTAAATTTCTTCAATAATTCAATCAAAGGTCTCCTTACCTTTTGAGATATATCTCTACCAATATATACTTTCTTAGGTGCCTCATGTGATCCAAGATTTATCTCCTCAAGATCAGCATGATCTTCTCCTTTGATATTTTTTTGAACTCTATCTTGGTTGTCAAAGACAGTCTCCAAAATAACAAGCTCCTTGGGCACCTTGTTAGTTCTAAGCTAAATGACCTCATTGCCTAAGACAACCTCCCTTTCTCCTACTGACTCAACCAAAGCTGAACAATCAAATTCCTGACCATGATACTGATCCTTGCAATCCATAAACTTCAAAATATCATTATCATCATCAAAAACTTGCCAATTCTCAACATTATCTGGTATACTAGGCCTAGCCTAAATTTCAACTTTAGAGATACCAGAGAATGTGACATCATTGGGGTTGATTGCAATATTGGCTAACAAGTCAGCCACCTTGTTGTTACTCCTATCCTTCCACTCAATATTGAAGGCATCAAAATGTTCAATCAAATCCCAAATTGCATTCCTATATTGTTTCAACCTTCTATTCTTGGAAGCATACACTGACATGACTTGGGACACCACCAACTCAAAATCACCAATAATATTTAGACATTTAATAACATGCTTTTGTTCCAACCTCAATCCTAACAACAAGGCCTCATATTCTGCTATATTGTTGGTACAAAAGAAATTCAATGTGAAAGAGAACTTGTAGGTGTTTCCATCAGGAGAAATAAGTAAAATACCTACTCCTACACCATCTTTGAAATTTGCACCATCAAAGTACATTACCCACAAATTATTCTTCTTAGAATCAACACCTACCTCAACAGAGATAGGTGACAAAATATGTTCATTTTCAAATATAGGGATCTCTTCCCTAAAAGCATTAACATCAGTATCCACAAAATATGTAGTTTCATTATCTATGTTTCTCTCAACCATGTGGCATACTCTTGGCTCTCGTTCAATCTTGACAAACTGATCATCAATCTTGAAAGTTGCATAGGACAAATCACACTGTAAACTTCCACCCATGGCAGCACTCCATCTTCTAGATAGCAACATCCCATAATGAGGAGGGATATCCACCACTAAAACACTCATTGTTAGCTCTTTCTCTAGATATGCTACCAACCTATATGGCATTGCATTGATAGTCCCAATAACTAGTACCTCCCTCTGATCCATTGCACAACACCTGCTCTGCACTATATCAACTTTAAGGCCCAACCTCTCCATGATTTTGAAAGGCATGACAGTATTAGAGGCACCACTATCAATCATAAAATTTCTTAACTTCATCCCATTCACAAGAACACTTAAGAAGAATGGGTCAATATTTTCAAGGCTGGCATTGACAGAACTATCCAAATATATTGGAGGAATTTGAGACACAATTCCCTGAGCAGCAACATCCTTCAAAGCTTTATCCTGAGATCCATTGCATGAAGTATCATTTTTGTGAGTATTACCAACCCATGCAATAGCTTTATCTTTATGTTTAGGGATCCTCAACAATTCTGACAATGGAACCTTAACTGTAATTTGTGACAATACAGATAACATGTCAATAGGGGTAGAAGCAGAAATCTCAATCTACACTACCTTAACATCCTTTTTCTTGTCTGACACATTAGGTGTACTGACCACCCTCACTTTTTCAATCCTAGCCATTATGTTAACTGGCTTCTCAATCTCACTAGAGACCTTTTCAATTCCAACTCCCTTAGGCTCACAATGCTTACCTTTTACATTCTTGAATTTCACCATGTGATCAACCTTTGATTTGTTCTCATTAGGTTCTCCGAAGTTGGTACCCTTTATAAACATTCATGCAGCTTTCTCATTTGTATTCCTTGCCACCATGCCTCTAGTTTGCACCTGGGCAATCATTTCTGCAGTAATCCTATCCATCTCTTCTCTAGAAGGTCTTCTCAAATTTACTGGCTTGGGAGAAGAGTTCATGTTACATATTTTCTGATCAATGCATTCACCATCGGAAAAAACCTCTTGATGAAAAAGGGCCTGATTATGTCTCTTCACATTTACATCTACCTCTTCATCAAAATTAGAATCATCTTCATATCCTAGATATGAAGAAACCATGTTGCATCCAACATCATCTTGTTCTTCTTCTTTTTCTATCTCCTCATTACCATAATCTTGATTTGTAGCCATAGATTGTGCAACCACACAATGCTTTGCAGAATGAGGGGACTGGCATGCAACACACCAAGATATGTTCTCCATGACATTTATTGAAGCCTTATGTAGAGGTTCAGGGACACCTCTATCATTATTTCCTCTTGCAGTAGGGATAATAGGCTCACCATCCTTCCATTGGGTGTTGTAGGGGTAGTTCTGCAGTCTATTCTATTTATTAAAATTGTTGTTGAATTGAGGCCTTTCATTAGTAGAAGCACTGATGTTCCTATTTGTAGGTGCCTTCAAATCCTTCAATGCATTAAGCACCTTATCCAATTTATCTTCTTCCTGCCTCCTAGATCCAACATTCTTATCATTTTCTTTCTTATATTTCTTGTCCCCAAACAACTTTGGGTCATCTCTCTTTCCACCCAATTTTCCTGATATTTTCATGTTGTTCTCAATATTGATAGCAATCCTAAAAGCATCCCTAAGAGTTCTTGGTTCTTTATCCCTCAATAAATATCGCATCTTCCCATCAAATGCATTAAAGTATGTAGTTAGACAAACATTGTCATCTAACCACATAACTTGGAACAACTTATGCATACCCTTCTGAAATCTCATGTTGAATTCAGCTGCAGACTCATTCTGATTTTTCCTTATGGTGTTGAATTCATTCAACATGAAACTAGCATTAGGCCTATCACCATACTGCTCTTTGAAACATTTCTCAAAAGATTCCCAAGTATAAATACATCTATCAGGAAGCCTCTTAAGCCAATCTCTAGCATCCTCCATTAGAGATTGAACAAATAGTTTCATGACTACATCCTCATGCTCTACCTCATAATCATTAAGCATATCAACAAATAACCTAAGATGCTCTTCACAACTAATAGCATTGTTACCAGCAAACTTAGGTACCTTATCTCTAATATCATTTGGAAAAGCATTTGGATAGCCAGGAATTCCATCAAAACTTATTTTCCTATAGCCTTCTAGTTGCATAGGTCTTCTTTGAAAGCTCAAACTAGTGTTAACCCTAGGATCAACATTAGCATCTATATTTATTTGTGCATTTGATTCTTGCCTAGGATCTGCACCTATCCTAGTAGATGAAGAAGGAAACGAACTAGTAGCATTACTAAGTGGAATAACAGTAGTCATAGATGGCATACCTAGTTCGGTAGCAGATGGACCAAGAGCATTAGTTGAAGAAGCCCTAAAAAATTGGATCTTCCTTTTGTTTTCTACAATGGAAGCCTCAACCTCAGCTCTCTCTAGTTCTCTTGCAAGGTCCTCATCTTCTTTTCTCCTTCTCTCCATTTCAGTGTCTTTATTTGAATCAGGTGGTGGGATCCCTAGTATTTTCACTGATTTGATTGCTTGGTCACCCACCATCTTCTACTTTCCTTTCTCATTAATGATAACAACAGGTCTAGTGATCCTATGCCCATATTTATCTTTAGGAAAAGGGACATAACTTTGCACTTGTCTAACCACAGGGCCCTCCCTATCAAATTCATGATCTTGAAGCAAGCACTCTTGCTCACTCCTCAAGGCATCAAGATCACCAAAAACATCATGTTGCAAAGTTCTAGGAGCAGAAGCAAGCATTTTGTTTCTCTCCTTCATTTCATTTATTTTTCTAAGAAGAGACTGCCTCTCTATCAAAGCATTTTCCTTTTCAGCCTCTCTCTCCTCCTATAATCTTTTATGTATGGCATCTTGCTCTACCAACTGCAACCTTAGTGCATTCAAGTCTTCAGGATCTACCATAATGTCATCAGAACCAGATGACACATCCATATCGAGAATATTTTGATATGGGAAGTGAACTTTCCTATATCTCATGGGTTCTCTTCTAAACTGATCTTCATCAAGATCCAGGTCAACCTCTAAACCCATATCTCTATTTTGTTCATTCTAACCTGTAGGCAATGGACCTTTGTCCTGAAATGCAGCCTCAGGGGTATCATAGAATCTCTCATCAGAGTGACCACCATCTGATCTAGAAACTCTATCTTGTGAACCATCCTCACTTGAGGATACATGTGGTACTCTGGCTCTAGCATTTCTTTGTTCTTTCATGGGAGCACTAGTAGACTCACCATTCCTTCTAATCCAACTCTTCTTTTCTTGTCTAGGTAGCTTCTCCAAAGTGACCTCTAGATTCTTTCTAACAAAAGACCTAGTATTTCTTCTCTTATCCATAATTTATCAATATGTAGCACTGGTTCTAACCTTTGAGTCACCACCCACCTAGGTGGGAAATCTTTGAAACACAATAGGAAAACAAGAACACACTTACAACCTTCCTCTCTAGATTCTCACCAGCAGAAAAATTGTCTTGTTGATGGCTTGGATGGGCAGGTCTATCTGGTCAATAAGATTTTGAATAATTTGTAACCATAACTAGAGCTCCTTAATAGGTTTTCCTTATGTTCTCCCCAGCGGAGTCGCCATTGTTTTGGTCATTCCCTTTGATCTTCAAAACTTGTAGATTTATACTTTGATGGATAACTATAATGAAACTTTGACTCTATCACCACTCCAAAGTCTACAAGGAAGAGGGCCAATTAACAAGGATCAAGGAGATCCTCCTACACTTTGAGCCTTAATGCTCAGGTGGGTGTACCCTTGACTCACTTCTTCAAAGAAGTCTCTAAACAATATATAACTATACCCTTTACTATCTGATTGAAAGGTTTATCATTTAATTGTGTGTGTGTGCGATTGCTGATAATGGACTACTTCCAGAGAATGGATCAGTGCCTTATCCCAGGGCAGAGAGTCACTTAACAACCTATATCACCCTAAAACCTTAACTCAAACATACATAGACTTAGAGTAAGTTCTTTGCCTATTACTCCCCTCACTCACATATTAGGACATCAAATCCTTATCTTGCCATGAACTCACTGAACTTACCTTAAAGACTTTAATCCTAACTTTTTAAGGAACTCAAAGATAACCCCAAAATACTCTTTGTTTACCATATGCTAACCCACTTTGTGCAATCAACATATATGAACTCAAGAGAAAAACAAAAAGACATACACCAATATGAGATTGGAATCCAAAAATATTCTCATTAAGACTTATAGAATCAATACATTACCAAATGACAAAATGCACAAAGGAAATAGACCCTAACTCCGGGCTCTCCTTGTTCAAATTTTCACTATCAATAATCTGGGACCAAAACCAAAAGAATTGGAACCCCTACAAACTCAAAAATTCTGCAACTTATACCCCCCTAGTCATCTTGGAAATTTGCAACAAGCTAGAGATGACTAGGGTTAGGGTTTCAACCACCCAACCTACTAGAAACAGTCATGAATCTAATTAAGGGGTAGGAAACACATCTGATCTAGGCAAGAGAAAATCCTGAACTGATCCTTAATTATGAAAATTTTCTCTGCAAGTATAAAGGATCACAAAACCAGGCTCAAAAGGACACCCTGCAACATGCCTTGAGCCAGAACTGCAATGCACATGCTCAACAAACGAGCACTAGACATTCAGGACCACACTGCAAATGGCAAACCAGTCACTTCTCACCAAAGAGGGTCATTTCTACATTGAATTCCATAAAAATGGTACCCTCTATCACTGGAAACTCTTAGAAATTCAAATTTGAAAAGCAACAGTTATTTTTTTGGCACTTGCAGAGAAACGACGGCTAGAATTTAAACCTTTACCAACTTTAAAATGCAGTCGTCCGATCAATCTCCCATCGTAGGCTTATGACTTTCCTTAAAAGTGGTCCCAGTCAAACTTAGCGAATTGGCGACAAAGAACCTTCACCAATTCGTGAAACACTTCTCTCCTTCGCTAAATAATTTAGCAACTTCCTGACTACCTTTCACCAAATCACCAAACAAGCTAGCGAATCACCTTTTTTACTGTGCAAACGTGTGACCACATTGAATTTTGTCAGCACCGCCAAATCTTTATCCACTCCATTAATCCTCAGACCCCACCTAGGACCACTCAATGCCACATGTGATCACATCATTCACGATGCACACCCAGTCACTAACACTAAACCCACACTCTGCAAGCTCAAGATCGAACAATGGTTTCATGATCGCAAAGACTCTGACACACCTGATGAGATTATGCACCATTCATCAATTAACTGATAGGATCAGGACCCACTAACACATCTAGAAACTAGGTCCCACTGACAACAAGCCACTATGAAAATACACAGATGAATCAGATAGCACCAACTATGCATATGTGTCAACAGACCCACCTATCATCCTTATGAGAATCAACGGCTGTCGCTATACCGCTGCATTAAAGGTTGAGCATGTTTCATTAATGGTATAATGATAGCCACAAGATTAAACTAAAATTTAATCTACCTGAATGCCAAGAAGTTTGGTCCCACCATTCCGCGATCACGTGACTATGGAAAACTTAACCACCAGCCAAGTCGCCAGATGTTAGGGACTTAATCACCAGGAATCAGCGACCGAGAGAAAACCGCAAGTCACCAGGTCACCAAAAGAAATCTAACCACCAGGCAACCAAACACTATAAAGAGCTGGGACCCATGAGGATAGGTGGCAAGTGGTCATATCATTGCATGTCAGAAAAGTCTGACATACGGCCATGCGATAGCCAATCAGAACACACATCTCCACCTCTCTTCTAACATCGGGACCACTGCGCTTGAAACAAACAAAATCAATGATAGGTGCATGATTGCAAGGGGAAAGAATATTCCTTATGATCACATGCTGACCGTCGATCTCCCTCCTCTGTCGCCTAAAGAACCAAGCCCCACCAACCATCACACTTGCGCACTTAGGGCCAAGGTCGAAAACACACAAAGTTTCCACAATAACAAAGGATCGAAAACACACAGGGTTTTCAATATTGATACAAAGTAAGAAAGGGATGCGAAAATACATAGGTTTTCATGCAGGCCAAAAAGGTTGAAAACACCATGGATTTTTGAAAACACTGTGGGTTTTCGACACTTAGGCAGATTTTAAAAATTTGTTTCTTGTAGGCCTTAGAATTTGAATATCTTCTTGGGTTTATGATTTGGCACGTGAAAATTGGACCAGAGCTTGGTGACAACACGAGGAACATAGGGAAAGACATACACCATGAAACATTTGCAGGGAAGAGGCCATTTTCACAGGATTTTTGCTATGACAGAAAAATGGCCTAACAATAGATATTGATGATGAGAGTAAGAGGAGTGCTGAAGGAGTGAAATTTGCTGAGTACATGAAGACATTGCATGAAGATGTGAAACTCAAGCTAGAAGAGAGTAATTAGAAATACAAGGATAGAGATGATAGATCCAGAAGATAGAAGACTTTTGATGTTGGTGATGAAGTGATAGTTCATTGGAAGAAAGGTTGGTTTCCTGTAGGTACATATGGAAAGCTGAAGATGAAGAAATTTGGACCTTGCAAGATCTTGAAGAAATTTGATAGTGGAAATGCATATGAGATTGAGTTACCTGATGATATGGACATATCACCAATTTTCAACATTGCTAATTTGTATGAATATCATGAATCTAATGAAGAAATGGTAGTACCGACAGAGTATCCTAAGAAGCAAAATGAAGAAGTGGAGCATATTTTGAAAGAAGAATTGGAAAGAGTATAAGAGGAAAATAGTATATGAAATATCTAGTAAAGTGGAAGAATAGACCAATGGAAGATAGTTCATGTATTTCATAGTCTGAGTTGGATGCATCTCGGACCATACCTACTAAATGATTTAGAGAAGTATTTCTTAATAACCCGAGGTGTCTGATGTAGGAGCATCTTGGGTCCTTGATAATCTTGTATCACCAAAAATATGTTTGAAGTTTTTTGTGTTGCTCAGTTTCTTCTTTGACCAAGTTGGTCAGTAGTTGGTCAGTTTCCTTTGGTTACTAAGTGTGGTTGGTTCTCTCCTGGGTGGTCAGTTATTTCTCTAGTGCTTGGCATTGCTTGTTTGTTTCTTGGTCATCCTTGCTTACCGAGTAGTTTATTTTGAGTTCTTGTTGGGATGACTTGTGCATTTGTTATGGGTCATAGATTTAATGTTGGAATCCATCATTGGGAGGTGTTTAGTCCTAGATCTAACTATTCCTTCCATTGATTATGGATTTGAAGGCCGACTCAGTTCAGTTGACTCTTGTATAAATATAGTTGTTAGGTTAGAGTTTAGGCGGAAGTTGGGGGATAGAGGGTAGTAGACATTAGAATTGAGATTTGTAACAGATCCTCACATGTTTGAGGACTTCTAAGATTTATTGTAATAGTAGGCCATAACCTGGAAGGCCTTACAACCTGGCATGTATGGTTCTATTTGATGAAAATTAATGAAAGCTTCTACATTCTCTCTCTCACTATTGTGTGTTGTTGCTTCTGCATGTGTTGACCAAGCTTGGATCATCAGGGTGTTCCATCCTTTGGCCCCTCAGGTCCTATTCCTTACATCAAAGATTATCAAGAAATAAGGCATTAGAGTCAATCAAATATTGAACCTTATGTTTTAAAGAATAACACTTCTCGGTATCATGACCATTCTGATGATGATATTGACAAAAGGCTTTAGGATTAAAATATTTAGATGCAATCGTAGTAGGTAAAAGAGGTCGAATAGGAGGTAAATTCATCATATTAGTAGTTAAAAACCTATTCATAATAGAATGTAAAGATTTAGAAAGAGGAGTAAATGTACGATTTAATCGAAAAGAAGTGGATGTAGAAGTGGCATTGTGAGATGCAACAACAACTCGATCAACAAATGCATTTGCTTGTTTGTTTATCTTGACATGGTTGTTCAATTTTTGAAATTTATTTGGATTAGGAGAAACATCACTTTTATCAATAGGAACATGAGCCATTGGAGTGTTTCTCTCAAATTGACTCACTTGTAATTGATAATGATGAAGTGTTGCACAAAGTTGTTGAAAAGAGGTAAATTCAGTAAGCATAATCTTATCTCTAATATCCTTTTTGCAAATTTGAAATAAAAATATGTTAAATATCAATATCAAGAATAGGATAGGAAATCTGAGCATGCAAATGCTTAAATCTACTAATAAATTCAGTCAATATTTCCTTAGCACTTTATTTAAAATGTATCAAATCAGTCAAAGACACTTGCGGGCTAATGTTGTTTTGAAATTATTGAATAAAAGCATTGGCAAGTTGTGGAAATGATTCAATATAATAAGGAGGCAAAGAACAATACCATTGTAAAGCCTTGTCATGAAAAGTTCTAGCAAATAGTTTGGCTAAAATCCTATGGTCATGAGCATAATCACTACAAAGGATTTGAAATGTTTTAACATGATGAACAGGGTCTCCTTTTCCATTATAATTCTCAAGACAAGGCATATCAACTTGCTTAGGAACAAGAGTATGAATGATGTCTCGGGACAAAGGAATTCCCATGTGACATGTAGGAATGCTAAACTTGTTTTGAGTTAAGAATGCAAGTTGTTGTTGTAAGGATGAAATAGTTTGAGCCAAACTAATGATTGTTGAATCATTAGAGGAAATAGGAGGAATACAAACATTAGAAACACTAGGTAAAGTGTATGAAGCTACAGGAATGGAAGAGACAACTAGAGGAACAATTGGAACTATAGTTGAAAGAAGATTGGAATAAGTGAAAGGAACATTATGATAAAAAGGTTATGATGTAGGAATGGACATAGGAGGAACACTAGAGGGAACCATCATAGTCACTAAACAAGTATAGGTAGGAATACTAGGTAAAGGAACATAAAAGGTTATGTTACAAGTAGTAGTTGTCGTTGCACCAAAAGATTGACCTGTTAATGCATGATACAACCACTAGACTTATAGAAGACACAAGAGGTGTTAAGAAATGTCACGAATCCCAAGGGGAGCACTAACCATTATGCCAACAATCTCCCCCTCAGCATTACTTGAGGGGATTTGAACTTGTGACCAAGCTCTGATACCGCTTGTTACAAGTAGTAGTTGATGTTGCACCAAAAGATCAACCTTTTAATGCCTGATACAACTACTAGACTTATAGAATACACAAGAGGCAGTTAAGCCATGTCACAAATCCTAAGGGGAGCACTGACCAATATGCCAACAGGTTCTAAACTAGTGACAGGAGGAGTCAACCTAAATCTTGAGCTTCTTGAGCCAAAGGTTTAACATTTGAATGCACAAGGTGAGTAATACCATGAAAAAGGTTAACACCTTGATCACTATCATGAAGAACTTTCTTAAGAGCCTCTATAGCTTGAATAGAATCCTGATTATGGTTTTCATGAATAAGCCAATTACCCATTTTATCAAGTTTAGTTGAAATTTTGTGTGCTTGTTCAGGAGGAACTCTTAAAGCATCATCCTCATCATGAGATGAGTGAGATGATTTTTTTCTCCATAATAGGATTGGAATCATGAATAATCAAATTGTCATCTAGGATCCTAAGGAAAGAAGAGGAAGATTCAAGATCAAAGGCACCCATGAGTCTATGACTTCTTCTAACTAGAATATTATAAGTAGGACTAGAGGTAGTAAAGCTCATATACCAATGCAATGCAAATGAACTAAACTAAGAAAACATAAAAAAAAAAATGATTTTTTTGGTATTTTTGAGATATAAATGTATGCAATGTAAATCTAACACTACAAACACAAGCTAGTGCAAAAGGAAATTTAACACAATTGAGCATCTAATTCCATAAAAGAAAGGGGTAAGTGCGTCGGGTTCACCAAAATGAATAGGGTGTAAAAATGGAAATGAGAATCTATCTTTACACAACTGTTCATAAAATTGTTGTTATATCTATGTGAGGGGGATATAGGATCTAACCCTAATCAAAATTCCAAAAAGAAAGATCCAAATTGATTAATCCTAAAGAAGTGATCAATGCACAAATGAATCAAGTAATGGAAAATATGAAAGGAGGAAATCCTATAATCCACTATAGAAATTATGTGCTTGAATTCCAAAAGAGATGGAAGAGAAATACTAACCTGAAAATAGGAAAATTTGGAAAATGATGATTTTGATGTTTGTGTATAGTTTCTGGAAATTCTGCAACCTACTCCGGATTGGAAATGCTAAGGTAGAGAAAACCCAAAAAAATTTTGTCCTTGTGAGGTCAGGTTGACTTTAACCCAGATAGCAGGGCACAATCTTACCCCAGGAAATAATTGCACCCCTCACTGAAGGTCATCCCTGACCTGAAAAAAATCTGATATAAATTTTGTTCATGGAACTCAGAAGTTCACTGAAAAGGGTATCTAGATCTGAACTTCAATTCATTGTTCTGTACCTGTACCTGCAAAAAAAATAGTTTTTTTTGTTTGCATGGGGGGGTTTGCCTTGGTCAAACCCCAGTTTGGAATCAACCTTGAAATTTAATTGAAATTGCAATATGTATAAACAAAGTAAATGAAACTATTAACCTTGCTTATGATGAAGCCCTTGCGGAAGGATTCAAATCCTTGAAGCCACAAGTATGGATGCTCCAAATGAATGTAGAAATATATGTAGGATGTCTCAAATCAATGTAATTATGTCTTCAACACCAATCTTAAATCATTCTTAGCATAGTAAGAGGCTTGGATGAATGTGAATGGAGAAATCTTCAAGGGGGCTCCAAAGAGATTGAATCCTTCAATGGCTAACAATCAATCTCCTTGATGAATGCTTGAATTATTGAATGCTTGGATGCTTGGATGCTTGAATGCCTTCTTTAATTCCTTCTCCTTCTTTCTTTCTTGCACTTGAGAGCTTGATCATAAAGTTTCTTGGTAATGGATTGTGAAAATGAGAGAGGAAGGCTTCCTATTATAGTGATCTAGAGCACAAACTTCTAGAGAGGTTGACATTGGAGAATTAAATCTCAATTAATCTTAACCCCTAGAAATGGACCTATATTAAATGAAATTAAGATTTACTATTCTAAAACCTGAAACAGTCAACCAGGAAGTGGGAAAATGAAACTTTCTGAAGCGCGACATCTCGAAACTTTCAGAAACTAAAATTTAGACCCAGGGTCAGGGATGAGGTCTACTCTGCCCTAGGTTAGAGTCAAGGTCAACCTTGACCTAGGTCGGGGTTGAGGTCATCCTTGACCAAGAAAGTCAAAGTCTCTAGTTTCTCAGAGAAAGTCTGTCAAAAAAAGGCTGTAAACGGGGGGAGAGAAGTAGAACAGGGGGAAACTGCCAGATCCATGCAAAGACCTAATCAAGGCACTTGATATGACCCCATACCACTTAATCGGAGGGCAAAATAGTCTTATCATGGAAGTGCTTCCATTTTAAGACAATACAGATCTATTTTGCATTCTCTCTCTCTCTCTCTCTTTGTATTATTTTTTCCATGTGTTGTTTCTACAAGGAGGTTGGTGATTAGGGTGTACCTTTAGGCCCTCTTCCTGTCCTACCTTGCGTCAAGAAACCAAGAACAAAACATAAGTGACATAGAAGATAACTCAAATAGAACTAAACCAAATGAGATGCGATAAAAAATATAGGAACTAGAGAGAGCTAAGAACATGATTCCAAGTTCACAACTAGAGTCTACTCAACATGAATAATCAGTGAACCAAATTGTCAACCGGGGAACAAGAAGCAAAAGAAAAAAATAAACTATTTTTGGTTGATGCAAGATTGCAAAGAACCCAAGATTCTCTTGCATCATCACTTCACATGAGTTTATTTCAACTCCTAGTGTGTGTGTGAAATTGTACCTATTTATGGACACAACACTTCAGTAAAACATTATTGGTTAACAATCACAAAATCTACAAATGAAGACAAATATCATTGTAGACACCTAAAAATCCTTTAGAAAATAAAGTATTTTTATTTTCTAAAAAATTCCCTGATGACATCATCATTTATTAATTAATTAATTATTTAATTAATTAATTTGTTTTTATGTCATTAAGTCCCTTTATCTTAATTAAAAATATTTAATTAAGAAATCCCTCCCAAAAATGTTTAAATCTTATTTAAACATTATCTCCATATTTATTAATTATTTAATTAATAAATTGACCAAAAATTCCAAAATAAAAAATTTATTTATTTTTTGCCCAAAACTTGGCCAATTTCCTTAAGACCACTAACCTCTTCTAGAATCTTCTAATCCTTCTTTAATTTTGATTAAAAGCTAATCCCATCATTTCCTAACCCTAATCCCAACTCAAAATATTTAATTAAGATTAAATATTTAATCCTCATATTTGTTAAATTCATTTTAATAAATATTCTCAAAACCTAAACCATGGAAATAAATAAATCTTTATTTATTTCCTAAAATCCATGTTTATCCTAAGGAAATTCTAGACTCTTCTAGAAATTCCTAACCCTAATCCTAATCCTAATCCCTCCCCTAGTCCTGTCACATTCCCTAACCAAGGTTAGCCAACTGCTAAGCTTAACCCAAAGTCAACAAACTTCTAGAGACTTCTCTTACATGCATTAAGTGCATTTAAGGCCTCCTTATCCCTCTTACATGCATTTATCATGCATTTAAGAAGCCCCTCACCCCTTTCTTACACCTTTTGACCTTAGGCACATTTCCCAAATTGTGCACATTCCTCCCATCTTTCAACCCAATGCCCTTGTGACACTTGTCACAAGGAGGTGGCCCTGAACTAGCACAATCCATGTGCTCCCCTTTGAATGAATCTTGGCCTCTCTTAAGGATTTTGATCTTGGCCATTCATTCCTCCTTTCCAAATCCTATAAATGCTCCTCCTTTCAAGAGCAAATTAATTAGCTTAGCTTTTATTTCAAGCATTGTTATCATGCCCATTTAGCTCTAGACTCAGCATAATCATCCTAATTTAGCTTACTTTCAAGCATTTTAGCTCATCCTAATTCAGTAATAATGGATTAACTTAGTTTATTTCATTGTTTTGCATAAGCATAGCATCATCACATCTCTATTTGGCTTAAAATCAATCTTAGCATAAATCTCATGTAGCTTAATATTCATATCAGCATCATTTGGATCCTTGAGGCCTTAGGGGCAAATCAAGTGTTTTATACCTATTTTGTGCCATTTTGGGGTTTTCATGGATTTCAATACATCCTAAATGCATAAGGAATATGCTCCAAGTGATTAGAGAGCACACCCACATCCCCTTAAGCAAGAGCAAATCAAACAGTGCTTGGGTGCACCTGTTTTAGCTCAATCTGAGGTGGCTTAGTTTAGAGTCTTATTTGTTTTGCATTGATTTCATGCTTAGACTAACATCTAATCTTTGTTTGGCTTGAAGTCTTTCAAAACAGGTATCCTCAAAAGCCTAGTCTACAATCATTAACCAGGCAATTCACTTCCTTCTAATAGATGCGAGTATGGTATTCTCATAAATTAACCGAGATCAGTGAGAGTGAAACACCTAAACAAAGGATTTGAATGATGAAAACTATGAAAACTAATGTAGATTAATCTATTTTTTTTAATTTTTCTATGCAATAATGGATGAAAAATATGTAAAAATGATCTAATACCTTGAAAGATGAATTAGAATCTAAACAATAAATGCTATGAATGTTATGAAATGAATAAAATAATGGTTCACAAGAATCTCAAAAATAGCACAATTTGTCAATTTACCAGATCGCACGTGCAAAATTATCCAAATTTGTCGTGTCTCTACAAAGGACTAAGGTCTATTTATATAGAAATATAGGGTTTGCGAAGTCATGGAAATATTATAAATCACTCCCTGATAAACCAAGATTGATTATTGAGTTATCAAGAAATTAGGAATAGTTAACTCATAAAATCAAGCAAAATCAGCTTTTTAACTCAAATTAAAAGTTCGGATGACTTCAATTTGCTTTTCAACTCACAATCATGTGTTGAGTTTAAAAAGTTAACAAATTTAACTTAACCATTAATTTAGAGTTTAACTGATCTTCTGATTTGTGCATAGATAATTATGAGTTTATTTAATTTCCATGCGCATTATTCTCAACTTAACTAATTTTTGAATAAAATAACTGATTTATGGGTTAATCAATTATTTAATGAAACTTTATTCAAAACTAAATCATTAAATTTGACAATTTAATTTTATTGTGATATTTCTATCAGGATTCAACTATGTAGTTTTTGAGTCAAACTCATTGACCCATGATTCATGAGTAGTGGTTCACATGAACCCATCTCTCATGAGAATGAATGGAACACTTAACACTCATTGGATCTAGGTGATTCTCATAGAGGTGAGGCATCGGGACTTCCTGGGAGGTCACCCATCCTGGTACTACTCCAGCTCGAGCACACTTAACTATGAAATATCCTCCATGGTTAAACCCACTCTACTTGCATCCTCATTTGCTTGGGTGACCTCCTGGGAAGTCCCGATGCTTCACCTCTATGAGCATCACCTAGATCCAATGAGTGCTAAGTGTTCCATTCATTCTCATGAGAGATGGGTTCATGTGAACCACTACTCATGAATCATGGGTCAATGAGTTTGACTCAAAAACTACACAGTTGAATCCTGATAGCAATATCACAATTTGACTTGCTGTGGAAAAATATCTCCTACTTATCAATTGATGATCTTAAGGGGATTTCTAATGAATGGTTCATAAGGCACAACACTTGGTGAAGGTTTTTCAAATGAGGATGCAAGTAGAGTGGGTTTAACCATGGAGGATACTCTGTAGTTAAGCGCGCTCGAGCTGGAGTAGTACTGGGATGGGTCACCTCTCGGGAAATCCTAGTGCTTCACCTCTGTGAGCATCACCTACATCCAATGAGTGTTAAGTGTTCCATTAATTCTCATGAGAGATGGGTTCATGTGAACCACTACTCATGAATCATGGTTCAATGAGTTTGACTCAAAAACTACATAGTTGAATCCTGATAGCAATATCACAATTTGACTTGTGGAAAAATATCTCCTACTTATCAATTGATGAGCTTAAGGGGCTTTCTAATGAATGATTCATAAGGCACAACACTTGGTGAAGGTTTTACAAATGAGGATGCAAGTAGAGTGGGTTTAACCATGGAGGATACTCTGTAGTTAAGCGCGCTTGAGTTGGAGTAGTACTAGGATGGGTGACCTCCCGAGAAGTCTCGATGCTTCACCTCTATGAGCATCACCTAGATCCAATGAGTGCTAAGTGTTACATTCATTCTCATGAGAGATGGGTTCATGTGAACCACTACTCATGAATCATGGGTCAATGAGTTTGACTCAAAAACTACACAATTGAATCCTAATAGCAATATCACAATATGACTTGCTGTGGAAAAATATCTCCTACTTATCAATTGATGAGCTTAAGGGGCTTTCTAATGAATGGTTCATAAGGCACAACACTTGGTGAAGGTTTCACAAATGAGGATGCAAGTAGAGTGGGTTTAACCATGGAGGATACTCTATAGTTAAGCACGCTCGAGCTGGAGTAGTACGGGGATGGGTGACCTCCTGGGAAGTCCCAGTGCTTCACCTCTATGAGCATCACTTAGATCCAATGAGTGATAAGTGTTCCATTCATTCTCATGAGAGGTGGGTTCATGTGAACCACTACTCATGAATCATGGGTCAATGAGTTTGACTCAAAAACTACACAGTTGAATCCTGATAGCAATATCACAATTTGACTTGCTGTGGAAAAATATCTCCTACTTATCAATTTTATTTTAATCAATTAACTAAATATTTAAACAATTATTTTTAGAAATTCAATTTACTATCAAATAAAAATAATATTAATTAGGAATAAATATAAATTAAATCTAATTAAATGATTATGTGGATGAATGAAGTTCAATTAATTAAATATTTAACACATTCACTTAATTGACTTTACGATAAATAAAATAATATCATTTATGGCCAAATAATATTTAATTAGGAATGTTTCAGAATATTCCCTGATGTAGAATTAGGATAGGATCAATTAGGGGTTTGATTTTTTGCAATGTAGATATGCCTTAGGTTAGGACTTTAGGGTTGATTTTGATCAATTTGTTGATGTAGGAGGTTGATGGTACTGAAGCTCATTTTTGGGGTATTAAATTTTGCCCCTCTTTGAATTACTATACGAAGCGCAATGGTTCAAAGATTAATTTGTTTTTGATGAGATGCAGACTCAGTTATGTGGTGGAGAAATTAATCTTGAAAGGTTAACTGATTCTGAGACATAAACTGATTGGAAGATTTGAAGATGTTGACCCAGGTCCTCATTGACCAAAGAATTAAGATGATGTTAACAATACCAACAATGAACTAGTGATTATGAAGAAATGATACAACACCTGATTCTAAACTATGATTATGAGGAAGTGAGTATCCTCACTCCAGACATGATTGTCCAAAGGAATCAAAAGGATGTCAAATCTGAACCCTTCAGTTACCAAGAATCAAGGAAATAACACAACTGAGCTAATGGTTACAAAGAGTTGATAGAGTTTACAAGATTAAGAGAACATCAAATTGATATGTATTTCGATGAATCTGATATGCCCCAAGCAATGAGGACTTTTGATAAGTCAAAAACTAGACTTGGTTGTTGTCTTGATTGATGAAGAAAATTTTATTTAACAGAAATGATTAATGATGTGTAATACCATGCCCCCTTCCGGATGAAAATCAAAATCTAGAGAGGAAAGCCAACGTTAAACATATAGAAGCAATGTAATTGATTGTAGAAATACTTATGCATGCAAAAAGATGTGTTCTGCATAGTTTAAGGGGTCTTGTTGACCAGATTAGACTAGGCCTGACCATGAGTTGACCATGGTTGACCAAGTTTTCATTTTGAAGGGTTTGATGTTAGATAATCAGTTAAGATGAAAACTAGATTTTTGTGATGTTTTTAAGGTCAAGTATGCAAGCAGTCGATTGTTCTAGGTCCAAAATATTAAATCACATTTTTGACAAAGTAAATGACCTTAGATTTTGATTTTGATCTTGAAAATGGGTTCAAAACATCGAAATTAGATAGGGGTGCAATTTTCACGCAAAATAGAGCACTTTGAAAATTTAGGTCAAAACCTATATAAGGCCGGAAAGGGTCATTTTTCAATTCATTTGCATGAGTTGAATTTAGAAAGCTCATGGAGCCCTCTGGGAGCCAAAATGCAAGTGCTTGTGTCATCACATTGATTTGAGCATTCTATGTGGTACCAAAGACCTCGTCAATACAGGAACCCAGTAAGTAGACCTCTTTAGCACTTTCTGAATTCAATTTGAAATGTTTTTAATGCTTTTATAGATTTTTAGCACAGTTTTTAAATTTTTGATTCACAGAATGTCATACGACAACCTGTGGAGAGTCGTACAAAATTTCATGTCCATCTAAAGCATCATGTGTGTTGTATTATAGTGTCTTATGAGAGACACCCATCTCTCGTACGATATTTTTTTAGGTCTCTCCATTGTCATGCGGGATCTTGTATAATGTCGTATACCCATCAAATGTCATATGGGTTGCAATATATTGTCATACAAAAATTGGCACCAGTATTTAATTTTATAAAATGTCATATGAAAATCAATGAGCATTTTTTAGGTCCTGAGCAAAATTTTTCAAAATTTTTGATCATCTAGCTCAATTCCATAGCCTTTAATGCACCTTCTGATATATTCATTTTCTCATTTTGTGTAAATTTATCCTTATTTTTTATTTAATTACTGATGTTCATCTTGTTTCTATTCTTTATAGGTTAGGTACCTTGATGTCCATGTCCATGTGTCACATCCTATGACTCAGAGATTATGCCTGGGACTTCCAGTTCCGATGAGGGTGCACCTTATAGCTTATGGGTTTGAGTATCTTATCTATTTACTTGATATTTGGGTAAGCCACAGTTTGATCACTACACTCGTTCAACATTTTCATTTTGAGATGCTGACCTTCTACCTTCTCACAGGGGAGATTATAGTGATTGCAAAGGATATTTATAGGATTCTATAGATTCCATTCCATGGCCCTTGCCCAGACTATCTTACTCAAGGTTATAAATGTTTGTAGGCATTCTAGACACTCTTCAGAGAAGATGAGAAGATCACTCAATAGATTTCATGGGAGGTGCTCGTACAGTATTAAGGGAAGACTCATAGACTAGAGTGCATCATTGTTGGGATGATCGATGGGATAATCATGTCTAACCATTACCATAATGGTCTACGAACATGGGTTGGGATCCTATAATTTAGTGACTAATGGCTCATCCAGTGGAGTATGGATGGGGCAAGTGCCTACTCACACATATGTTTCCTAAGATGCACCATATTTTCTACCATAAGGGTAAGACATTTTATTCTGGGGCTATAGTGCTTCAGATTTGGGCATGGGAGCACATTCCCATCTATAGGCCCATCTACAGAGATGAGATAAAGGACTAGGAGCCCCTCATATATAGGTACTCAAGATATGTCACAAAAGATAGGATGTAGCACATGGAGTACTAGTGTTGATTTTTGGATGCTATGAAAGTTTTGGTTTGGAGACCCTACCTATAGGTGGAGGCTTGGCCTACAACTCATGCTCAGTTCAACTATTTCTATGAGACCCAAATTTTGATAGGACACTCTACAAGTGTCCTAGAGTTATTTTTTATCACACAAGTCATGAGACAATATGCGCTAGTCTAAGATGAGCCCCAATATTTCTCTTCTTATGCATGAAATGTGCGGGAGATTGGACTGGGTTGGGCCCCCAGATTATCATTTGTAGTGTGCAGCCTTGAGTATAGTGGGCTACTTAGTAGGGACTGAGACTATTGGGCCTAGATAGCTAATGCAAGTGTAACTAATACCTACATGGCTTTTAGAGAAGAGCATCCCATTAGGATATTTTTAGATCCTATTGAGCTTTTTCGTACTATGGAGCAGGAAGCGGATGTCACAGGTACCCTAATGGGAAGAGCACAAAGGAGACGGGAGGTTCAGATCCTAACTGCAAAATTAATTACTCTAAGGCCAAGAGTATGTTAGTACCTACAAATAATTTTCTTGGCTATGATTTTTTTTTTCTCTGGTCTCTACAAGTGTTTTCCATGTCCCTGGCTTGAAACCCTAACTTCAAATTCATAATTCTAGCCATTGAAAAGAAACAAACCCTAATTGTCGAGGCCCTGTTCTAATTTTTCATTACCTTTTTCGGGCCACTTAAGATCCTTTAATGCATGTGCACTTTTATTTCCCTATTTTTCGCTAGTTCACTATGTTTCTTGGTAGTCTCATGTTAACTTTCAATGATTGGGCGATTTCTATGGTCGCGTAATCTCTTATTTTCTAGCAGTTATATCTTAACATTTGGTAACTCTGCTAGCAGCTTATTCTTCTTTAGTCACTAAATCATGTGATAGTTGGCCCATGTCTGATGAAGATGATACAGGTGGATATACCATCAGTTAGATGTTGAGGTGTCTGATGATTATTGGTTGTAGAGCAATGGGTTGGATATGTTGTCAGGTAGGCTCGGTATCTAAGTCTTAGATTCAAGATCTATGGCTAGTGTATGATCTCATGGAATCTTCTGAGCCTATCAGATCATGTGCCCACTGTCTGATTTGAAAGCTTCTAAGTTGTGGGGCCTTTTTCTAGTGGGTGCTGACATGCTCATTTCTCATTGGCTGACCGGTTGGTGATGGGGATGTTGTCAGTGGGGCCAATGTTTAGGGCCTTCAGGCATGATTGATGTTCGGATGGATCTTGTGGTTGTTGTTACACTGTTGAGCAAAGATGCATGATTTTTAAAGGTCATGGTATAGCGACAACCATTGATCTGATCTTAGAGATGGGGACTGCTTGGTGGGTCCTCTGTTGCTAATTCATTATGTAAACGACGAATGGTTTGGTGCCATATGGATCCAGGTGAGCCTAAGTTTTCTAAGCTCAGTCGCGTGATTTCAGGAAGTAACTAAGGTTTAAGATAATGTCTGGTGATCTCGTGACAAAGGCAAAATGTAAACCATGGTTCCCATTTGAGTTAACTTGAGAAGCCTGGGTAAAATGAAGAGATCTGATGAGGATGATATAAAGTAGATCTAAGTTTCAATGCTGACTGTTGATATGCTGTTTGGCACCATAATATAGCCATTTCTTCCTTATTCAAATTTTTAAAGGGTTTCCCAGTGACTAAAGGACTAATTTTTAATGCTTGGGTAGCTAGATTTGGCTGATTTGATTTTGTCAACTATTGCAGAGTGGTCCAAGGGTTTGATAATTGATTGCAGATTGTTTGTACCGTGAAAGAGTTGCTTGAGGCATGTTGTAGGTGGACAATCAGATTGATAGACTTAATGAATTCATGATCTTCACTACACAAGTCATTGGAATTATCATAAAAGAAGATCATTTTAGGATCTGTTTGCTCCAGGTTGCTTGGTTTTCCCTCCAATGAATAAAATTCTGATTGAATCTGATTGGTCTGGTGCTTGAAAACTTTACCCTAGTCATCTGTAGCTTGTTGCATCCTAATTTTTGAGATTCCAAGATGACTAGTGGTATATATTGTAGTAGTTTTGATTTTTGTTGGTTGTTGATGTTATATTGCAAATCAATGTAAAAGACTGAACAAGGAGAGCCTGGATTTTGGGTCTATTTCCTAGCATTTTGTTGTTTTGGTAATGTATTGATTCTATAAATTTTAATGAGAATACACTTGAATTCGAATCTCAGATTTATGTTTATCTTCTTGTTTTAATCTTGGGCTCATATATGTTGATGTCACAAAGTGAGTTAGCATATGGTGGACAAAGAACATTGTCGGATTATGTTTGAGTTCCTAACAAAGTTAGGATTAAAGTCTTTAAGGTGATTTCAGTGAGTTCATGGTTCAGTAGGAATTTGATGATCAGATTTGGGAGTGAGAGGGATAATAGGCAAAGCACTTATTTTGAGTTTAGGAGTATTTGATTTTGGATTTTCAGTTGATATATGTTATTAGGTGACTCTATGCCCTAGGTTAAGGCACTGATCCATTCTTTGGAGGTAGTTCATCATCATCCACCATACATATAAATGATAAAATCTTTAAACCAGTTTGTAAATGATATAATTGCTTAGTATTTAGTGATTTCTTTCAAGAAGTGAATCAAAGGTACACCCGCTTGAGCACCTAGGCTCAAAGTGTAGGAGGATCTCTTTGATCCTTGTTAATTGGCCCTTTTCCTTGCAGACATTGGAGTGGTGATAGAATCAGTGACATTAATTTGTCAATCATAGTGTAAACCTACAGGTAGAAAGAAAAGACCACCAACAAAATGGCGACTCTGCTGGGGAGAGTCTAGAGAATAAAGTTATTAAGTGGACTCTTATTTTTCCTTTTGTATTCAGTTGTTTACTTTAAAGATATTCAGTTAAAGATTTCCCACTTTGGTGGGTGGTGACTCAAAAGGACTAGAACCAGTGCTATAAACTGTAGAACATGGACCAAAGAAGGAATACTAGATCCTTTGTCAAGAAAAATCTAGAGGTTACTTTGGAACAGTTACCTAGACAGGAAAAGAAGAGTTGGATTAGAAGAAATGGTGAGTCTACTAGTGCTCCCATGAGAGAACAATGAAATACTACAAATAGAGCACTGCTTGTATCCTCTAATGAGGAAGATTCACAATGCAAGGGTTCTAAATTAGATAGTGGTCACTCTAAAGACAAATTTTATGATACCCCAGAGGCAGTATTTCCAGAAAAAGGTTCATTACCTATAGGGTAGGATGAACAAGCTAGAGAAAGGGGTTTTGGACCAAATTTAGATCCTGATGAGGATATGTTCAGAAGGAAACCCATGAGACCAAGACAAGTCCATTTTCCATATAAAAATCTCACTGATATGGATGTGTCATCAAGTTTTGATGATATTATGATAGACCCAGATGATTTAAGTGTAGTAATGTTACAGTTGGTAGAGTAGGATGCCATACATAAGAGGTTACAAAAGAAGAGAGAAGCTAAAAAAGTGAACACTCTGATAGAAAGAGAGTCTCTTCTTAGAAAGATTAATGAGTTGAAGGAGAGAAACAAGATGCTTGCTTCTGCTCCTAAGACTTTGCAGCATGATGTCTTTGGTGATCTTGATGGTTTGAGAAGTGAGCAAGAAAGCTTACTACAAGACCATGAGTTTGATAAAGAGGGCCCTATTGTTAGACAGGTTCAAAGTTATGCTTCCCTCCCTAAAGATAAAGATGGGCATGAGATCACTAGGCCTGATGTGGCTGTTGGTGAGAAAGGAAAGCAAAAGATGGTGGCACACCAAACAAGAAAATCATTGACAATACCAGGGGTCCCAACGCCCATTTCAAATAAGAATACAGAGATAGAAAGGAAAATGAAAGAAGATGAGGACCTAGCAAACAAATTAGAGAAGGCTGAAATTGAAGCTTCCATTGCAGAAAAAAGAAGAAAGATCTAGTTCTTAAAGGCTTCATCTGCAAGTACTTTTGTACCATCCACTACTGATGAACTAGGTATACCATCTATAAATACTACTATTTCACTTAGTAATGCTACTACTAGTTCAATTCCTTCTTCATTTGCTAAGATAAATGTTGATCCTAGGGTTAACACTAGTTCATGTTTTCAAAGAAGACCTATGCAATTAGAAGGCTATAGGCAAATTAGTTTTGATGGAATACCTGGCTACCTGAATGCTTTTCCAATTGATATAAGAGATAAGATACCTAAATTTTATGGTAATAATGTTATTAGTTGTGAAGAACATCTTAGGTCATTTTTTGATGTATTAAATGATTATGAGGTTGAGCATGAGGATGTAGTCATAAAATTATTTGTTCAATCCTTGATAGAAGATGCTAGAGATTGGTTCAAGAGACTCCTTGACCGATGTATTGATACATGAGATTCTTTTGAGAGATGTTTCAAAGAGAAGTATGGTGATAGGCCTAATGCTAGTTTCATGTTGAATGAGTTCAACACCATAAGGAAAAATCAGAATGAGTCTGCAGTTGAATTCAATATGAGATTTTAGAAGGGTATGCATAAGCTATTTCAAGTCATGAGGTTAGATAAAAATGTTTGTTTGACCACATACTTCAATGCCTTTGATGGTGTTAGCTATTTTTCTTGCAAAGATAAATAACTAGATCATAAACTTGATCTCTCCCTTTTGATGCTCTTTTCCTGGCAAGAGAAATGCTAATTAACAAGGATAAATTCCCTCTTCACTTCAGGCTCCATTGACCCAAGTAGGTGTACCTACTTCTCTTCTTATGCAAACTGATACAAATTGATATAAATTCCCAATAAGTAAGTGAATTGTTGGATTCAATCAGAACAAACATGTCCTGCAATGGGATTCATAACTAAGATGAATCTCTGATATGGGAAGCCTACCCACATGCTCAATATATCTTCCAAGCTCATCAACAGAAAAGGAAAGTTGATTGATTAAATTGATGCTTGCTTGGTAAATGACTTCTAACAGTAAAGATCAGTGCCTTCAATCCGGGCATGGAATCAAAACTAGTAAATAAAAACCCAAATTGCAAACCATGTTTCATTGATTAATATCCCTGCATTAATGCCTTACATTAACACATTTCTATCACTCAATATGAAGAATCATATAAATTCATAGTACTGATTAATTTCCAATCTGCATTTAAGGATTTTACAATCCTTCGTTGAAGTATACCCAAATACAAATAGATACATTCTCCCTTGGAGAAGACAAACTCAATATCCCTTGAATATTGAACTCATACCAAAATTGAAACTCAGTACAATGAAGACAACTCTGTGAAAACCATACAGGCCTTACATGTACTTTGATTTGCAATCAAATTTTACAAATACTTGCATTGAATCTATGATAGAAAATAAAGAACACAAACCATTATACTAGACAGTCATGAACCAAAATTGAACTTCTATTTTGGAACCTTCTTGGAGAACCCCTTGCTGGAATCACCATAGACCTGGAACCATTCAATGGATGTTTCCCCAGAATCTAGAACCTAGACCAGAGTTCTTCCAAAAATTGGAACCTTTCATCTAACTCAGAATTCAGAATAAGAAGGCAAAGGAAGAAACTCAGAAATCATCACAAAGAAACACTTGTCTTCCTCCTCTCTACTCATTGGATGAGTCATCCACCTTCAAACTAGAAATGGGACCTGCTCTCAACTCTGGAAAGCACCTGTCATCTCTTCAAACTAAAATGTGAATCACCGAATGTAACAAATTAGATATTTTCAAAATATCTTCCCATCCTCTATTTCGTTCAACTACAAATATCTCAAAACTGGCTAGACCTGCACTAAAATTGATCCCAAAAATAGAATCCTCATGTCGAGACCTTTCTGGCAGTATATAATACTTGATATTTAGGTGAAAAATAAAGCCCCTAGCTATTAAAACAGTCTCCCAGCTCTGTAACTTTGATATTTGAAATTTTAATATAGTTAAAACTATATAAATTTATCATTTTAACTTTGATTTTTGCTTGGATGCACAAGAATGAAAAGAATAAAATATTATTTTTATTGCCTGCAACGGGACCCATCTGACATGTGCCAGGCTCAGATTGCCCCGCCTATGCTAGAAATTCAGAGAATTGGTGAACAAGGTTAACTAACAGCTAGTTGCTGAATCGCGAGCATCTGATGCTAACTACTCAAACTTTTGGTGATTTCATGAACTCATGATGTGTCACTGGCATCCAGTCAGCACCTTCATCTCTTCCTGCAAAATTTGATTTATACACCCACATTCAGCTGGTGTGCACCTCTATGCGGACCCACATGGCTGAGGCGGCAACATAGCCTCTTCTTCCTTTGCTTTACATCCTATCTGTGCATTAGTATATAAAAAGACTAAAAACTTCCCAAAGGCCATGCATGTGGGATAATGAAATAAAGACAAAAGCTATGAAACTCCCCGTTTGTTGCGTCAATCTCCTCAGATTGATTACTAAAATCCTCTGTGGTGACTTTAATTTCATTAATGTTGAACCAGATGGCACCCGTGTTGGGCTTCATGGTGGTAAAGATCAAATTCAAACTTGGAGAGCCTGCATTGCTCAGTGGGGATGATCACAGAACTGGTGATCCTAACTGCATCATTGGCCCAGACCTCTATGCGAACTTCCCTTTGTTAAAATTTTAAAATAGTTCACACGCCATGTCCATGCTTCCATTTAACTGTGCCTTCCTTTCAAATGCTGAGCACTCCATTTAAATTTTATGCTAACAGCTCATAAGATTCAGTGCTTGGGCACCAATTTTCTATGGTATACATGCGTAAGGCACATAAAATAAACTGGGAACTCCCTCATTCTTTCGATGCTTAAGAATTAATCATTCTTGTTTCTTGTTTGCAAGCCGCCAACATGCAATTCTCAGCATACTATCTATGAAAAGGTGTGAGTTCCTTCATCTTTGCATGGGTTTTCATTCAAAGTGCCTGTGCATGAGTTTATCGAAATGTTGAGAGTGTTTGCTATCAAATAGAAGCTTGATCACTGCAATAGTAATATTTATGCCAACAAAGACTGAATTATGTTCTATCAATTCATTAGTAGTTTTTTCTAGTTCTAAACACTGCCCATGAAACAAACCAGCTTTTGTCGCTCTGTGCCACTCATACTTATCCTATTCACTCGAAGAAGTAAACTGAAAAGGATATTCTTCTCGTTCTTGTTGCATTTCTTAGCTAAAGTTGGACTTCTACATATGTCGACTAAATAGCATTTCTACAATTTCATTACTCTATCAAGCTCCTTTCCTTCCATCATCTTATTTGACAGCATCCTCATCATCAATTGAATTTTGAAGACACCACTAGTTCATTGCAATGAAAGTGACGGGTTTAATCAAGGTGGAGGGCTGGTCAAGGTGGGGAGCATATGAACCAAAATGGAAGGTACACCTTATTATTTTGTACTCATGTTTAAACTTTTAATTGTTGATGCCCTTTGCAGTGACTTCAATTGCATTGAAAAGTCCATTCATTTAATATACTGCTCATTGATACTATATCCTTGCAGATAGTGTGGAATCATTTAAATGGGAGACCTTGCAATGCCTGGTACTCCACTGCATAAGGTATCTCACAGATGCCTCCCTTTCTTATTTACATGAGCTCACCAATCTCCCATTTTCACGTACCAGTTCCCAAACAATGCACTAGTTTCTTCATTGGTAGGTTTCGTTTAATACAAACTGCATGGCTCAAAACAGTAAAAAAAAAAAACCTCCTTTCGATTTGCATGGGTGCTCATTCGGAGTGCTGGCTGGCTTCAAATTACATGCGCTCACCCTCACGTATAGACTTCCTCATTCACTCGTGAGTGCCTCCATTGTATGTGCAGGCAGTAGACTACAAGCATAAATCCGTCTCCACTATTATGCCCATTCCTTTTGAAGTGAGCTGGCCTTCATTCACGGTTCTTGCTAAGGCATTTATAGGCTAACTTTTCAAGTTTCTAAACTTCTTTAACAATATATTCCTTCTCCTTCAATCACTTCATCCTTAGCCTTACAGCTACTGCATTCCTACAAGATGGCCTCAGGATACTCCACTGATCTCATCAGAACTTCTTCCCAATTTCAAATGCTAGCTGCTTTTCTTTGGTGTCAACATGTTGTCTAGTCCAGACAAAGACTTCAGCATGTGTATCTAGGATCATGATATCCTTTGTTAACAAGTCATCTTGAGCAAATTTGAAGACTTCACTCACCTCCAATTTTCCATTTTCAAATGTGAAAGCATATAAATGAGGATCCTTCATTGGCCCCAAATGCTGGATTATAAAAGCATTCACTGCCAAAAAGAAATCCATGATAGTCACTGTAGTTCCACTCATAGTCTTCCACTTGTGGTGTAAACATGGTTGCATTCAGTGAATCATACCAAGCTATTAGTGTCTTGAAAAGCAAAATTTATGGGCGTAGATGATATACTTTAATCTCACTCATTTTGCACTGAAAATCACTAATATCTTTCCAGTAAAGAGTACCCAATTGTCATTTTATATTTGAGATTTGACACTCACCTTGGCCGAGTTGTCATCTAAAGAACCCGAATCACCCTCTCCATTCAAACCCTCTTCATTTAGCTTCTCCTTGCACTTCTTTTTCTTCTTCTTGTCAGTATGATCAACGTTACTTGCACCAATACATTTATGCTGTAATGCTCAAGTTTTCAATTGAGCTTTCATTATTTTCAACAACCACAAAACAGTGCCCTTAGACTTGCAAAAAGCTTTAAGATTGTGTTGTTGCCACATTGGATGGCATTCAACTTGGTTCAAAAAGTTGACATAGTCGTAAAAGTATTTGAAGAATAGTTGAATAGTTATTTAGCACAGTGCCTGAATTAATAAAATGTTGAACAAAGCACCAAAATCATACGAATAGGCCCAGAAATAGGTTTCAAAAACTGACACAGTGACCTGATCAGACCCTGCCCTCTAACATGCATATTCTCTTATCTATAAAATATCATTCCCCAAAATGGCATCTCATGACTATACCCGAGGCGAGAGATATTAATCCTCAAAGTCGGTCCTTTAATTTTGCCTTTTGTAAACCACTGTTACAAGTAATAAACAGCATTTGAAATCACCCTGGCAAAAATACCAAATGAATCCATGGGAAGCCACAAACTAGCACATAAGTACACTGAGATACAAACATCATGATTCAATCAGGCAAAAGATATAGCCTTGTGAAAACTAGGACTTGCAAAGATAGACCCAGAATACACAGAAAACAATCGAAAGTTCAGTTTGGAAATGCCTTCAAAAAGATATCAAATGGATTGGCAGAGACCTCCAACTGAAACTGAAGGTAGAACTTCATGTTTGTGTTGGAAATATTCAGGAATTAACCGAGTTACTGAGAGGGGAGGGGTGAATCGGTAACTCCAAATTTTCTTTCAATTACAGATGTATTTACTTTATCCTTTTGCATATAGAAAGCATGAAACTTAAAAGCATTTCACAACAATGACACATAGATTTGGTTACCCAGAAACCTTCCAAAAAGAAAGTAAAACTGGGGTGGGGATGAAACCCACAAAGCTTTAGTACTGTAGAATAAAGTTGGCCAGTTAAGGCTTACAATTTGATCACTTCTGATGATCTGCCCTGCTAGGAGCAATAAGGATTGCTAAACCACCCTGTTAAAGGATTTAGAAACATACAATGAAGTATGCACTCGGTAAAGAGATTTTACAAAAGACTATTAAGTCTACCCGGTTAAAGGATTTTAGTACTGATTCACCTGTTAGGATGAAACAGTAGATCTCTTGCTTTGCAACTGGATTGCTGATTGAGATTCGCTGATGTACTGATCACCTTCTGTGATCAATTTGTCTTTGTTGTTCCTTATACTATTGTAGCCCTTTGTAATTCACTTATTTCTACCTTTCTTTGTTTTTCACATTCATACTCATTTCATACATCTTGACATTTTTACAACATTGTTTATATACAAGTCTAAACAATTAATTACAATTACAATTACAATTACAAAGTCGGCTTGACAAATAAACATAAGTGCCACTAAGTCGGCCCAAGTATGGTTACATGGTTCCTGCAAACTAACTCGGTGAATTTCTGATACTCGGCGTCCACTGCATTACTCGGCATCGTCATGCACTCGGTAGAAGTGAAGGCACGGTTCATACTAACCACTCGGTAGGTTTTGAACTCGGTAAATACTGGTGACTCGGTAGACATAATGTTACTCGGTTTACACTATCCTGCTCGGTTTGCACTATCTTGTTCGATTTGCACTATCTTGCTCGGTTTGCACTGTCTTGCTCGGTTTGCACTTTCTTGCTCGGTTTGCACTATTCTTCTCAGTTTGCACTATTTTGCTCGGTTTGCACTGTTCTGCTCAGTTTGCACTCAGAATGCAAATAAGTGTTGTCACTAGTGGCAATTCTTCTTAATGCCAACAATCTCCCCCTTTGGCATTAGTGACAAAAACACTTATTTCCCAAAACTTATATACATGAATCATGCTGAGTCAAAATTTGATTTTTCAAAATTTGTCTTTGTCATAGGGCTTTATAAATTATCTCCCCCTTTCAATGTGCTAACTTTTTCTTCTATACAAATCTTCTTCTATACATATCTCCCCCTTTTTGGCGATAATGCCAAAGGTCTATATACAAGTGATTTACAAAGAGAATCCAAAATTTGATAGAAAAATAGAATGTACCTTCATTATTAGTGCCAGGGTTCTGTCCCAATTTTCTTACAGAATCTTGCATGTTTGGATTGCAATTTGGACTTCTGTAGAGAGTTCAATCATGTGATCTGCTATAGAGAACTGATTTTCATGAATCAATGTTTTGGAATGTTCAATGTGCTTATACATTGTATTCATGATGGGAAGGATCATGTTCTGAATGTCTAGCAGTGTGGACCGGATCCTTGTGTCTTCTTTCAGTAGATCTGACTGCATATTTGATAGGTATGAGATTTTCATGTGATGAGTAGAGCTTGAACTTGGTTCAAGTTGTAGCTTCTGTATGCTAATCTTCAAATCCTCATCAATTTTATTCATTTTATCCTTGATATCCTTTGTGAACTCAGCAATATTGCACAGTCTGGCCAAAAGAGAGGTAACATTCGAATAGCTAGATTCAATGTTTGACAAAACTGAAGACAATTCCACTTGATTAATAGCTATGTGCTGAGCAATGTGCTCAAGCACTTTATTGTTGAATCTCTTCTTGGCTCTTTCAACTAACTTTTCTATCCCAGATGAATCCTCATTGCATTTATTTACTGCTTCTGCTAGTTGTAACAAAACATGTTGAGAGGAGTCTACTTTAATACCTAATGCATTAGACAAAATGTCCTTAGCATCCTTAATGATTTGATATTCCTTGTCTCTCTCCTCTTTAAGCTTCTTTTGCTTTTCTTTCCTTTGGAAGATTTCACCTATATTTTGCATTTGGTCCACTGATAGATTTGCAAAATCTAATGTTGGAATCTCTATTTCCTCATCTAGGTCTATATCCTCTACTATATTTTTACCCAAAAATTTTATACTCGGTTGAGCCTTAGGCTTATCTGTACTTAATGCCTTAGTAGTAGTGACAGTAGACATAGTAGGACTAGCTATAGAGACTGGTATACTATCTACTGGAGAACTTAAAATATTTACACTTGTAGAATCAAAAACTAGAATACTTACTGCTGGAAAACTTGATGAAGTGGGAGACTGCAACTCGGTAGAAGAAATGGTAGTTGCTTCTGTTGTTGCTATAGGTGATTGGACAAAAGTTGAAGTTGTCACAACCATGCTTGAAGGTGTCTCCGGGCTAGATGTAGAAACTTTTACTGGAGAGGTAGGAAGTGATGCAATGACTTCTGCCACTATTCTCACAGTATCATCTACCTCAGTGGCTTCTTCCTGTTCATCACTGTCATCTTCAATGTCTTTTATTATGACTGTTTCAATACTCAGTTGGTGAAGATGGTATATGTTCTTCCATGTGGCATTTACAGCCTTCACAACCGATTCAATATTGTTGATCAGAATCAAACAAGTATTGAACTTCATTGTCATTTTATTTTCATTCTCTTTCAATGCCTTCTTTATTTCATCATTTTTCAAGCTTGGCATTAACTGTCTCAGGGTTTGATCAAATATGTCTTTTACAGTTTGCTTGGCATTGGTCCACCTCATTTTTATTGGATCAAATAAAGCCGCTGGAACCTGTGGGGCTATTTCATCAGGAGAGTATTTCCACTATCCCATATTTTCAATGATAGCATCTTCTATTTCCTTCTGTTCTGTTTCCGATCTGGTTTCATATTTAAAAGATTTTATATTACTTACTCCAGATCCTGATCCTTCTCTAAAAAGTTTGATCCTCTCTTGAAAGTTTAGAGGAGGCCTTTTGAATACTATATCTTTGTCTGCCTTGTCTACCTTGTCTACCTTACCTCTTGCACTTCTCCTTGTAAATACATCAGTGGGAGGCTTAGGTGCCTTAGTGATGAATACCTTTCCTTTCTTCTTTGCAGGTTCTGGTTCCTCTATTTTCTCATCCTTTTCCTCTTCTTCTTCATCATTTTCTCCTTTGTCCTCGGTTAGCATTTGCATTTTGGCTATCCTCTTCTTTCCTTTATTTATTGCTTGTGGAAGCTTTATGCTTAATTCAATTCTCACCTTAGCTTCATCGTATGTTCCAAAATATGGAGCTTTGGGATTAACAGGCTGATTAAGAAGGGCTTCAATGATATTCTTGGTTTCATCAATGTTTACCTCATAAGGAAGAGGTTTTACATATACAATCCTCAGTTTAGCTGCTTGAATATATACATTGTCACAGTCCACCATGAAACAAATGTCATCCTTATAATCTTCCACCAACTTCTGTGGAATCCAGAATCTGTCATTCATTTTCTCTTTGAAAGATTCAAAATAACTATCCATGATGCTCTCAAAATTTTCACCCATTTCTGAAATGTATTCATTTATCTCATAAAGAACTGGCACATCTTTTCTCCATACAACTTTTCCTTTGGAAGGGAAGAATTTCTGAACATAGAAGAATAAACAGACCAGTAGAGATCCAAACTTACATGGATTGTTTTTGGAAGTTTGAATGCTTTCCATGTTTTTGTTAAACTATTTTAACAATAAGTCTGCAAGGTCAAATGATAAGTTATTCTTGACCACTTTGTATGCTAGGTCAATGGCTTCACAGGAGACACTATTCTGTCAACTTGAACTGTATATCTTATGGGCAATTATGTGTGTACCAAACTTCAGTTCAGCATCAGTAATGCTACTTACTTTCATGCCTCTACTGTCCCACTCGGCTAGGGTTTTCTTCTCCAGTTCCGTCCGACCTAGGGTTTTGGTAGTTTTAGCTTTGTTCAACATGGGAAGACCGGTGATTTGATGAATCATCTTCTTGGTGATCTCTATGGGTTTCTCAAGCCAAATCTTGCCATCATGTACACGGCTGAGAATGTATCTAACCCATTTCTCCCAAAAGTTTCAAGGTAAATGTGCAATGTGAACTAATCCTTTATCTTCCTGATGTTTGTGCTCGGATTTTAGAATACCATCCACACACAGTTCCTCACACACAATATCTAGTTCTAGGTTTCCCATTTCTTGAATTGCACAATTGAAATGATTACGAATGTCATTAATAAGTAGTACCTTTGGAGGAATCTGAGATTAAGCTCCGTTCAGGTCTAGGGCTGCTGTAATTACAGGCACGATCTTGAAATCTGGTACTCTCCATTCCCCTTGGACTAACATTTCTGATCCTTTCTTCACTAAAGTGCTAGATGATGCCATGATAGCTCATAGAAAATTCTTTTAGCAAAAGTGTTTGAATCGCTGGATTGCTCTTGAAATTTTCTGCTCTCAAAGTGCTAAAGTTCGCGGTGAAGAATGAGTTTGATTTCTTGCCTTTTGTTTACAACTCTGTCATTAATGCTCAATACAAATTAGGGTATGAATTCTGATAGACTGTCACCCACTAAGAATTAATTTCTCGGTAAAGACTTCGCAACTCGGTGAACTCGAGAATTCATATTGCTCTGACCTCGCTCGGTAAAGACTGGTACCGACCTTGCTCGGTGAAAAATGATACCGACCTTCCTGTGATCTTATTGCATCTTGTATGCTGATTTAGATCTTTCTTTTAATTCAGTTCTAGAACTGCCTGAGATTGGTCTATGAGAATACAGTTCCAGTGCTTTCTTGGAAATTTAGTTTGAGTCGGTAGAGCCACCCATTCCATTACTTGGACTGGTTTGCTCGGTAGATTTAGGAATCCACTTTTGTCTCACCTGTTTCCTGACCTTAGTTGCTTCATTCTTCTTTCCATTTTCAACTTCACTAGCATTCATGCAATTTCTAGCTATGTGACCGAGTTTAGTGCATTTGAAGCATCGTACGGTAGTATCTCTTTTCCTTAGATGATGTTTTATGCAATTCATGCCAATGTGTCCATATTCTCCACAGTAATGACATCTACACCAGGTGTTGTAGTCCCATCCAAACATTGCTTTCATAATTTGTTCTGCTAGATTGAATGTTTTGGATCTGCACTCGGATGCCTTGTGACCTTGTTTGTTGCATTTGTGACAATTACCTCTGAATCTTGGTTTTTCCCTGCATTCATTTGCTTTGTGACCATGTTGATTGCAGTTGTAGCATTTTCCATTGAATTCTTCTTTTTCATTGCTCCAACATTTATTTGAAGTATGTCCTATTTTACCACAATGATTACAAGTAGGTTTCTGATTTCTTTGAGTACCTTTCTTAGAAGATTCACCTTCTCCTTTGTATCCAAGTCCTGCTTTTCCTTTCTTCCTATGAAGATTTCACTCATACAGCTGATCTAGGTCTTCTTGGCTTTTCAGCATTCCTTCATTGATTTGTTTTTTGGTGTTTAGGTCATCCATCAATATTAGATTGATTTGCTTTTCAGATCTTAGTTCTTCTCTTGTGCTTTCTATTTCTGATCTTAGATTCAGAATTTCCTCATTTGTATGGGAGATCTGATCAATTAGGTTTTCTAGCTGAAGGGTTTTATTTTGGACTTCATTGTTCCTTCCATCCAGTTCATCTTTCAACTTGTTTCTTTGTTCTAAGATCTCACAAAATCTTGTTGAGTGTAGCTCTTGTTCTCTTTTTAATTTTCTCACTTCTTCCTGTAGAGACCCATTCTTTTCTAGGAGTTCTTTGACAGCATTGTTTGCTTCATCTGAGCTATCTGAGGGAAAAAGATCTTCAATCTTTTCTTCAATGTAATTTTGATCATTCATCTGATTTGCAAGTTCCTTCCTTCTTCTTAGGGATTGGGAAAGATGTTCTTTTGCTTCTTTAAGTTTAGCTATGGCCATTTCCAGATCAAGCTTTTCATTTTCAATCACCTTGTTTAGTTTGAATACCTCCATTGTCCTAGATCTTTGCTCAAGCTAGTTAAGCTTTATCTTGAGAACCAATACTACTCTAATACCAATTGTTGGAAATATTCAGGAATTAACCGAGTTACTAAGAGGGGGGGGTGAATCAGTAACTCCAAATTTTCTTTCAATTACAGATGTATTTACTTTATCCTTTTGCATATAGAAAGCATGAAACTTAAAAGCATTTCACAACAATGACACATAGATTTGGTTACCCAGAAACCTTCCAAAAAGAAAGTAAAACTGGGGTGGGGATGAAACCCACAAAGCTTTAGTACTGCAAAATAAAGTTGGCCGGTTAAGGCTTACAATTTGATCACTTCTGATGATCTGCCCTGCTAGGAGCAATAAGGATTGTTAAATCCACCCTGTTAAAGGATTTACAAACATACAATGAAGTATGCACTCGATAAAGAGATTTTACAAAAGACTGTTAAGTCTACCCGGTTAAAGGATTTTAGTACTGATTCACCTATTAGGATGAAACAGTAGATCTCTTGCTTTGCAACTGGATTGCTGATTGAGATTCGCTGATGTACTGATCACCTTCTGTGATGAATTTGTCTTTGCTATTCCTTATACTGCTGTAGCCCTTTGTAATTCGCTTATTTCTGCCTTTCTTTTTTTTTCACATTTATACTCATTTCATACATCTTGACATTTTTACAACATTGTTTATATACAAGTCTAAACAATTAATTACAATTACAATTACAAAGTCGGCTTGACAAATAAACATAAGTGCCACTAAGTCGGCCCAAGTATGGTTACACGGTTCCTACAAAATAACTCGGTGACTTTCTAATACTCAGCATCCACTGCATTACTCGGCATCGTCATGCACTCAGTAGAAGTGAAGGCACAGTTCATACTAACCACTCGGTAGGTTTTGAACTTGGTAAATACTGGTGACTCGGTAGACATAATGTTACTCGGTTTACACTGTCCTGCTCGGTTTGCACTATCTTGTTCGGTTTGCACTATCTTTCTCGGTTTGCACTGTCTTGCTTGGTTTGCACTGTCTTGCTCAGTTTGCACTTTCTTGCTCGGTTTGCACTGTTCTGCTCAGTTTGCACTATTTTGCTCGGTTTGCACTGTTCTGCTCGGTTTGCACTCAGAATGCAAATAAGTGTTGTCACTAGTGGCAATTCTGCTTAATGCCAACAGTTTGCAATGCAATGAAACAATAATTTCTTTGATAGGTAATACTAGGAAAAATTTATACACGAGCAAAGTTGACCTCCGGCAAACTGGTGCACTTCACAATCTTTGCAAATAGCAGAAACTGCACATGGAATCAAATTGGGAAACTCATCCAATGGATTCATCATAAGCTGCAAACTGACAGGGACAAAGTAAAACATGTCTATAATGTAGGGAAATGATTAAAATCTTTCTACCAATCCAACAAGTGTAAATTATAAGATCACGAACAGGGCTCCCAACAAAATTGAACAAGTGCACAAGTGCAAAAATAAGAAAACACCTCCGCAAGGGGATGAATAAATATGGTCAAAACTTATCACAGGGACCTGAAACCTGACACATAGAGAGTATGCAATGTTTACAACAAGACGCTAGGATCAGATTTTTATGATGCTCTCCAAGGTGCATATTATTCAACCTCAAAGTAGCCCTTCCCGGTGAATTCTATACTTAGCAATTTTCTAATTTTGAGACCCTCTAGGAATGAAATGATGAAAACCCATTTCACATGCAACTTTAGGACTCAAAATAAACCATTGAAACATATGAAAGGAAATGGACAAATGAATTTTTATGAAACCACATGAAAAACACCTGGTTCCCACATGCATCATGAAAGCAAAAATAATACCAATGCATGCTAATGTGTCCCATTCCTCAAAATTTTAAGGGTACAAACAGATGGAAAGGTGGGATATTTGTTGAGGGACAAAGAACCAAGAACTCTCAAAGATGCTTTTAGGATTGCTGTCAATATTGAAAATAATATGAAAAAATCAAGAAAATTGGGTGGAAAAAGAGATAATCCAAAGCTGTTCGGAGATTAAAAAAATATATAAAAAAGATAATGAGAGAAATGTTGGATACAAGAGACAAGATGAAGATAAATTGGATAAGGTGCAGAATGCATTGAAGGATTTAAAAGCACCTATTAATAGGAACAATAGTGTTCCTGCCAATGAAAAACCTCAATTCAACACTAATTTCAATAGGCAGAATAGATTGCAGAATTATCCCTACAACACCCAATGGAAGGATGGCAAGCCTATTGTCCCTGCTATAAGAGGAAATAATGATAAAGTTGTCCCTGATCCATTACAAAGGTCCTCTTTAAATGTCATAGAGGATACTCCATGGTGTATAGCATGCCAATACCCTCATTCTGCGGAGCATTATGTGGTTGAACAATCCATGTCAGCATATTAAGAATATAACAATGAGGGGTTAGATCAAGAGGAAAATCATGATGACATTGGATGCAATATGGCAGCTTCATATCTAGGATATGAAGATGATTCTGATATTGATGAAGAAGCAGATGTGTGTTTGAAAAGACACAATAGGGCACTTTTCCATCAGGAGGTCTTTTTTTGATAATGATGACATAGATGAAAAGACATGTAACATGATTTCTTCCTCAGAAATAGTAAATTTGAGAAGACCTTCAAAGGAAGAAATAGATAGAATAACTGTAGAAATGATAGGCCAAGTGAAAACTAGAGGCATGGTGGCAAGGGATATAAATGAGAAAGTTGTAGGAATGTTTATGAAGAACACCAACTTCATGGAATCCAATGAAAATAGATCAAAGGATGATCATATGGCAAGGTTCAAAAATGTAAAAGGTAAGAAGTGGGAGCCTAAGGGGGTTGGAGTTGAAAAAATTTCTAATGAAATAGAAAATCCAGTTGGCACAATGGCTCAAGTTGAAAAAGTAAAGGTCACCAGTACAACCAATATATTAGATAAACCAGACTGGGATTGATTACACTTGTGATATGGATGATTGTATCTGTTATCAAGATGTTATATTTTACTTAAGGAACATGAAATGTCTAGTAGGAATGGATGACAACAAGAAGAGGACTTTGAAGCTACAAGCCATCAAGCATGTGATTGTAAAATGCAAATTGTATAGGAAAAATTGGGATTGCATACTTTTAAAATGTGTTGATGAAAATCAGGTTGACAAGTTGTTGAAAGAAATGCATGAGGTAGTTTGTGGGGGACATTATATGGCTAAAAATACTACTCAAAAGGTCTTGAGAGCAAGATTCTGGTGGCTTATAATCTTCAAGGATGCAACACTATTGGTAAGGAGGTGTGATGCTTGTCAAAGATTCTCTGGTAAACTTAAAGTTTCAGGTAATGTACCTTTGAGGCCAGTTGAAGTGCAGGCTCCTTTCCAACAATGGGGAATAGATTTCATAGGAGAAATACCAAACAAGTCTAGTGGAGGACATTCTTGGATCTTAGTTGCTATTGATTATTTCACTAAGTGGGTTGAGCCTATCCCCACAAGGAATTCAACTAGTAAGGCAGTGACTAATTTCTTATTGAATAATATTGTCACAAGGTTTGGTTGTCCTGAGAGGATTGTTAGTGATAATGCAATGTGTTTCAGGTCTGCTGAGTACAAGGATTTATACAAAGGTCTAGGAATTTGGATGTTATACTTGTCACCCTATCATCCATAAGGGAATGGACAGGTAGAATCAACAAATAATAGCTTGATAAAAATCCTCAAGAGGATCCTTGATAAGAATAAAAGAGCATGGAATTCAAAATTGCTATTAGCTGTATGGGCTGATAGGGTAACTGTGAAGAAGGAAATTGGCTGTGCACCATTTGATTTAGTATATGGGATACATGCAAGGATTCCTCAGAACAACTTATTGGAAATGTATAAGTTGGTTCAGTTATATGATGATGATGTAGATGATGAAATCCAATTAAGAATTGAAGATCTCATCAAGTTGGATGAAACTAGAAGAGAATCAACTTCAAGAAATGCCAAGTTGTAGTTAGAAGTTAAGAATTTGTATGACAAAAGGATTTTTGATAGGAATTTTGAATCAAATGACTTGGTATTGATCTGGAATGCTAGATTTGAAGATAAAAGGATAATCATGTCTAACCATCGCTAGAATGGTTTTTGAACATGGGTTGGGCTCCTATAATTCAGTGACTGATGGCTCGGCCGGTGGAGTATGGATGGGTCAAGTGCCTATTCACACATATGTTTCCTAATATGCACCATATTTTCTACCATGAGGGTAAGACATTTTATTTTGGGGCTATAGTGCTTCAGATCTAGGCATGGGAGCATATTCCCATCTATAGGCCCATCTGCGGAGATGAGATAAAGGACTAGGAGCCCCTCATATATAGGTACTCAAGATATGTCACAAAGGATAGGATGTAGCACATGGAGTACTGGTGTCGAGTTTTGGATGCTATGAAAGTTTTGGTTTGGAGACCCTAGCTACAGGTGGAGGCTTGGCCTACAACTCATGCTCAGTTTAGCTATTTCTATGAGACCCAAATTTTGATAGGACACTCTACAAGTGTCCTACAGTGATTTTTGATCACATAGGTGATGAGACAATATGGGCTAGTCTAGGATGATCCCCAATATTTTTCTTCATATGCATGACATGTCCGGAGATTGGACTAGGTTGGGCCCCCAAATTATCATTTGCAGTGTGCAGCCTTGAGTATACTAGGCTACTTAGTAGGGACTGAGACTATTGGGCCCAAATAGATAATGCAAGTGTAACTAATACCTACATGGCTTTCAAAGAAGAGCATCCCATTAGGATATTTTTAGATCCTATAGAACTTATTCCTATTACGGAGGAGGAAGCGGATGTCATAGGTGCCTCAATGGGCAGAGCACAAAGGAGATGGGAGATTCAAATCCTGACTGCAAAATTAATTCCTCTGAGGTTGAGAGTATGTTAGTACCTGCAAATAATTTTCCTAGCTATGATTTTTTTTTTCTTTGGTCTCTATAAGTGTTTTCCATGTCGCTAGCTTGAAACCCTAGGTTCAAATTCATAATTCTAGCCATTGAAAAGAAACAAACCCTAATTGTCCAGGCCCTGTTCTAATTTGTCATTAACTTTTTTGGGCCACGTAAGATCCTTTAATGCATGTACACTTTTCTTTCCCTTTTTTTTGCTAGTTCCCTATGTTTCCTGGTAGTCTGATGTTAACTTTCAACGATTGGGTGATTTCTATGGTCACGTAATCTCTTATTTTCTGGCAGTTATATCTTAACCTTTGGTGACTCTACTAGCGGCTTATTCTTCTTCATTCACTAAATCACATGATATTTGGCCTATGTCTGATGAAGATGATATAGGTGGATATACCATCAGATAGATGTTGAGGTGTTTGAGGATTATTAGTTATAGAGCAATGAGTTGGATATGTTGTCAGGCGGGCCCAGTATCTAAGTCTCAGATTCAAGATCTACGGCTGGCATATGATCTCATGGAATCTTCTAAGCCTATCAGATCATATGCCCACCATTTGATTTGAAAGCTTCTAAGTTGTGGGGCCTTTTGCCAGTGGGTGCTAACATGCTCGTTTCTCATTGGCTGACCGGTTGGTGATGGGGATGTTGTCAGTGGGGTCAGTGTTTTGGGCCTTCAGGCATGATTAATGCTCAGATGGATCTTGTGGCTATCATTACACCACTGGGAAAAGATGTATGATTTTTAAAGGTTACGGTATAGCGATAGCTGTTGATCTGATCTTAGAGATGGGGACCGCTTGTTGGGTCCTCTATTGTTGATTCATTATGTAAATGGTGAATGGTTTGCTGCCATGTGGATCCAGGTGGGCCTAAGTTTTCAAACTTAGTTGCATGATCTCAGGAAGTAACTAGGGTTTAAGATAATGTCTGGCGATCTCGCAACAAAGGCAAAATGTAAACTAGGGTCCCCATTTGAGTTAACTTGAGAAGCCCGGGTAAAATGGAGAGATCTAATGAGGATGATATAAAGTAGATCTAAGCTTGAATGCTGACTATCAATATGTTGTATGGTGCCATAATATAGCCATTTCTTCCTGATTCAAATTTTTAAAGGGTTTCCCAGTGACTGAAGGACTGATTTTTAATGCTTGGGCGGTTGGATCTGGTTGATTTGATTTTGTCAACTATTGCAGAGTAGTCCAGGGGTTTGATAATTGATTGCAGAGTGTTTGTACCATGAAAGAGTTGCTTGAGGCATGTTGCAGGTGGACAATCAAATTGATAGACTTAATGAATTCATGATCTTCAGTACACAAGTCATAGGAATTATCATAAAAGAAGATCATTTTAGGATCTATTTTCTCAGGGTTGGTTGGTTTTCCCTCCAATGAATTAAATTCTGATTGAATCTGATTGGTGTGGTGGTTGAAAACTTTACCCTAGTCATCTGTAGCTTGTTGCATCCTAATTTTTGGGATTCCAAGATGACTACTGGTATTTATTGCAATAGTTTTGATTTTTGTTAGTTGATGTTATATTGCAAATCAATGTAAAAGACTCAATAAGGAGAGCCTGGATTTTGGGTCTATTTCCTAGCATTTTGTTGTTTTGGTAATGTATTGATTCTGCAAATTTTAATGAGAATATGTACTTGAATTCCAATCTCAGATTTATGTTTGTCTTCTTGTTTTAATCTTGGGCTCATATATGTTAATGTCACAAATTGAGTTAGCATATGGTGGACAAAGAACATTATCGGATTATCTTTGAGTTCCTAACAAAGTTAGGATTAAATTATTTAAGGTGATTTCAGTGAGTTCATGGTTGGGTAGGAATTTGATGATCAGGTTTGGGAGTGAGAGGGATAATAGGCAAAGCACTTATTCTAAGTTCAAGAGTATTTGATTTAGGATTTTTAGTTGATATATGTTATTGGGTGACTCTATGCCCTAGGTTAAGGGACTAATCCATTCTCTGGAAGTAGTTCATCATCATCCACCATACATATAAATGATAAAATCTTTAAACTAGTTTGTAAATGATATAATTGCTTAGTATTTAGTGATTCCTTTCAAGAAGTGAATCAAAGGTACATCTACCTGAGCACCTAGGCTCAAAGTGTAGGAGGATCTCTTTGATCCTTGTTAATTGGCCCTTTTCCTTGTAGACATTGGAGTGGTTGTTAATTGGTCAGTGACATTAATTTGTCAATCATAGTGTAAACCTACAAGTAGAAAGAAAAGACCACCAACAAAATGACGACTCTGTTGGGGAGAGTCTAGAGAATAAATTATTAAGTGGACTCTTATTTTTCCTTTTGTATTCAATTGTTTCCTTTAAAGATATTCAGTTAAAGATTTCCCACTTTGGTGGGTGGTGACTCAAAAGGATTAGAACTAGTGCTATAAACTATAGATCATGGACAAAAGAAGGAATATTAGGTCCTTTGTTAAGAAAAATCTGGAGGTTACTTTGGAATAGTTACCTAGAAATCTAAAGAAGATTTGGATCAGAAGAAATGGTAAGTCTACTAGTGCTCTCATGAGAGAACAATGAAATACTAGAAATAGAGCACCGCTTGCATCCTCTAATGAGGAAGATTCACAATACAAGGGTTCTAAATCAGATAGTGGTCACTCTAAAGACAAATTTTATGATACCCCAGAGGCAGTATGTCAAGACAAAGGTTCATTACTTGCAGGGCAGGATGAACAAGCCAGAGAAAGGGGTTTTGGATGAAATTTAGATCTTGATGTGGATATGTTCAGAAGGTAACCCATGAGACCAAGACAAGTCCATTTCCCATATAAAAATCTCACTGATATGGATGTGTCATCAAGTTCTAATGATATTATGATAGACCCAGATGATTTAAGTGCACTAAGGTTAGATTTGGTAGAGCAGGATGCCATACATAAGAGGTTACAAAAGGAGTGTGAAGCTGAAAAAGTGAACGCTCTGATAGAAAGAGAATCTTTTCTTAGAAAGATTAATGAGTTGAAAGAGAGAAACAAGATGCTTCATTCTTCTCCTAAGACTTTGCAGCATGATGTCTTTGGTGATCTTGATGGTTTGAGAAGTGAGTAGGAATGCTTACTGCAAGACCATGAGTTTGATAAAGAGGGCCCTATGGTTAGACAAGTTCAAAGTTATGCTTCCCTCCCTAAAGATAAAGATGGGCATGAGATCTCTAGGCCTGATGTGTCTGTTGGTGAGAAAGGAAAGAAAAAGATGGCGGGACATCAAACAAGCAAATAATTGACAATACCAGGGGTCCCAACACCCATTTCAAATAAGAATATAGAGATAGAAAGGAAAATGAAAGAAGATGAGGACCTAGCAAAAGAATTAGAGAAGGCTGAAATTGAAGCTTCCATTGTAGAAAAAAGAAGAAAGATCCAGTTCTTGAAGGCTTCATCTGCAAGTACTTTTGTACCATCCACTACTGATGAACTAGGCATGCCATCTCTAACTACTACTATTCCACTTAGTAATGCTACTACTAGTTCAATTCCTTCTTCATTTGTTAAGATAAATGTTGATCCTAGGGTTAACACTAGTTCATGTTTTCAAAGAAGACCTATGCAATTAGAAGGCTATAGGCAAATTAGTTTTGATGGAATACCTGGCTACCTAAATGCTTTTGCAACTGATATAAGAGATAAGATACCTAATTTTTCTGGTAATAATGCTATTAGTTGTGAAGAACATCTTAGGTTATTTGTTGATGTATTAAATGATTATGAGGTTGAGCATGAGGATGTAGTCATAAAATTATTTGTTGAATCCTTGATGGAAGAAGCTAGAGATTGATTCAAGAGACTCCCTAACCAATGTATTAATACATGGGATTATTTTGAGAGATGTTTCAAAGAGGATTATGGTGATAGGCCTAATGCTAGTTTCATGTTGAGTGAGTTCAACACCATAAGGAAAAATTAGAATGAGTCTGTAGCTGAATTCAATATGAGATTTCAGAAGGGTATGCATAAGCTATTTCAAGTCGTGAGGTTAGATGACAATTTTTGTTTGACCACATACTTCAATGCCTTTGATGTAAAGGTGGGATATTTGTTGAGGGACAAAGAGCACAAAGAACCAAGAACTCTCAGAGATGATTTTAGGATTGTTGTCAATATTGAAAATAGTATGAAAATATCAAGAAAATTGGGTGGAAAAAGAGATGATCCAAAGCTATTTGGAGATAAAAATTATAAAAATGATAATGAGAGAAATGTTGGAAACAACAGACAAGAGGAAGATAAATTGGATAAGGTTCTGAATGCATTGAAGGATTTAAAAGCACCTATTAATAGGAAGAATAGTGTTCCTGCCAATGAAAAACCTCAATTCAACACTAATTTCAGTAGGCATAATAGATTGCAGAATTATCCCTACAACACCCAATGGAAGGATGGCAAGCCTATTGTCCTTGCTATAAGAGGAAATAATGATAAAGTTGTCCCTGATCCATTACAAAGGTCCTCTATAAATTTCATAGAGGATACACCATGGTGTATAGCATGCCAATCCCCTCATTCTATGGAGCATTGTGTGGTTGCACAATCCATGTCACCATATCAAGAAGACAACAATGAGGGGTTAGATCAAGAGGAAAATCTTGATGACATTGGATGTAATATGGTAGCTTCATATCTAGGATATGAAGATGATTCAAATATTGATGAAGAAGCAGATGTTTGTTTGAAAAGACAGAATAGGGCACTTTTCCATCAGGAGGTCTTTTCTGATAATGATGACATTGATGAAAAGACATGTAACATGATTTCTTCCTCAGAAATAGTAAATTTGAGAAGACCTTCAAAGGAAGAAATGGATAGAATAACTATAGAAATGATAGCCCAAGTTCAAACAAGAGGCATGGTGGAAAGGTATACAAATGAGAAAGCTCCAGGAATGTTTATGAAGACCACCAACTTCGAGGAATCCAGTGAAAATAGATCAAAGGATGATCATATGGCAAGGTTCAAAAATGTAAAAGGTGAGAAGTGGGAACCTAAGGGGGTTGGAGTTGAAAAAATTTCTAATGAAATAGAAAAGCCAGTTGGCAATGGCTAAAGTTGAAAAAGTAAAGGTCACCAATACAACCAATATATCAGATAAACCAGACTGAGATTGATTACACTTGTGATATGGATGATTGTATCTGGTATCAAGATGTTATATTTTACTTAAGGAACATGAAATGTCTAGTAGGAATGGATGACAACTATTAGAGGACTTTGAAGCTACAAGCCATCAAGTATGTGATTGTAAAATGCAAATTGTATAGGAAAATTTTGGATTGCATACTTTTAAAATGTGTTGATGAAAATCAGGCTAACAAGTTGTTGAAAGAAATGCATGAGGGAGTTAGTGGGGGACATTATATGGGTAAAAATACTACTCAAAAGGTCTTGAGAGTAGGATTATGGTGGCCTACAATCTTCAAGGATGCAACACTATTGGTAAGGAGGTGTGATGCTTGTCAAAGATTCTCTGGTAAACTTAAATTTTCAAGTAATGTACCTTTGAGGCCAGTTGAAGTGCAAGCTCCTTTCTAACAATGGGGAATAGATTTCATAGGAGAAATACCAAACATGTATAGTGGAGGACATTCTTGGATCTTAGTTGCTACTGATTATTTCACTAAGTGGGTTGAGGCTATCCCCACAAAGAATTCAACTAGTAAGGTGGTGACTGATTTCTTATTGAATAATATTGTCACAAGGTTTGGTTGTCCTGAGAGGATTGTTAGTGATAATGCAATGTGTTTCAGGTTTGTTGAGTACAAGGATTTCTGCAAAGGTATAGGAATTTAGATGTCATACTCATTACCCTATCATCCACAAGGGAATGGATAGGTAGAATCAACAAATAAGAGCTTGATAAAAATCCTCAAGAGGATCCTTGATAAGAATAAAAGAGCATGGAATTCAAAATTTCTATTAGCTATATGGGTTGATAGGGTAACTGTGAAGAAGGCAATTGGCTGTGCACCATTTGATTTAGTATATGGGATATATGCAAGGATTCCTCAGAACAACTTATTAGAAATGTATAAGTTTGTTCAGTTATATGATGATGATGTAGATGATTAAATGCAATTAAGAATTGAAGATCTCATTAGGTTGGATGAAACTAGAAGAGAATCAGCCTCAAGAAACACCAAATTGCAGTTACAAGTTAAGAATTTGTATGACAAAAGGACTGTTGACAGGAAGTTTGTATCAAATGACTTGGTATTGATATAGAATGTTATATTGGAAGATAAAGGGATGCATGGAAAATTTGATCCAGTCTGGTTGGGGCCATATCTGATTCATGAGAAATGGGGCCATGATTCTTATATTGTCAAAGAACTAAACGGTGATATTCAAGAATTGCCAGTTCATGGATAGTTCTTGAAAAAATACTTCAATTGAAGGTATTTGTATTTCCATGAATAGTAGTTAGGTCTATATATCTTGTACGTTCTGTATAGTGGTGTGTTTCCTTCCTATTCTTTTCATCTCAGTTCATAGGGTTTTGTCTTGTCTCTCTTTGTTGTTAGGTTTTGTCCAGTAGGTGGTCTGCTCAACCTGTGATTCTAGATGTTTGATATGCCTACAAGAGGCATACATCCCCAGACAAAGCCACTATTAATACCTAAAAATAATTTTCCTAGCTATGATTTTTTTTTCTCTGGTCTCTACAAGTGTTTTCCATGTCCTCGGCTTGAAACCCTAGGTTCAAATTCATAATTCTAGCCGTTGAAAAGAAACAAACCCTAATTGTCCAGGCCCTGTTCCAATTTGTCATTACCTTTTTTAGACTACTTAAAATCCTTTAATGCATGTGCACTTTTCTTTCCCTATTTGTCTCTAGTTTGTTGTGTTTCGCGGTAGTCTCATGTTAACTTTTGGTGATTGGGCGATTTCTATGGTCACGCAATCTCTTATTTTCTGGTAGTTATATCTTAACATTTGGCAAGTTTGCTAGCAGCTTATTCTTCTTTAGTCGCTAAATGACATGATAGTTGGCCCACGTCTGATGAAGATGATATAGGTGGATATACCATTAGATAGATGCTGAGGTGTCTAATGATTATTGGTTGTAGAGCAATGAGTTGGATATGTTGTTAGGTGGGCCCGGTATCTAAGTCTTAGATTCAAGATCTATGGTTGGCATATGATCTCATGGAATCTTCTGAGCCTATCAGATCATGTGCCCACCATCCAATTTGAAAGCTTCTAAGTTGTGGGGCCTTTTCCTAGTGGGCACTGACATGCTCATTTCTCATTGGCCAACTGGTTGGTGACAGGGATGTTGTCAGTGGGGCTAGTGTTTTGGGCCTTCAGGGGTGATTAATGCTCAGATGGATCTTATGATTTTCCTTACACCATTGGGAAAAGATGCATGATTTTTAAAGGTTGCGGTATAGTTACAACCATTGATTTGATCTTAGAGATGGGGACCGCTTGGTGGGTCCTCTGTTGCTGATTCATTATGTAAATGGTGAATGGTTTGGTGCCACATGGATCTAGGTGGGCCTAATTTTTATAAGCTCAGTCATGTGATCTCAGGAAGTAACTATGGTTTAAGATAATGTTTGGTGATCTCGCAACAAAGGCAAAATGTAAACCAGGGTTCCCATTTGAGTTAACTTGAGAAGCCCAGGTAAAATGAAGAGATTTGATGAGGATGATATAAAGTAGATCTAAGTTTGAATGCTGACCGTTGATATGCTATCTAGCACCATAATATAGACATTTCTTCTTGGCTCAAAGTGTAGGAGGATCTCTTTGATCCTTGTTAATTGGCCCTTTTCCTTGTAGACTTTGGAGTGGTGATAGAGTCAGTGACATTAATTTTTCAATCATAGTGTAAACTTGCAAGTAGAAATAAAAGACCACCAATAGAGTATTAGTGTTAGAAATTTGACTATACTTCTATATATGAATAAGATATGGTGTTGTCATTATGGCAACAAATTCATATGATACTATGGAGTCAGTGCAAGTAGTTAGAACATCACAATTTGGTTAAGTATGAAAGACTGGACAGTTAGCAGAGCACCAGGTGAACAGAGCATCAACACACATGTGTATGACCAAGTTATGGTATGCGCCCTTGAAGATATACCTCTTTATATGTCATCATGATAATTTTAAGATCACATGATTAGATGAGTTAGTATGATGAAGATACAGCCAGCTGAAGAGACACATTCAGTAAGCGGCATAATAGAATATAGTACAAGACCGACTATTTGAATTTTGATTAGCGCTTCTAATATTGTTTTTTAAAGGCTATGTGCCTATTGTATTTAGGTCATAGAAATGTTAATATGATTATATGTAAACGCGCTTGCACCAATTCAATTGGGAGCGTTGTATGTAATTAGTTATAGGCCGACTGGATGAAGAGTTTTGTATGCACATATAAATAAGACATGCACCTTTGTAATTATGTAGGTGATGTGAGATAGGGATGATAGGAGAAGAGAATAAGTATGCAAAGAGAAGTAAGAATGTTTTAGATCTTCATAGGAGGTTAAAGAATCAGTAGATCAAAGGAACTGATCTGACAAGTAGTGTCACAAAAGTAGTTCATCTTGCAAATATAGTGTGTATCTAAGATCTAGAAGGTTGTAGCCTTCACCACTTAAGCAATGAGATCTAGGAAAGTATCTCCCCACCCCTAATAGGGTTAATTATAAAACACTCTTAATAGGGTTTGACCCTTGACCAGGTCACTGTACTAAAAGAATTGTAAAGAATAACTCCTAACAAGGTTACAAGAGCTTCTAACAGGGATCATAAAACACTAGTGCAGTTCTTAGTGGGTGTCAATTCCCACTGAGATTTTTACCTATTTGGGTTTCCCCATAATCATATTTGGTGTTATTTGTTATGATTGTTCATCTTACTTTCATTGACATTCATTTCAGTACATTTCAGTACATAAGTAATTAAGTTAATTTTCAAGAGTAAAGAAAAAGTATTAATATATAGAACATTGATTCACCCCCTTCTCTTAGTGTTCCCATTCATAACAATTGGTATCAGAGCTCTAGTCCTCTAAAGATAATTTTAACCACTTGAGGAGATCATGGATAAGGAAGAAATGAAACATCTAAAAAGGAATCTTGAATCATCTCTTGAAGACCTTGATAGATTTGAAAAAGAAATTGAAGAACTAAAGGAAAAGGTTAGTGATTCTCATGCAGTCATTAAAAATTTGAGAAAAGATTTGAAAGACTATTCCACAAGTGATTTGGAAAAAATGGTCAAAATGATAAATGAGGAAAACACAACTCTAAAAGATTAGATTGAAGAGTTGGATGAAAAGCTACTTAACAATCAAGAAGCATGTGAAGAACAGGTCAAAGAAAATAAGTAGTTAGACAAAGAACTAAGGCAATAAAACATGAAAGTATTAGAATTGGAGAACATCAAGAAATAGATAGAATCTTAATTGATTGAGGAAAACAATCATATTAACAAGTTTCACACAAGAAAGGATCTAATAGAGTCATAGTTGCATGCATAAAAGGTTAAAGGAGACACCAGCAGTATTGGATTAAATGAAGAAAAAAATTAGATGAATGACATGCAAGAAAGAAAGAAAGCATTAGAAGAATTTATAAAAGCTAAGAAGATAGGAAAGCATATAGTAGCTAAAGCTGAACCACCCAAGGATGAGCGTAAACTAGTAAACAAGACTTGTTATGCCTGTAACAAGTATGGTCACATAGCAAGAAATTGTAATGAGGTAAGACCTTTCAATGGTTACTGTTATTCATGCAATAAGTTTGGTCATAGAGCTATGACTTGTAGATCAAGTCAAAGAAATCACAATCAGAAAAGTCAAAGAAATCATCCTCAGCAGAATGTAAGAAACTCTCAGAAAATTACATGTTAGATATGCAATTATGTTGGTCACATAGCCAGATAGTGCAGTATGGTAACTCATATGAATGCGCCAAGGAATAACAGACCTCCAGCCATTTGTCACTCATGCAATAAGGCTGGACAGATCTCTAGATTTTTCAAAACAAAATTAAAAAGGTAGGAAAGCCCTAAAAAGATAGAAGGATTAATTTTGGAAGAAGTAGAAGAAGTCAAATTTGTGCAAGCTATAGAAGATGTGAGCTTGATTTGGAAGGAAGAAAAGGACAATGGTGATGAAATAGTTGAGGATGCATCCGTAATGGATGTACCTCCTATTTATGGTTAAATGATCTTTATGGTCATAGGGGAGCTAGATTAACTCTAGACCTTGCACGACTGGTATAATCACCCTCAGACTATTCACCTTGAACTACAATCATTTGGAGACTATGTGATGTAGTGTGTTGGAGAAAACTAGCTAATTGTTAGTAGAAAAGAAGAACAAAATTCACAAGTTGCATTTTCTATTTACATGACAAGCATTAATGGCAGAAATGTTACTTTATAGCCATCAAATATTCATTATCCACACATTGCATTCTATGTTGATCATTTGGAGAGCACAAAAGATCAAGAAATTGAGTTAAGAAGTGTTGTAGTTGAATTTATCAGTGAAGAAGAAAGATTGATTGTTGGAAGCCCTAGTTTAGACGTGACAATCTAAAAACTGTTGAAAACCTCTATGAAGTGATAATTCAAGTAATTCATGGCTACACCAATTGTATTTGATGTTGCTAAAAGAAAAAGATATGTGTTTAAAAGGCATCCCTTCAAGTCCACCTTAGATGACCTAGAAGGAGGCTTTTCTAGAACCCCAATGGGCATTATGCATGTAGAAGACATACACCTATACATATATTGCAAAAAGGAACTTGTAGGATCGGATAGAATCAAGCCACACATGGAAACCATGATGAAACTAGACAAGACATTCACTGATGAGCTAGTGCAGCTGGAAGGCAACCCCATTATAGAGTATTTTACAGATTATGAGTTCTATGAATCTGAATGGATCAAGATTCTATTGAGAAGAATTCATGATGACCTATTCTAGATAGGTGAAGTTCCAGTTTGCATCACCTCAGACCCAATCCAAGAAATGACTAGTGTACAAAAGACTAGAACCATCCTTCCCACTAGCAAGGATGTCAAAAAATTGGTTGTACAAGCCTGAAAATCTTGCAGTGATAAGTACAGCATGAAAATTGAGTTGATTGATGATAAATACATAAAATTGATGTCCATGATACTTGGATATAGGTTCCAACATGCCAATAGGGTTAATAGTGTGTCTCCATCCACTATTCTAACAGCCATTAGGATTGTAAAAGAGAATGGTGAATTCAATCTATGTGAGATCTTGAGCACATAATTGATGGACAATATCAAAGCAATTAAGGATGATAAGAGTAAGATATTTAGGTTTGGATCTCTAATAATCTATATGTACTTCCATATAGTTGGAAAATTATCAGACCTTTATCTAGATAAGACTATTCCCACAATGCCTTAGATTTATTTCTAGGCATCATCAGAAAGCACCCTTAAAGACGTCATAGAATTAGAACTAAAAATATTTAGGATAAGGATGTAGATGAGGTATAGGAAAACTAAAAGAATTGTTGAGAAATACAAGGACAATATTTTTTTTATGGTCAAAATATACCTTAATTATATGGAGGTTGCTAAGCCTAGAACTAAGTGGATTCATCCACTTGGCTATGAAGCAGAAGATCAAGTTTTGGAAGCCTATGTACAGGTTCTATTGTTAGCATCCAAAGATCCAAATGTTCCTAGATGGGGAACATATGAGGAAAAGACTAGACAAGTAGATGCAGTCTTAAACAGTGCTACAACCAAGATGAAAGCCACCAAAATCACCTCTGAGATATTGAAGATCTATGGTGTGAGCCAAGAAGACCTAGATAAAGCTAGAGAAGAAAAGATAGCTATGAAAATGGAGAGTGCATCCACTGAGGAAGTAAAGACTAATGATCATAAGATGAAGAAAGTAAAATTTGATAAATTTGATGATCCAAAACAAAAGGAGAAGAAGATAGAAGATATCACTCCTGCGTCCACTCCTAGTGATTCCACTACACCACCAAATCCCAGTAAGATGTCAAGGAGGAAAAAGTAGCCAGTCACAAGCCACCCATTAGCAAGATCAACAAGAGGCAAAGGTAAAAATAGTTAGCCACCTCCTAAGGTAGGATTCCTACCAAGTTTTCAAGTATTGAGATCCGGAGTGATAGATGAAGGTAGAATTGGTCAGATATATAAGTTTTATGATAGATATCATGAGATTGACAAAGCTGAGATCCATGAGATGTTGATCAAAAATATGATCAAATTTAAGAAGACTGTGCTAGAACTGAAGACAGTGATTCTAGATAAAGTTTGGGAAATTTTGGATACCTTGAAAAGACAAGCAACATAGGAAGTTTACAGAATAGGAGAAAAGACACTGGATGATAACCTCCCAGTATGTTCAATTGATGAGAAAACATTGTTGATAGTTTTTTTGAAGCCACATTTCATAACTAAGATGAGAACCCTTCACATTATGAATAAGGATTATGAGTTGATTCCCAAAGAAAGAGAAAAAGCCTTTCAAAAAGTGTTCCTTGAACAATGCATGCAACCTAAATCTGCACCCATCACTAAAGCACCAGTTGAGAAAGCTAAAGTAGTTGAGGTCACATATGCACGTATGACTGATTGGACCATAATTTTATATTTTATTTTATCTACATTATCTTCTTCGCTGATTAAGTTAGTAGTTCTTTTACTATGTGGACTTTATTATTCTCCACTTTTAATTCCCTTTAGTATGTATTTCTTTATATTAATTACATTTTCTTTTAGATTTTTAAGTTCCCTATTATTAGGGATTTGAGTTGATTTGATTTTTGGAGTAAGGTGTTATTTAGATACTTTATTTCAAGACTATTCTTTAGGTGTGTAGATTTTTAGACCCTTTTTATTTATTTATTTATTTATTTACTTTAGTTTGTGCTAATGGAATTTTATTTATTGTACCCTCATTTTGTTAACTTCTTTATTAAATTAATCGATGCTTATTATTTAACATACTATTATGTATCTCATGGTCATTAATTCTTTTAGGGAGTTAATTGATCTTATCATTCCTAGGTGGGGCCGAGTTATGATAATAATCGCTAAACAATTATTATTGAATTAATAATTGTGACCTTTTTTTTTTTTAATAGCTACATTTTCACTTTATTCTTTTATAATTAAAGTAGGAGATTTTATTTTTATTTAATTAAATCATTTAATCAAGTATTATTGCCTTCTTTTGGGAGCGAATGATTTAGGGATTTCTCCCTCGTAGAATCCTTTAGATTAAACCCTAGTTAGTGATTTCTTTGGCCCTAGATCACCTATCGTAATGGAGATGTCGACAAGCCAACGCATGCATCGAATCCCCTTGTAAGATGGGTGCATTAGTTGATATTTTATTCTCATGTTTTAGTTGCAACCTTGTAGTCAGAAACTTTAGAAAAAAATTTGTTGTGTGTGTTTCTCCCTAATTTTGGGCATGACAGTCACATATGCACCTATGACAGGTCCACAGGACTTGGTGCCCATAGTGACAACACCCACAAAGGTAATGGCATCTGCATGCATGCCTGAAGACAAGAAAGATACAGTAATGATTAATAAGGTGGAAATTTACTTGGTGGCCATAGATAAGGACTTGGATAAGTTTGAAGAAGCATTCATAAGCACTAAGGAATCATAAAATCTTTATGGTAATAATTCACCAAAGCAACAAGAGAAAATACAGATTGAGGACTTGATAGGACAAGAGGAAGAGGAGGAGAATGAAGAAGAAAAATAGAAAGAAAATGAAGAGAAAAAGGAAGAAGAAAAGAAGAAAGAGGATATAGGAAAGAAATATGAACATGTGATTGTAAAAACTAAGGTAATGGATATCAATCAAAGTTCACTCCTTACCCCAAAACCATCAACATCATTATTGTCAAGTTTGACTCCTGACACTACAAACTTAGACTCGTGGAGAGAATCAGACCTAATCAAGATCAATGTCCTTGCTATGGAGAAGTCCAAGGAGAAGAAAGTGATGAGAAATCCTTTGTTTATTGAGTCAGTAAACATCTTGAATAGTTTACTGCCAGTAGAGAAGAAGGTAACAAAAGTACATTCTATGGATGATTTCAGTACCATCCTAACAAGCTTCAAGGAAAACTTCTCTTTCCTAGAAGAATCAAAAGCTAAGCTAGCAGAAGGGAAGTATCTCAAGAAGATATTGGATGAGCTAACTAAAAACTTTGAACTTGACCTTAGCTCCTTAAAGGTTGGTAAAGATTCATTGAAAGAAATTGCAGCAAAAGGAAGGAAAATCATAGCAAATTGCATGGACCAAGACAAGTTGACTGCAGATCTCTATAAGAAAATATAGGAACAAGAAGCTAGGATAGAAGCAGTGAGGAAATCAGTAGAATATCCTTCCTCTGATGTAAATATGTGTAACAATGTGTACCAAGGAAAAGTGGGAAAAATAGAACAGGAAGATAAAGAAATGTCCAAGATAAGGTCAAGGCAAACAAAACAAAAACATGTTCTTGTACCCTCATTAGATGTATTGAACCATAACATCAAGGAGATTGATGCCACTATGGTGACATATGATCAAGTTCCTAGTAAATATTTGGCTAATATGGATAAATTGACATATTCTTTGTGTGCCCATCTGTAGACAATAGACACATTGAAGAAGTTTTTCCAGAATGAGATTGCAAACCTTCAGATAGCCTACCCAGATGTATTAACTATGTAAGTACTTGTGGATATATATTTTGAGGACCTTTGTCATTAATGTCAAAGGGGGAGTATAGTATATAGAAGAAAGAATATGGAGTTTTTTATTAAGATGTAAAGGGGATTATAGTACATAGTGAAAAGGGAGATATAAGTTAGAGTATGTATTACAAATTTTCTATAAGGATACAGTTAGTAAATTTTCCAAATTCCTTTGTTTCCATTAATGACAAAGGGGGAGACTATTGGAAAGTTGACTATACTACTCTATATGACTAAGATATAGTGTTTTCATTATGGCAACAAATTTATATGATAATATAGAGTCAGTGCAAGTAGTTAGAACATCAAAATTTGGTTAAATATGAAAGACTGGACAATTATCAGAGCACTAGGTGAACAAAGCATCAACGCATGTGTGTATGAAAAAGTTATGTTATGTGACCTTGAAGATAATCTTGTTGATATGTAATCATGCTCAATCTAAGAGCGTATGATCAGATGAGTCATCATGATGAAGATACAACCAGTTGAAGAGTCATAGTCAGTAAGTGGCATAACAGAATAGAGTACAGGGCCGATTGTTTGAATTTTGATTAGCGCTTGTAATATTTTTTTTGTAAAGGCTATGCACCTATTGTATTTAGGTCATAGACATGTTAATATGATTATATGTAAACATGCTTGAGCCAATTCAATTGGGAGCATTGTATGTAATTAGTTATAGGCCGACTAGATGAAGAGTTTTATATGCGCATATAAATAAGACATGCATCTTTGTAATTATGTTTTAGAGCTTTACAAGAGTTTAAAGCATCAGTGCATCAAAGGAACTGATCTAACAAGCAATGTAACATCAATAGTTCACCTTGTAGATATAGTGTGTATCTCAAATCTAGAAGGTTGTAGCCTTCACCACTTGAACAATGAGCTCTAGGATAGTGTGTCCCCACCCCTAGCAGGGTTTATTGTAAAAGAATCCTAATAGGGTCTGACCCTTGACCAGGTCACTATACTAAAAGCATTGTAAAGAATAACCCCTAACAGGGTTGCAAGATCTTCTAACAGGGATCATAAAACACTAATGTAGCTCTTAGTGGGTGTCAATTCCCACTGGGGTTTTTACCTATTTGGGTTTCCCCGTAATCATATTTGGTGTTATGTGTTATGGTTTTTCATCATACTTGCATTGACATTCATTTTAGTACATAATAAATTAAGTTAAGTTTCAGGAGTAAAGAAAAAGTATTATTATATAGAACATTGATTCACCCCCCCTCTCAGTGTTCCCATTCCTAGCAAGTAGGGATTCACCCATGAACACATGTGAGGCTTGATCATATTCCTTGGGAAGTTCTAATATTTAGACTTGCATTTTTTTAGCTTTGGTATAACAACGGTTAGGGTGGCACACTGGGTGGGATGGGAAGAACTACAGATGCAGAGGAGGTAGTGGGTGCCCAACAAGACACACCCATGGAGGAGGAACTAGATGCCCTTGGTGGAACAGAGGTAAACCCTAGACTAAGGAAAACACCCTAGGATGTCATCAGGTAGATCTAGAAGTAGAACATGGAGCTTAGAGCTAAGCATTTATCATTGGAGATCTGACTGGCAGAGCGAGATAGGAAGCTTCATGAGTTACAGGCTGAGGTTTGGTGGCTCCAGGTAGAGGTGATCCACCAGATGGGATGAGCTTCTTATTATGTATCTCCTTAATTTTTAGTTTTTACACCTAGGTAGAGAGTCACCTCATAGTCTTAGTACATGCACAGATCAGAGGGAGCTCGAGTTCCACAAGCGGATCCACCACCTGATGTCCCACCTAGAGGAGTAGCTATGGTGGATGTGGATGATCAGGCAGATTTTTGATAGCCTTAGCTTCCTCATTTATACATTTTGATCATGTATACTAGATAGCTCATTTTAGCTCATTTTTTGTATCATATGCACGTAGTGCACCCCTTGTATGATATTCATATTTATATATATGAGATCAGTTTTATTAGATCTGACTTCATAGCACTTGTTATTTTGATTTATGATGATTATCATGTGATTCAAATGTATGAAATGTTTCCTTTTCACTATTGAATGTATGATTTAGGAAATGGATGTTTACTATGAATTTATGGACATGCAATGTGGAATGCACTGATAGATTGTAGATAAATATTGCAAATGTATGACTTTATTTATTATTGGATGGATGCACATGTTGTTGGATATTTTCCAGCAGGCCAATACTGACTATATGTTTGTCATTGATGATAACATATGGAAAGTAGCATGCATAGAAGCCTTATGAAGTAAGCCTTTAGTATATGTAGCATGGACATGATATCAGCATGATATCATAGGCGAAGAGGTTAACTGTTAGTATAGATAGTTATATAGTAGCTTGTATCAGCAGTGTTCCTGACAGAGTAACAAATAGTGTTCTAAGTATGGTTGTCCACACAGTTGTCATAAAGCCATGCACCCTTGGATATATGATGGAGACATCCTAGTGTTGTTCCATTCATGGAAGCATAGTTTGATATTCAGTAGAAGTGAAGTTATGCAGTCATTTTTTGCCAGTAGCAGTTTCCTGTGTTTATTCATGAGAGCCGATAGACATTTTATTGGTTCTTGAGTTACACTTATCTTTATCGTATGCACCCTTGGAGTAAATCCTAAAGGAGATTATTTGATGTTTGGTTAAGAGTACATAAGTTAATTCATCTTGAGGAGGAAGATCCAGTTGTTTTGGTAGAGCCGATAGTGTGTAGCGTGCGTCTACAATTATCTTATTAAGACAGGTCCCAAAATGAGTTGCGTGCATAGTAGAGCCAATAGAATGTTTGTTGGAGTTTGTTATGGTTTCTCTAATATGATTTCAAGGTGGTTCTAAAAGGATGACTTGATTATATCATTTAGAGGAAAGATATTTATAGGCAATCATTTGTGATTTCTTGAGTGTGGTTCATAGTTGATTAAGAAGAGTAGAGCAAAGTGTGTGAAGTGTGGAACCATCAGAAGTAGGTCTATGTTACCAAGAAGAGTACTTGTGCTATACATTGGAACTGATCCAAACAAGCAGGTCAAAGTGCAGTTCACCAAGATCCAGATATAGTGTGTATATGTTATTCAGAAGGTTTTTTCTTTTGCCCCTTTGAGCATTGAGCTCTTAGATAGTGCATCCTCTCCCCTAATAGGGAAAATTGTATAAAACTCCTAACAGGGTCTGACCCTTGACCAGGTCTACTATACTTAATATATTGCGAAGCTACTCCTAACAAGGTAAAGGATCTTCTAGCAAGGATCATTATACACTACTACAGAATATTAGTGGGTGTCAATTCCCATTGGGGATTTTACCTATTTGGGTTTCCCTGTAACCAAAATATTGGTGTTGTGTTCATGTGTTCTTTCATTGTGTTTATTCTTTATGTTTAAGTATACTTAATTGCATAAAGAATTGAATCTTGTAGATAACTGATTCACCCCCTTGTCTCAGTTATCTCTTGGGACTATTCCTAACAATTGGTATCAGAGCCAAGTGCCTTAGAGAGAAATTTTAATAGCTTGAGGTTGATTAGATGGAATTCATCAGAAATGAAAGTCCTACGTTTGATGGAGAGAATTATCTAGACTAGAAGAACAAGATGGTGACTCACTTACAGTGCATTGGTTTTGAAGTTTTTGATGTAACTATCAAATCAGCTAAGATCCCTACCCTTGAAGACCTTGGAAAGGAGGATGCTACTGAAAGACAAAAGGAATTATTTCATCAGAATGCTATTGCTAAAGAAGCTCTTATCTGTGCCCTATTTGATGGTGAATTTTCAGAAATAAAAAAGGTAGATACAACCCACAAAATATGGAAGCACCTAGAAGACATATTTGAAGGAGACAAACAAGAAAATGATGCACGTAGAAAGACATGGAAGAAAAGATACAATGCATTAGAGATTCTTTCAGAAGAAAAAATCAAAATTTATAATCAAAGAATCAATGAAGCATTTGCTGGAATCAGGAACAATGGCGGAGAGATCTCATAAGAAGACATCATGGACAAGATAATAACTAATCTCACTCTAGAATATGATAAAAAGATCAACATCCTTGATGAGACTATGCAACTTACATCTAATTTCAAGAGAGAGACCTTGATCAGTAAAATCCTAGCTTTTGAGATTTCAAGATTGAAGACAGAACCAAAAAGTGAAACAGCCTTCATAGCAACAATTCATGGTAAGAAATCTGCATACACTTCTGGTAATTTTTGTTGATGTTTATAGTTTTGATCAGATAAAATGATCATAATATTATGAGAATATAAATAAACATCATTAAATTGATATGAGATAATATTATTCTACATTAAATATACATATTGATATATATAATAATAATGATATTATTGTATATATCAATATGCATATACAATGTATATATTATAGTTGATAAATAAATAATATTAATCTCATATGTCATACCGATTGATATTGGTCTGAACTAAATAAATATCATTGAAATAATAGATCAATATGAAATAATATTATATAATAATAATGATGTTATTATATATATATATATATATATATATATATATATATATATATATATACACACACACACATCGTATCGGTTAGTATGATATGAATATTATTATAAACCGTTAATGATTATAGTCAATAATATGTATTGACTTCATACCGACAATAGCAAGTATTATCTTAGGGTTAATATTACTCACCGTATGAGTTTGCATTGAATTGGTGAGTTACGTGGGATAGGTCTCACGTAGAGACACGCCCCTATGTAATGTATCTACGGAGACCTATATACATATATGTATAAAGATCACTGCAAGATAAGACAAGAGAACAGATGTACAATGAATACAAGAACAGAATATAAGAGATGAGCAATGTACATCATAATTGGTGAGGATATACAACAAAGATATTTAGGGATGTCTCATGTAAATGAGATATGATGAACAAGATATGAGCGATGCACAACAGAGAAGAAGACTGGTCATTGTCATGTATATCTAAGATCACTGACTGGTCATTGTCATAGATGCATCGATATATGGATTTGGTGACACTAAACAATGACAGTGATATGTACCATAAAGATAAGTAATCTGAGTTACTCATCTACAATAACATGAATGATATATATATATATATATATATATATATATATATATATATATATATATATATATATATATATATATATATATATATATATATATATATATATATATATATATATATATATATATATATTATTGAATTATATATCATATATATATAAAGAGATTATATACCTTAAATTGAATTTTGAAGTAAATTAAAAGTCATATAATCTGATCCAAATTTAACATGGCATCAGAGCCAAGTTCCTTCATTGAAGCCTAACCGCTTGAAGGAAGTCCCGATTAGATTGAAGATCAGATTCTTTGCAAATCTCAGAATGGCAAATGGAATTCAAGATACCTTATGATTGAGAGGGAGTTCACTATTGAAGGTGAAACACCTTTGAGGTAAACTTGTAATAATTTTGATTATTATGTTAATGTTATTTTATATTTATATGGGCCCTGTGTAAATCATAAGGAAGTGATGACTTCCAAATGATTTATCACTTGTATTTGTTAAAGTTATTGGAAGGTGATGATCTTGCAATAACTTTTCTATTTGTGATAGATATTTTTGTGATAATTAAATGAAGCTCATGAGTTTTGGATAGAATTGCCGATAGAGGCAATCCATATAGGAGCTTGTGGATAGAATCACCGATAGAGGAAATCCACACCTTAGCTCATGAGTTGTGGATAGAATCACCGATGGAGGCAATCCGCATAGGAGCTTGTGGATAGAATCACCAATGGAGGCAATCTACGTGGGAACTGTGGATAGAATCACCGATAGAGGCAATCCACCTGGGAACTATGGATAGAATCACTGATAGAGGCAATCCACCTGGGAACTAACACTCACAATTTATGAACTTATTGTGAGTTACATTTTATCTTCTCTAACTAAGAGGGAGTGTTGATGTTTATAGTTTTGATCAGATAAAATGATCATAATATTATGAGAATATAAATAAACATCATTAAATTGATATGAGATAATATTATTCTACATTAAATATACATATTGATATATATAATAATAATGATATTATTGTATATATCAATATGCACATACAATGTATATATTATAGTTGATAAATAAATAATATTAATCTCATATGTCATACCGATTGATATTGGTCTGAACTAAATAAATATCATTGAAATAATAGATCAATATGAAATAATATTATATAATAATAATGATGCTATTATATATATATATATATATATACACACACACACACACATCGTATCGGTTAGTATGATATGAATATTATTATAAACCGTTAATGATTATAGTCAATAATATGTATTGACTTCATACCGACAATAGCAAGTATTATCTTAGTGTTAATATTACTCACCGTATGAGTTTGCATTGAATTGGTGAGTTACGCAGGACAGGTCTCACGTAGAGACACGCCCCTATGTAATGTATCTATGGAGACCTATATACATATATGTATAAAGATCACTGCAAGATAAGACAAGAGAACAGATGTACAATGAATACAATAATAGAATATAAGAGATGAGCGATGTACATCATAATTGGTGAGGATATACAATGAAGATATTTAGGGATGTCTCATGTAAATGAGATATGATGAACAAGATATGAGTGATGCACAACAGAGAAGAAGACTGGTCATTGTCATGTATATCTAAGATCGCTGACTGGTCATTGTCATAGATGCAGTGATATACGGATTTGGTGACACTAAACAACGACAGTGATATGTACCATAAAGATAAGTAATCTGAGTTACTCATCTACAATAACATGAATGATATATATATATATATATATATATATATATATATATATATATATATATATATATATATATATATATATATATATATATATATATATATATATATATATATATATATATATATATATATATATATATATATATATATATATATATTATTGAATTATATATCATATATATATTAAGAGATTATATACCTTAAATTGAATTTTGAAGTAAATTAAAAGTCATATAATCTGATCCAAATTTAACAATTTTGATGATGATGATGAGGAGAAAACTTTAGATAATTTTATTTTTATGATTGCGAAAAGAGAAAAGAAAGGAAAAGGAAAATATGAAGGTTAATTACTATTTAAGTGCTTTTCATGCAATAAGATTGGTCACTTTGCATCTAAGTGTCCTACTAGAGCTAGAAAGTTCAAAAAGGATTACAAGCCTAAGGAATGTTACTTTGCTGGAGATGGAGTTTCTGATGATGAATTGGGTGAAGAAGAAATTGGATTCATTTCTATTATAGACAAAATGAATAATAAAACAATTCATAAAGATGAGAAAGTAGAACAAGAGGTAGCATTGATTTCCCAAGTGGATATAATGATAGAATGGATTATAGATAGTGTTTGTTCTCATCACATGATAGGTGATAAAATAGATTTGTTCATCTGGACAAATACAATGGTGGCATGATTATATTTGGAGACAACACTCCCAAACCAATAGTTGGTAGAGGAACCATCACCTTGGATGGAAAGAATAGCTCTGATGATGTTCTCTATGTTGATGGTTTGAAACATAACCTTCTCAGTGTTCGTCAGTTACTTGGAAAAGGCTATCAGTTGGAGTTTAAAGATGACAAATGCATCATTAAAAAAAAAGGTGGTGTTATGATTGCATCAGGCTCAAAGACAAGAGGTAATGTTTTTCAACTCAATTTAGAAGCAAGTTGTTTTGTTGCTAAAGTTGATGACAGTTTGTTGTGGCATAAAAGACTATGTCATATCAATTTTGATAACATAGTAAAGATAAGCAATGTAGAGGTAGTAAGAGATCTACATAGCATAGAAAAGCTAGTTGATACTATATGTAGGGAATGTGTGATGGGAAAGCATGTGAGGAACTCATTCAGAAGCGAGCTCAATTCAGCTGAGAACAAGTTGGATTTGATTCATACAGACCTATGTGGTCCAACTCAAACAAGATCATACTATGGAGAAAGGTACTTCATTTGATTTGTTGATGATTATACTAGGATGATGTGGGTTGCATTCTTAAAACACAAGTCAGAAGCATTTGATAAGTTCAAGATATTCAAATCTAAGGTTGAGAATGAATTTGGACTAGAGTAAAATGTTTAAGATCAGATAGAGGAGGTGAATTCACATATGATAGATTCTATGATTACTGTGAAGAACATGGCATAAAGAAATAGTTAAGTGCACCTAGAACCCCTTAGCAAAATGGAATTATAGAGAGAAGGAATAGGATCATCCTTGATATAGCGTGCACCATCATGATTGAAGGAAAAGTGGCACACACCTATTGGAGAGATACAGTTAATACAATAGTCTATACCATCAATAGACTTCAATTGAGACCAGGCACTGACAAAACACCATATGAGCTTTGGTTTGGTAATGTTCCCATAGTAAAATACTTCAAAATATTTGGAAGCAAGTGCTACATCAAGAGGGATGAAGTAGTAGGCAAGTTTGATGCAAGAAGCGATGAAGGTATTTTCCCTTGTTACTCTACTAAAATTAAAGCTTATAGATGTTTCAATTTAAGATTGAAAAAGATCATTGAAAGTGCTCATGTTAAGATTGATGAAAAGTTCATGGTTCAAATAAGATATCATGATTACTCACCTATGATTGAAGATGAACCTAGACCCTCCACTAGTGAGACAGTTATTGAAGAAATGTTTGATAGCATCGATGTGTTGTTCAATTACCTTGAGATAAGTGAAGAAGAAACTCCTAAGGATGATGAGTCAGCATCAACTAAGGTTCCAAATTTTACATATAGAAACCATTCCAAGAAAGACATCATTGGAGATCAGAGTGGAAAAATCCTAACAAGATCAAAAGAAAAGAACTTAGCCAATAATGATGCAGTATGTTTACTATCTTAGATTGAGCCTTTAAGTGTTGAAGATGCTTGTAATGATTCAGATTGGCATGATGCTATGAAAGAAAAACTTGATCAAACTGTTAAGAATGATTCTTGGAACTGGTCCCAAGACCTAGTGATAAGAATGTGATTGGAACAAAGTGGATATTTAGAAATAAAATGAATGAAGATGGTATAGTTGTGAGAAACAAAGAAAGGTTAGTATGTAAAGGATATGCACAAAGAGAAGGTATTGATTATTCAAACACATTTGCACCTGTGAGTAGATTGGAAGCTATTAAGTTATTTCTAGCTTATGCTATAGTCAAAAACTTCAATGTTTATCAGATGGATGTCAAGTCAGCATTCGTAAATGGAGATTTGAAAGAAGAAGTTTACATTGAACAACCAGTAGGATTCACCTTATCAGATAAACCTGATATGGTATGCAAATTGAAGAATTCCCTCTATGGACTCAAGCAAGCCCCTAGAGCATGGTATGAAAGACTAGATGAGTATCCAACAAAGATTGGATTCAAGAAAGGAGCAGCAAACTATAATCTATTCATAAGAGAGTCTTCTGAAGGTTTGTTACTTGTAGCTATATTTTTTGATGATATTATCTTTGGAGGTAATGAAAAACTTAGTGATGAATTTGCTAAGGAGATGCAAAATGAATTTGAGATGAGTATGATTGGTCCTATCAAATACTTTTTCGGATTGAATGTTCAGCAAACATAGAAAGGCATTTTTATTAATCAGTCCAAGTATGTGAAAGAAATATTAAAGAATTTCAAGATGGATGATTGTAAGCTAGTAGGGACTCCTATGATTATTGGATGCAAGCTTACAAAGGAAGATGACTCACCGGTACTTGATATAACATTATACAAGTCTATGATTGGAAAACTTATTTATCTTACTCAGACTAGACTTGATATTTCCAATGCAGTTGGCATAGTTTGAAGATTTGCAGCAGAACCTAAATAAAGTCACCTCATGGTAGTAAAAAGGATATTCAGGTACTTGCAAGGTACTATAAACTATGGTCTATGGTATCCTAATTCAGAAAATGTTGAGCTTCATGTGTAAACTAATGCAGATTGGGTAGGATGCCTTGATAAAAAAAGGAGTACATCAAGAGGAGCAATGTTTCTTGGTGATAGACTTGTCACTTGAATAAGAAAGAAAAAAAAATTGTATATCTCAGTCAACAACAGAAGTAGAGTATGTTGCAGCAGCCTTAAATTGTTCTAAAATTGTTTGGATCAAGAAGATGATAAAGGATTTTGGAATTTAGATTGATTATCATATTGTTATTCACTGTGATAACACTAGCACTATCAATATTTCAAAGAACCCTATGATGCACACAAAGAAAAAACACATTGAGATCAAGTATCACTTCCTAAGAGACAAAGTGGCAAAGAAAGAAGTCAAGTTGGACTATGTGAACACTAAAGGTTAGTTGGCAAATATTTTCACAAAGCCTTTGCCAAAGGATACTTTTGAGTATCTCAGGGAGAAGTTGGGAGTAATTCCCTTCCCTGATTCTTCTTAGAAGGAAGAAGGAAAGGCATTAGTCCTTAGGGACTCATGGAAGGTTGACTACTCTACTTCAAGATTAGTACTAGTGCTTAAAATGAATGGCTCCCTTTGCCAATGCTATCAAAGGGGGAGTAATATACAAAGTCATGAAAAATAGGAGGAGTAATATACTTTTGGGTGTAGTATTTAGTTATGCTAGTAGTTCAGTTGAGGAAATGGAGAATGTAGGAAAATATTGTAGCAGATGAAGGATTCATCTTTGGGGGAGTTTTGAAGAGGAAATGGAGAATCTTATAAAATAAATGTTCATTTGGGTTGGTGGTGGTTTTTAATTCCACATGTTGCCATCAATGCCAAAGGGGGAGATTGTTGGAGATTTGCCAGCAGGCCAATACTGACTGTATGTTTGTCATTGATGACATCATATGGAAAGTAGCATATGTGGAAGCCTTATGAAGTAAGCCTTTAGTATATGTAGCATGGACATGATATCAACATGATATCATGGGTGCAAAGGTTAACTATTAGTACAAATAGTTATATAGCAGCTTGTATCATCAGTGTTCCTGATAGAGTAATAGACAGTGTTCTGAGTATGGTTGTCTGTACATTTGTCATAAAGCCATGTGCCCTTGGATATTTGATGTAGACATCCTATTGTTCTTCTATTCATGGACGCATAGTCTGATATTAAGTAGAAGTGAAGTTATGTAGTCATTGTTCACTAGTAGCAGTTTTCTATGTTTATTCGGGAGAGTCGATAGAGATTTTATTGGTTCTTGAGTTGTGCCTATCTTTAGGGTATGTGCCCTTGGAGTTAAGCCTTGAGGAGAGTCTTTGATGTTTAGTTAAGAGCACATAAGTTAATTCAGCTTGAGGAGGAAGATCCTGTTGTTTTGGTAGAGATGATAGTGTGTAGCGTGCATGTACAATTATCTTATTAAGACAGGTCCTAGAATGAGTCGCATGCATAGTAGAGCCGAAAGAATGTTTGTTGGAGTTTTTTATGGTTTCTCTAATACGATTTCAAGGTGGTTCTAATAGGCTGACTTGATTATATTATTTAGAGGAAATATATTTATAGGTAGTCATTTATGATTGCTTGAGTGTGGTTCATGGTTGATTAAGAAGAGCATAGCCGAGTGTGCAAAGTGTGGAACCATTAGAATTAGGTCTATGTGACCAAGAAGAGTAATTTTTCTATACATTGGAACTGATCTAGACAAGTAGGTCAATTTGTAGTTCACCAAGATCTAGATATAGTGTGTATCTGTTATTCAGAAGGTTGTAGCCTTCGCCCCTTTGAGCAGTGAGCTCTTGGATAGTGCATCCTCTCCCCTAATAGGAAAAATTGTAAAAGACTCCTAATAGGGTATGACCCCTGACCAGGTCTACTATACTTAATATATTGTAAAGCTACTCCTAACAGGGTAAAGGATCTTCTAGCAAGGATCATTATACACTAGTACAGAATATCAATGGGTGTCAATTCCCACTAGGGTTTTTACCTATTTGGGTTTCCCCGTAACCAAAAGATTAGTGTTTTGTTCATGTGTTCTTTCATTGTGTTTATGCTTTATGTTTAAGTATACTTAATTGGATAAAGAATTGAATATTGTAGAAAACTGATTCACCCCCCCCCCCCTCTCAATTATCTCTTGGGACTATTCCTAACACATGTATGTATGCAATATATGAAATGTTTATGAAAATGATATGTTATGCAGTGATTCATATGATATTATTGTAGGTACATGAAGAGTTCAAGTGCTCAATCATTGTAAAAAAGTATGTGCAACCTAGAATGAATACTCCTTGATGATCGAGTGTAGGGACCTTTGCATGATGCTCAATCCTTGTGATGTGTTTTAGTGCTATTTGGAAAGTATCATGTTAAATCCAAACCATGATGATGATTCAACCATGTAGAATGTAAAATGCAAATGAAATGCAGACCTAGGACTTAGTTAGTGATCATATGTTGGTCTTTATAATCATTGAATTGTTTATTTTTTTTGGTAACACTGGATAGTCGATACAATGTTCACTAGTAAGACAACCATGAACATATGAATATTGAATTTTAGTCAAAATTTTGTATTAGATATAAGCACCAAGACACAAAAGTAGGGATGACTTGAATATCATGTCCATTTTGACTTAGCAATTTGTATAAGGATGAGAAAATAAATATTGTGATGACTTGAATACACCTTGCATACAAACACACCAAGTAGTTGGGAGATCATTCTCATTCCCATGTGAATTACCTGTAGTGACCATTTATCATTCACATCCTTGGATAATATTGTATATCAGAGTAGAAATAAGAAATCACTCAAAAAGACATAGTTAGATAAGACTTCCCTAAGTATCCAGGTGTTAATGGTTGAGGTACATGCGGCCATCCAATTGTGATGGAGGCACTTATGGTAGACACCAATTCAATCCAAAATTTCTAGAATTGTTATATTTTCACATACAAGAAGAAAACAAATAAAAGATTATTCCCATAGTCATCACTATCTAAATCCTATGAAAGGACATCATCAATGGGCTCAAGAGAACATAATATGAAAAAATCTTAATGTGAATCAGTTCGCATACAAGAAGATAAAAGCATGTTCTAGAGTTTGTTTTGTTGTAATTATGGTTTGTTTGTGTTGTCATTAGGTGCAAAATGCTTTTCTATTAAGGAGACAAACAAACTGACTCAGATATAGCTTTGAAGGACCTTGAAAAGCTATGACTCCATGATACTAAGGACCATAAGATATGACATTGTTTTCCCCTAAGTTTGAAACATTGATAGGATGTAGACACTTTTGTTGTTTGGTGCACAGAATGACTTTCTTGAAAATATGATGCAAAAGAAAACAAGGAGATATGTACAAACTAAAGTAGTACTAAAATATAGGAGATTGCCAAGATTACACTGATAGATGGAGCATTTTGATACAAGTGGTGCCTATTTGCCAGGTTTTCACCATCTTGGCAAAGATTCTATTTTTTCTACCAAGGTGCCTATTTACCAGGTTTTCACCAAGGCACTTTTCTTTTTTCTTCTTTTTTTTGTATTTTCATTTTTTTTATTTTTTTGTATGTTTACTCTTTTTGAATTTTTTTGTGAACCATTAAGGCACCTATTGCTAGGTTTTCACCTAGATGATCATTTTTTTTAGGACTTTTTCTAATTTTTATACTTTTTTTAGGACATTTTCACATACTAAATGCCTTATGCGTAGAATTTCTTTAGATGGAGAACATTGATTGGTTCTTGGAGATGTTCTCCTTTAGTAGTTGAGAGTTGATAGGATCTAGAGCCAAAATAAGTAGTTACAACAAAGGGAACCAACAATTTTGGTTCAAACTTCCCCTTGCATTCTCGATGGGATTAATTTTTAGTATTCTCTCTCAAGACTAGATCGCAAACCTGAAATTATTTGTGTCTGACTTTCTTGTTGTAGCCTTTGGAATTTTTTTTTTGATACACTCTAAGATGATCATACTCAACTTGCCTATCCTCATCTAGTAGTTCAAGCTCTTATAACATGGACACTCTGTACTCGTCATTAGTTACCAGAGCATGCATTCTCATTCTGAGTGATGGGATTTCAACCTCAATAGGAAGTATCGCTTCAGCCCCGTATACCAAAGCAAAGGGAGTAGCCCGAGTGGGAATTCTGATACTTTTTTGGTAGGCCAAAAGAGATGGATTTATCTTCAGGTGCAAGTCTCTTCTTGTCTTCTTGACTGTTCAATGTAGGATCTTTAGTAAGTTCTTTTTAGATTCTTGATCTTGTCCATTCCCATGTAGATAGTAAATGGATGACCAATGTTGGGTGATCTTGAATTTAGAGCATAAGAAATCTAGGTCCTTGTTCTTGAATTGGCCTTTATTATCTATGATGATAGAGTGTGGGATACCATACTGACAAATAATGTAATTCAGAATGAACATAGATATCTATTTTCTGATTTCTTGTGTCAAAAGAACAACTTCTATCCATGTTATGAAGTAATTTGTAGCTGTGATATTATGGTTATGACCATTTGACAAATGATGATAAATATCCCCTATGAGATCAAAAACCCATTATGTTGTGAAGGGAATCAAATCTCTCCCCAATGTGTGAATAAAGTTACCATGCACCTGGCATTTCTGACAATTCTTAGCATATTTCATGGCTTCTTTTTCCATGTCCAGCCAATAGGACCCTACCCTATTGATTTTTTGATCTAGTGTCAAACCATTCAAATTTCATCCAAAAACACCTCCGTGAACTTCCTCTAATGCACATTGTGACTCTTGACATTCTAAACACTTAAGAAGTGTACCATCCAGACTTCGTTTGTATAAATCATTACCAATGATGACATATCATGATACATTTCAAATAAGGTAATTTTTTTCATGATGGTTAAAGGTAACATGAATGATTTGGTCTCAAATGTAGGATTATATGTTTTTGTAGTGGGAGGAATCGTGACCTACAACAGTGAAGATCATATGGGTTTCTGGGAAATCGTAGGCAGGGAATGATAGTACTTCCACTAGGAACTCGTAGCATAGCTCATGTTCGGGCTGCTATAGTAAAGATGATAGTGTTGCCATAGCCTCAAATTTCTTATTCTCTATTCTAGTTATTTGTTCAAATATGACTAAAATGAAGTACTTATTTAATCATCAACCATGCACTTTTATGGAATAAGTTTGTCATCTTTTGTTTGATACACATCATTGACTTGGTGTATGACTAGTTGTGAGTCTCTATGAATGTGTAGTTTTGTTACTCTCCATTCGATTACTATCTTCATGCCATTTAGAAACACTTCATATTCAGCTATGTTGTTGGTACAAGAGAACTTGATCTTGAATGCTACTAGAATGGAGTAACCCTGTGGTGTTATGAATAGTATGCTAGTTCTAGACCTATTTTGTGTGTAAGATCCATCAAAGAATAAGTGCCATGTTCTAGAGGATATGTACATGATAGAGGAATAAGGAAATTCCATCTGTAGTGGTTGGTCATCAAACATTGGTGTTGAAGCTAATTCATTAGAAATAACTTGTCCTTTGATAACTTTTCTTTCAACATATTCTATGTCAAATTTTCTTAGTAGCATAACCCATTTTTCTAGTCTACCTATGAGGGAATATTTTATTAATAAGTACTTGAATGGATCAATCTTTTCTATTAGATGTGTAGTATGAGCTAACATGTAGTGTCTTAGCTTTTGTGATGCAAAGATAACATCTATACATGCCTTCTCTATTATAGAATAGTTCTTCTCATAAGCTACCAATGTTATGTTGATGTAGTAGATAGCTTGTTCCTTCCTATTCCCATCATATTGTACTAGTAATGCCCCTAGTGATGTATATGTGGTGGAGACATACAATATTAATGGCTTTCCTTGAACATGAGGCATGAGAATTGGTGGATTTTCCAAATATTGTTTGATATGATTGAAGATCTTTTCACATTCTTCAATCCATGCAAAGGTCACACCTTTATGTAATGTCTTTGTGAAAGGTTCTAAAATATCCACTAGTTGAGATATGAAGCATCTGATGGATTGTACCCTTCCTTGTAAGCTCCTCATTTAAATGATATTCTTAGGAGGTTGCATCTCTATGATTTCTTTTCTTTTACAGGATCCACTTCGATACACTTCAATTATTTTATAGGAACATTTCTTAGGATTTAGTCAGAGACTAATTTTTTTCATTCTATCTAGTATTGTACCCAAGTCAGCTAGGTGTTCAAAGTGTTTCATTGATTTAGCCAAGGTATCATCAACATAGTCTTCCATGTTTTTATGCATCATGTCATGAAAGATAAAGAAAGTAGACTATATTATTGAACTTTGATAACAATTTTTAGGAATAGTCCCAAGAGATAACTAAGAAGGGGGGTGAATCAATTATCTAAAAGATTCAATTCTTTATCCAATTAAGTATACTTAAAAAATAAAGCATAAACACAATGAAATAACACTTGAACACAACAAAAATATTTTGGTTACGGGGAAACCCAAATAGGTAAAAGCCCCAGTGGGAATTGACACCCACTGATATTTTGCACTAGTGTATTATGATCCTTGTTAGAATATTCTTAACCCTATTAGGAGTTATCTGTACAATGTATTTAGTACAGTGACATGGTCAATGGTCAAACCCTGTTAGGAGTCTTTTATAATTAACCCTGTTAGGGGTAAGGACGCACTATCCTAGAGCACACTACTCAAAGGGGTGAAGGCTACAACCTTTTGAATAATAGATACACACTATATTTGGATCTTGGTGTACTGCGGTTTGACCTCCTATCTGGATCAGTTCCAATGTATAGAAAAAAATCTTTACTTGGTCACATAGACCTTCTTCTGATGGTTCACCACTTTGCACACTCTGCTCTCCTCTTCACATTCTACTATTAACCACACCTTAGGAATCACAAATGACTGCCTATAAATATCTTTCCTCTAAAAAAATAATCAAGTTGGCCTATTAGCACCACGTTGAAATCATAATAGAGAAACAGTAACAATCTTTGACAACATCTCAGTTAGCTCTACTAAGCACACAACATGAACTGGGACCTATCTAAATCAATAAGTGTAGGCACATGCTACACACTGTCAGCTCTACCAAATTAATTGATACTTTTTCCTCAAGATGAATTACATCATGTACTCTTAACCAAAAATTACTAACTCTTCACTAATCACTAATCCAAGGGCGTATACCAAAATGATAGGCCTAACTCCTATACTAAGAAATTCTCTATCGGCTCTTTTGGATAAACACAAGAAACTGCAACTGGTGAATAGTGACTTCATAACTTCACTTCAACTAATCATCAGACTCTATGTCCATGACTGAAACATCACTAACATGTCTTCATCACATATCCAAGCACACAAGGCTTCATGATAATTGTACGGAAAATCACACACAAAACACTACTGACACAAGCTCCTACACAACTTTTTGCACTAAAAGTTAACCTCTGTATCCATGATATGATGTTGATAACATGTCCATGCTTCATTTACTTAAGGCTTACTACATAATTCCTTCACACATGCTACTTACCATATGTTTTCATCAATGACAAACATACAGTCAGCACTGGCTTGCTGGCAAATCTCCAAAAATATCCCTCTTTGGCATTGATGGAAACATATGGAATGAAAAACCACAACCAATACAATGAGAAATTATTTTATAACATTCTCCATTTCCTCATCAAAACTCTCCCAAGGAGGGATCCTCCATCTACTGCAATTGTTAGGAATGGGAACACTGAGAGGGGGGGGTGAATCAGTGTTCACTAAACTTTAACTTTTCTCTTTAATCTTTATGCTTAACTTAAGTGCTTAAGTATTGAATTAAACATTCACATAAAACATGAAATATAAGAATAACACATGACACCAATATGATTATGGGGAAACCCAAATAGGTAAAAACCCTGGTGGGACTTGACACCCACTAATAGTCTACACTAGTGTTTTTTGATCCTTGCTAGAAGATCCTCTACCCTGTTAGGAGTATCTTTATAATGCTTTTAGTATAGTAGACCTAGGTAAGGGTCGGACCCTATTAGCAGTCTTTTACAATGATCCCTATTAGGGGAGTGGAATCACTGTGCTAGAGCTCATTTCTCAAATGATGAAGGCTACAACCCTCTGTTATTAGATACACACTATATCTGTTGGGTAAACTGTCACTGTGACACTGCTTGTTAGATCAATTCCTTGGTGTGCTCATGCATTTGACCTCTAGCAAAGCTCTAATACATCATATGTCTGATAAGTTGGTAAACTCATCATCAAAAGTACTTAGTACCTTTTTGGCTCTCTCCAAAGGATTTGCTTCTGAAATATGTGTAGTTACAATACTTTTCAACTTCTCTATCATTTCCTTTAGACTTCCTTCTAGATTCTTTACTTTCTTATTCTTTCCAATAATCTTATTCAAAGAACTAATCAGCTCTAGTTGATCATCATCATCAAATTCTTTACCTAAGTATTCAAACAATATTCCAATTTCTTTCTTCTTTTCCTTCTCAGATCTCAGATCTTCTAATTTGTTCTTCAATTTCTCAATAAGGTCTTTTGCATCATCATACTTTCTTTTCAAAGTATCTTTTTCAATAGTAAGCAAATCAATCTATTCAAGAGCTTCTTCAAGATTCTTCTATAGTTGATCCATATCCATAGTGATCTTACTCAAGTTGCTAGGCTTTCCTTGAATGATTCTTTTCTGAGTAACTAAGCTCTCGTACCAATTGTTAGAAATAGGGAATACTAAGAGGGGGGCGTGAATTAGTATTCTATAAACTTTATATTTTTCCCAATTATGGATATAATAGATTATCTATATACATGCATAACATAAGAAACTAAACAATATGCATAACAATAAAGAACTCATAACACATGATATGTTCTCGAGGAAACCCTGGCCAAGGGAAAACCCCAGTGGGGATGGTACCCACAAAGATACACTAATCAAAAGTATCCTACTAAGGATGTTGACCCTATTAGGAGTCTATTACATATGTATAGTGTATCAGTCCTGGTTAAGGGACTATAGGCCTTGTTAGAAGACTCAACCCTGTTAGGAGTTGTAGATACAAAATCTGATTACAAGATGAGCCCACTGCCCAAACAAGTAATATACAATGTATACTAATTACAAAAAATGTATTAAGGTACATAACCTTATACTAATTGCATCAATATCTTCTTCGCTGCTCTTACATTCGCATCATATCATATCATCACAATATTATGCACATACATTATCTTCTTACAATTACAATTACATATATACAAGTTATTAAGGCTAATAACTTGACATGGTCAGCTTCCATATATCTTTATCCAAAGTTAAACATGTAGGATGTCATCCCTTTATATTGTTAAGTCATTATTTTGATAAACAAAATAATCCCTTAACTCTTTTCCAATTTTGTCTTCATTTTCTGACCTGTCGGCTTAACACTGTCTTCGGTAAAACTATCATAACTAATTCTGTACATGCCATACTAACTTGCATTCTGAGATGGGTCATCAGTAGCCATCATAACATCTATGTTCAAGTTTGCAAGCACTGAACTTGCTCCAATCAATGTTACAAATCAAAACTGTATCCTGGTATACTGGTCAAAACACTATCTCACACTTAGACAAATTTTCATTATGATCTACCATACTTGCTCTCTGACCTGTGCACTCTTAATGTGGATCATATGTTTCCATAATGACAAAATCTATGTACTCACTTTAGCCAAATTTCCAACAATCTCCCCCTTTGTCATTAGTGGCAACATATGAGAAAATTGGCTAAGTGTACAAGTCAAAATCTCAAAATGTATAACAAAATTTTGGCCATAGTATAGAATATGTATACTATCCTTATACTTCCTCAAAATATACTTTCTAATACAAAAATTCATACAATACTCCCCCTAAGAGTATCAAAATTGTAACCCAAAAAAATTTATACCTTCATTTACTTATTGCAAAGTCACTAGGCTTGCAACACAATTTGCAAAATTTACTTTCATGGCTTCAAACTCTTTCTCCCATGATTTTCTGATAGAATTTTCCACATTTATAAGTGTGCTTAATCCATAAGCTACTATCTAACAAGCTTGAAGATTCTCAAAATTAAATTTCTGAAATGATGTCTTAGCAGTAAGACATTCTTGTAACTGTTCCTCAATAATGCTCAACTTCATAGACGTGTGCTCTCTCAGAAGTTCAAATCTTCTCAATTTCCTATTCTTTTCATCTTGCAATGATCTTATTTCATCATAACACTTCCTAACTTTCTTCTCAACATCACTTACTTTTACATTGGGTCCAGAAAGAAGATTAGATTCATTCTGAATCTCAGCTTCCTTCACCTTGATTTTTTGCTCCTCTACTGCTGTCAAAATCTTAGGTTTTGTACACTGTATGTACAAAGGCTTTCCAGTCTCCAAATGTTTCCTCAAGTTCTTGATACAAAAATCAAGACTAATAATATCAAATCTGATATTCTGACTCATACTTAAAAACATTTCAACTTCATAAGCTACTTGAGCTCTTACTTTAGTAATGTCTGATAAGTTGGTAAACTCATCATCAAAAGTACTTAGTACCTTTTTGGCTCTCTCCAAAGGATCTACTTCTGAAATATGTGTAGTTACAATACTTTGCAACTTCTTTGTCATTTCCTTCAGACTTCCTTCTAGATTCTTTACGTTCTTATTCTTTCCAATAATCTTATTCGAAGAACTAATCAGCTCTAGCTTATCATCATCATCAACTTCTTTACCTAAGTCTTCAAACAATGTTCCAATTTCTTTCTTCATTACCTCAGGAGTGGGTGCATGAATTTCTATCTCTTTAGGTTCATCACTCACAATTCAGTCTACACTACTTCTTCAGTCCTATCCAGTTCCTCAAGAGCTAAATTGTCAACAATGTTATCTAAATTCTTAAATACATTATCTTTAGTTTCCAAGGTCACCTTAGTACCTTCAATGTCCATTGTATCATCTTCAATGTTAATAGCTAAAAGAGAGGGAATATCCTCTTGTTCAGCATCAACTGCATGTCCTGTTGCAACTGAAGTTTCTCCAACAATTTCTGTCATTACTTTGATTATTGCCTGCTCTGTATCTAAATTAACTTCTTCATATCTTCCTCCCATTATCAGAATGGTTCTCCTTTTAGTTCTCAGATGAGTGTTAAATGACTTCAAAATTAGATTCAAATGATCATCATCTTTCACTTCACAAAGCTTTCTCAAAAGATTCTCTCTTATAGTTTTGTCTTCCTCAGATGCTCTCTATTTTCTATTAATAGGTTTAGTAAACAATTCATTAGGTATTTGACCTTGAATAGAGTCAAATTTCTTATCTTCCAACATCATATGCTTCAAAATAGTATTCTCCAAATTAAGTCTATCACTATAATCATAAAGATCATAGTATTTATTCATTCTTGCAAAATCTCCATTCTCAATAATCTGCTCTTTTAGCTTTTCAACTTTTGGTTTCCAAGCTTTCTTCTTAGTATCATCTTTAACTTCTGCAATCTTTCTTGGTACTAGTTGAACTATAGTCTTCTATCTCTTTCCTAGTCCAGTAGCAATTTCTTTCTTTCTCTTTCTCAGTGTTACTTGTTCCTTTTTTGGTTCCTCTACTTCCACTTTAATTGGTGTAGGCTCTCTATGTACTGCACTGGATAAAGGTGGTACACTCAAGACTTCTCCCTATCCAACATCTCTCAATGCTACTGCTATCTATTTAGCAACTAGAAATTCTCTTTCTATCATCCCCATGTCTTTCAATATTCTCTTTATGGTACTGTCAACTCTTTTCTTAGACTGTTTCTCTTCAATTTTAGCTTTAACAAAATTAAAGTTGTCTTCATAAGTTCCAAACCTGCTGCATTGGGTGTCCAATTTACTTTTTAGCAATCTTCCAACATACTCTTCTATCTCAATCTCAGAAATCTCATAGCCAAGATGGTCTATGAATTCAACTCTGGGTTCTACTGCTTCAATGTAAGTAAAGTCAGTGTCAACCATGAAACAAATATCATTCTTGTATTTCTCCACAAGTGACTGTGGAATCCTTGATCTGCCAATTACCAAATTCTGTAATGTCTTCAAAACTAACACAACACTCTCATTAACTTTATCAATAACATGACTTTTATAAACTTTGTTTATTCTTTCCATCGTAGACTATCCATCATTCCAATCATTTCCAATGGTGTAAGGAAATCTTCTCAAAAGGTGGAAAAACATATATGTAATCAAAGATGAGAATCTAAATTGTGCATATTTAGACTTCTTAATCTTCTCCAAATTCTCAAACAATTGAATTCTTGAAATCTCACACATATCAATAGAAACTTTGTCTACACACATCAAATAGGCAATGTGAACCATGCTAGCTGCCATGTCATCTTCTCTAGAATTAGCACAAAACTTTGTAGTCAAAATCTTACATATATATCTTACATCATGTTGTCTAATCTTGCTGATAACAATACCTCTACCATTATAGGATGATCTAGTGTTGTCAATGACAATCTTCCTCATGTTTTTCTCATTTAAAGGGATAGCATCAAGTTTGGATAAACCAGTGACTTCATGAATTAGGTCAGCTGTGATGTCAATCACTCTATCTTCTAACCAAAATTTCCCATTGTGAATTCTACTTAAAATTATCTTTGTGCATTCTTCATTATCGAATTCATACTGCAAACCATACGTGACAATTTCATCATTTTTCAAATGTTCATAACCTTGCTTTAATGACATATCCTAGTTGTATATATTTTGATACTCACTTGGAAAATCACTGTCATTTACTATTTCCAATTTACATCCAAGATAACTCTTTACATTTTCCAAATGCAAAACTCCATCTGGTACGGATGATAAAGCAAACTTAGGGTCTACTTCTAAAGCTTCTACTAGTTCTTTCTTCAATTTAGGTCTGTTCTTGTCTCTAATGTTGTGAATCAAAGATGTATCCATGTTTCCTTCCAATTCTTTATACTGATTCAAATATTTGTCAAGATAAATACCTCAAATTCACGATTCTAGGGTTTGTGAAGATTCAGTGCATAAATCCTTCAAAAAATCTCTGTAAAACACTTCCAATCTCTGCTTTTGATCTCCTTGATACTTTAATTCACTTTGATAATGAAATAACATCGATCATAACCTTTAATGACTTCAATCATACTTAATTCTGACATCACATTCAATTCTTTTGCCTCTTCTTTTCAAAAGTTATTCATGTTAACTTGCAAAACTCAAAACTTCTTGCAATCTTGCAAAAAACAATATTTTCTTTTGCACTCTTAACCATAGCATTAGTACATCATAAGCTACCTTCTATTAACTATGTAAGACTTAGTTCATCATAAACCTACTTCTACACTAAATCTAAGTTCCTAATCTACTATAATTTACATAAATTAAGTTCTTAAAGATAGGTCAGGTAAGGATTCATTCTTAGCACTTAATACTTCACCTATTTGATTACCTTCCATGTTGATTATTCCTTCTTGATCTATTCCTTTAACATACTTCACTTCATCTATATTGCTACAACAATGTTTTTGTCTATTACTTGTATCTTCATTCCTTCTTGCATTGTTTCTAGGGTTAGGGTTTGGATTATAAGTTCCATTGTTCATTCTACAAAACCTTGTTGTATGTCCAATCCTATTGCATATCTGACAAACAATTCCATTGTTCCCATGTCTCTGTCCTTGCTGATTAATCTGTGACCTACAATTTCTAGCAATGTGTCCAACTTTGTTGCATCTATAACACACTACTTCATTTCTTCTGTTCATGTCTTCAGTAGGTCTCTTATCTGCATTGTTAGTATTCCTAAACATTCTATTACCATAATTATTCTCAATAACTTAAGGTCTTCTACATTCAATAGCTCTATGTCCAAAACCATGACAATTATAACAATAACCATTAAGAGGTTTAAACTGTTTACTTATGCAATCTCTTTTCATATGACCAATAGTATTACAAGAAAAACATCTACCTTTGAATTCTCTTTGCATACCTTTGGGTGATTCCTCTTGCTTTGATGATTCTCCTTCTTCTTTAGGTGCATCTTCAGATTTGTTGATCTCATCTGGCTTCTTCTCATCTATGCTTTCAGATGTCTTCAGATCTGATTTCTTGCTTTCATCATTTGTTCTGAATATATTAAATCCATGTCTAGTTTTATCATAGGATGGTTTCCCAAAAGAAACTTGTTCATTGATCTTCTCACTATTTGAATATAGCCTTTCAATTTGTTGTTTGGATTGAGTCAGTTCATCTTTCACAATCTTATTGTACTTCTCAAGTTTTGCATACTGCACATTTACTTTCTCCAATTCGGATGTCACTTTTTCAAGTTTAGATTTCAGTTCTTCATTTTTAGTCTTTAGACTTTCATTCTCAGATTTTAGATTTACTTCATTTTTGCTATTTCCATCTTTCAAACTAAGCTTCAAATTCACTATCTTCAATTCATGCTTAAGGATCTCATTTTATTTTTCCAAGTTGCTATCACAATATTCAATAAGAATTTTAGATTCCTTTTCAGATCTTAGATCTTCTAATTTTTTCTTCAATTTCTCAATAAGGTCTTTTGCATCATCATACTTTCTTTTCAAAGTATCTTTTTCGATAGTAAGAAAATCAATCTATTCAAGAGCTTCTTCAAGATTCTTCTATAGTTGATCCATATCCATAGAGATCTTACTCAAGCTGCTAGGCTTTCCTTGAATGATTCTTTTCTGAGTAACTAAGCTCTTGTACCAATTGTTAGAAATAGGGAATACTGAGAGGGGGGGGGGGGGGGGGGTGAATTAGTATTCTACAAAATTTATCTTTTTCCCAATTATGGATATAACAAATTATCTTTATACATACATAACATAAGAAACTAAACAATATGCATAATAGTAAAGAACTCATAACACATGATATGTTCTTGAGCAAACCCTAGCCAAGGGAAAACCCCAGTGGGGATGGTACCCACAAAGATCCACTAACCAAAAGTATCATGTTAAGGATGTTGACCATGTTAGGAGTCTATTACATATGTATAGTGTATCAGTCCTAGTTAAGGGACTATAGGCCTTGTTAGAAGCCTCAACCCTGTTAGGAGTTGTAGATACAAAATCCGATTACAAGATGAGCCCACTGCCCAAACAAGTAATATACAATGTATACTAATTACAAAAATGGATTAAGGTACATAACCTTATACTGCTTGCATCAATATCTTCTTCGCTTCTCTTACATTTGCATCATATCATATCATCACAATATTATGCACATACATTCACTTCTTATAATTACAATTACATATATACAAGTTATTAAGGCTAATAACTTTACATGGTCGGTGTTAGCACTGGTAAAAAATTTCATTGCTGCATCCCCTTTTTCCTTGTTTTTGGTCCAAACCCTAGGCAAAAATTCAAAAAATCTAGTCGTTGCCATAAAAACCCTTGTTTTGTCTTGCCCTGTTCTAATTTTGTGTTACCTTTTTGTGTCACTTACAATCCCTTACTGCACATGGTTATTTTCTCTCCTGATGTTCACTGAATCGGCTAATATTTTTTCATGCCTTATAAACTTTTCAACGGTTCAGTGAACAGTGTTTGTGTAATCTCTTAAAGCCTGGCGGTCTTATCTTTTTATCCAGTGACCTAGCGAACACTGATATCTTTTTCCCTTAGTTGGTCATTCACGAGATGGAGGTGCCCTGCAGTGAGATTCTAAATCAACAGTTGTCTTATAAGTAGATAGAATCTTTCTAGCTCATAAGATCTTGCACCCGACATTGATTTCCTATTGAGATGTGGCTTTTCCTTTCAAGCGGGTCCACATGCCAGATGTGTTGATTTGATGATATCTGATTGGTCCACGAGGTGCTGAATTGACTTTTGTTAGAGGGTCCTATGTCAGAGTATCTATAGAGTAGTATAAAGAGTTGATCCAATGGCTATTGTAAGATCTGATAGAATATGTTAGAGGTATGCACTTTTGCGATGACCATTGATCTCTCTTCAGGAGAGCTGAGTTTTTGGTCTAGGGTTTTGGTGGAGTGGTTAAATCTTTGGTGGTCCTGATAAATATTTTTAGTGTTTGCACATTCTCATAATTATTTGGTGGAGTTCTAAACTTCCAATGAATGGGCGAATAGGTGTTTTCACTGAATCTCTAGATAAAGTAGCAATGTTTCAAGTTTTTCTACGAATTGGTGAAAAGTATTTGGTCGCTAATTCTTTAGATCATCAGTGGGCCCTCATATTTTTTTTATGTATTCGCCAGTTCACAAAGAGTAACCCGAGGTTAAGAAGGGACTTCGTGATTTAGCAAAAAGCTTTGTTCGCTGAATAATTTGATCTAACATGGGTTAATTAATGTATTCTGTGACTTGGAGTTTCCCTGCAATTGCATATTCACTGAATGGTCAAAGGGTTAAGTGATTCCTGAGAATGTTGGGATCAATTGCCATGTGTTGCTAAGGTGTTAGGTTTTGATTGGCCATGGATTACAGGTATGCAGACACGTCAAAGGGGCAAAAGATTTCCAAGTTTAGTGGGTTCTGACAGTGTCAGAGCATCAACGACCTTCATATGATCTTAAGGGTTTTCTCTGACACATGAAAACTTAAGACAACCATTGATCTCATCCAGTGTTAGAGGGTTGTCAGGGCAGGGAGAGATTCTCCATCCAATGGTTGTCTTATAATCTAATGGAATCTTAGAGGTCTATGCGAACTTCAGACAACTGTCGATCTTCTTGATGCCGGCCTAGTAAATCTCTTAGTCTTTTTGGTGGATTTGATAAAAGGTTAGTAGCACTGAAAAAATCCATAGGTTTCACTCTTTTGTGCAATAAAATGGTGAAGTGCTAAAAGGTCTGGCGATTTGGTGAACAAGTGTTCACGTAGTAGCTAAATAAACTAGTGGAGAGGAAAAATGTTTAGCAAACTGGCAAAATTCCTTCGGTCACCCGTTCGCCAATTATGAACCAAGGTTAAGTGTTTTCCTTTGTTTGTTGATTCACTAAAGTTAAACATGAGTTAGGTTTTCATTTTGCGAACAGGAAATTGCTTTGTTGCGTGGTCGCTAAATGTAAACCAGGATTCCTATAAAGGTTAAAATCATAAAGCCCGTGAAATATCAGGATCAGATGGTCACGATATAAAGTTGATCTCAGTTTGAATGTCGACCACTAATTTTCTACTTGAGCCATAAAGTAACCATTGCAGTTTGAATTCAACTTTCTAGAGGGTTTCTAGGTGACAGAAAGGACTGGTTTTTAATGCTTTCATGGCTAGATTTGATTAGTTTGGTGGTGTTGATTATTGTAGTGTGGTCCACCAAGTATGATGATTGATTGCAAGGAGTTTTACACCATGGGGAGAATGATAACGGTGCTCAAGGTGTGTTGCAAGAGTCAAATCAGATGAATTTGTAGGAATTTCTTGATCTTCAGTAGATTTCCAGAGGATTTACCATAAGTGAAGATTGGATTTTGGATCTGATTCCTTAGGGTTGCTTGGTTTTCCCTACCAGTGTATTAATTTATGATTTGTTTGAATTGTATGGTGGGTGGAAACCCTAGCCCTTACCCTAGTTATCCATAGCTTGTTGCATCCTAACTTGTTTGGGGATTCCAAGGTAACTAGTGGTATTTAATGTTGAATTTCTAATTTTGTAGGGGTTCTAGTTTCGAAGTTCAAACCCAGTCTTGAGTTTCTAGTCCTAGGGTTCTGTAATAGTTTTTGACTCAGTGTTTATTAATGAAAGAAGAAAGTTGTAGGTCTAAGCTATAGTTTGCAAGCAGGGTGCCTTGTGGTTCATTGTATACACATAAGGAATTCATCATACTTAATACAAATATCTGGTTCTTATCTCTCCTTTGTGTCAAGTCAAGTAATCTTTGAGTTTTCTAGATCATTACATATTATTTGTATGTACGTATCTTCATTGTTGAGTTCTAATCTAGGATTGGATTAAATTATGCTCTAGGTGAGATATGGGTTTGCCCTTGTCTATGTAAGGATGTCTTGTAAGTAGTAAAGATTGGTATAAATGTATTTATGGCTATGAATTCTTGAATATTTTTAGGTTTGTGTGTCTTTGTGTCTAAAGACTTTTTCCCAATGGATGAGGCACTAGCCTAAATGAGTATTCCTCTTGTTAACATACACTAGTTGAAGTTATTGCATACCAAAAATATTGAAATCAATAACCTTTTTAAGCTTTAAGTAGTTTTTTGTGTGGTTTTGTCACCGTATAGTAATGGAGAGTCAATGAATGTAGGGTTAGCATTTAGTACTCTCTTACTATCAATCTATTGTCTAGACCCAGTCTTTGGTGTGTGAAGTGTAGTTTTCACTAGGTTAGGTGCACCTACCTTGGTTTTGTAGAGCCAAAAGTGAAGAGGGTAGTCTTGTCCCTATAGTTGGTCTAGTTACCATAAGATCCTTATACATTTTGGAACTAACCACTCCTAAAATCTATCTGAGGGTATATTGGTAGCCTAAGAGCATAAGCATCTATTTTGAACACCAACAAGATGGTGACTCTACTGGGGAAATGTTACACGAGTCTATTGTAACCAGTAGGTCATCATTGGAAGAAACAGGGTTATTCTTGTCCCTTGTCTTGTCAACTCATCTAGATATTTGTTAAGTTGTATTGTAAGATTCCTAATATACTTGGGTGGTGACTTAAACATCTTTGTAGTAGTGCTGGTCAGTGGACTATTTATAAAATGAGTTATAGAGGTACTAGGTCTCAAAGAAAGGAGCGTCCTGAAGATAGATTGGAAGAAGGTACTCCAAGCTCTTCTAGGCCTAGTCAGACAAGGGGAGGAAGGAAGAAAGGAAATATTTCTCATACTTGGAGAAGTAAAAAGGATACAAGACAAGAGACTCAAACCAAGCCTAGTCAAGAAGAAAATATTTCAGAATATGAAGAGGTTGTTGATTTGGGATTGAACCAGTATGAGGATGAATTTCAAGTGGGAGATGATGAGTCTGACACTACTCTCTTGAAATCAGAAGAGATCTTTGAAGAGGTCTATGAATTGGAAAGAAGAGTCCAAGATCAAGTTGCTATCAGACATCAAAGAGAGAAAGATAAAGAAGATAGAGTAAGACAAGCAATGATAAGGGCTGATTAGCTAAAGAGGCAGTTGCTAGATTTGGAGGCAATTAATTTTGTCCCAAAGCCTAAAAGGGTAGATGAACAACCTATTGTGTATAAAACACATGAGATAACTAGGCCTAGAGATAAGGGAAAATAAAAAGTTGTTGGAGTTCAGATCAGTGAACAGGTTCATGTGGAAAACCCATTAGAGAAAGGGTTGAGATTAGATGCAGACCTTGAGAAGGCAAGAAAGGAAAAAGAAATATTAGATAAAGAACTAGAGAAAGAAGAATTGGAGGCTACTACTACAGAAATAAGAAAAAAGATTGATTTTCTCAAACATACCTCAGGACCTTCAATTGTTGCTGCTTCCTTTCTGGGACAAGGTGGAAATCATGGTAAGCTTGCAACTTAGACAAATGGTGTTTTCAGGTGCTACTAAGATTCTTGCTAGTTCAAACACAAGGACATCTACATCTCAAGGAATGGATCCAGCACATGGAGTTCCTATTCATGAAAGGTACAAACAACTTATCTTTTTTGGTATTCCTAGTTATCCTAATGTAATTCCTGATGAAATTAGAAAGAAGCTCCCAAAGTTTTCTGGGAACAATGTCATCACATGTGAGGAACATCTAAAATTTTTTATGGATGTAATAGATGATTATAATGTTGAGCCTGATGATGTTGTAATAAAGTTATTTGTACAATCTCTGACTGAGGATGCTAGGGATTGGTTTAGAGGATTTCCCCATGCTAGTATAGGATCTTGGAATGAATTTAAGAATTGTTATAAGGAGCATTATGGAGATAAAACAAATGAGGGTTTAATTTTGATTGAATTCAATAACATAAAGAAAAATTAGAATGAAGAGGTCCTTGAATTTAATATAAGATTCCAAAAGGCTATGCATAGGCTCCTGCAAGTTATTAGATTAGATGATAGGGTGTGTCTTGTGACATACTTCAATGATTTTGATGCAAAGATGGGGTATCTCTTAAGGGATAAGAACCCTAGAAATCTTGGGGAGGCTTACAAGTTGGCAATCAACATAGAGAGGAATAGAAGGATATCAGGAAAATTAGGGAGAAGAGATGATTATAGGCCTCAAGTGCAAAATAAGAAGAGATGGGAAGGTCTGCTAATTCTAAGCCAAAGGAGGAGGATAATTTGAAGTAGATTCTAAGTGCTTTAGAAGATCTAAATCTTGATGAAAAAAGAAACCATAGGGTTGTAACAAATGACCGGCCTATTTTGAGTAATTTTAACATGCAGCCAAGAATGTAAAATTACCCATACAATACTCAGTGGAAGGATGGCAAGCCCATTTTTCTAGTCAAAAGGGATAGGCCTGATGATAGGATTCCTGATCCTTTGCAAATAAATTTAGTGAACATGAATGATGATATCCCATGGTGTACTTCTTGTCAGTGTCCTCATAGTCCAGAGCATTGTGTTATTGCTCTAGATTTATCTGAGAATCAACAACAAGATAAGCAATATGATAAGAGTGGTTGTGGAATGACTTCTTCACATGCATGGGATGAGGCTGACTCTAATGAAGAGGAAGAAGAGTTTAATGATGTTGGATGTGGTGCTTTGAAGTGTGAGGAACATGTTTCCTTAAGTTGACCTTTTGATGAAGAAATTGATCAAATCACTACAAACATGGTCACTCAAGCCAGGAGTAACTACAATTTGAGAAATAGGACAATTGGAAGCACAAATGGTAAACTAGGTAGCATGTTTATCAAGAAATCAGAAAAGAGTACACAATAGCATGAGGAAAAGGAGAAGGATGTTGGTGTTTTCAGTAAGGTTAGAGTAAAAAAGATGGGACCTGCTGCAATACCTCAAGGTAAAGCAAAGACACCAGATATTGTTGCTCCTCTACCTCAAAAGCATGATGAGTTACTACACAAAGGTAAATCTAACTTGACTATCAAAGTAGAGGATAATGATGTCACTAAGATTAAGGAAGACATGGGCAACCATGCATATGTTCCCATAGATATGACTAAATTGCTTTCACAAATAACTGTCAAGGTTCCATTGTTGGAAATGATGAGAATAGAAGAGCATAAGGTGAAGGCCTTGGATTGGGTAAATGGTGCCTCTTCTATAAAGGTCCAAGAAATGAATAGGAGTGATAAGCATGTAGCTTCCCTAGAGGACACACCTGACAGTAAAAGTGAAGAAATTATCTCTCAGATTCCTCAAAATTTTTTGAATGCAAATATTGTAAATGTTGCATCATGGATAGTTGATCCTTTTTTCTTATCCCTTATGATAAATGGAAAATTATTGAAGAATTGCATGATTGATTCTTGAGCATCAAACATTATTATGCCTACAAATATCATGAAGTCATTAGGGCTAAAGGTTCATACACCTCATGGGAGATACGAAGCTATGGACTCAAGAGAAGTGCCAGTTGTTGGTACCATTAAGGCTTTGCCTTATAAATTAGTAGCATTTACTGACAAACAATTAACTATGACTGTTCTTGTAGTTGATATTCCTCCTCGGTATGGAATGCTATTGTCTAGAAAATGGACTGCCTCTATGGGAGGAAGTATTCAATGTGACTTGTCTTTTGCTACTTTTAGCATTGAAGGAGAAAGTGTGAAATTTTCAAGGGAAGCAAGAACTCCACATATGATTGAGGAGGATGAGGAGGACAATATGAATTGTTTTATTGACACTGATATTGGTTCTTTCTAGGTTCATGAGATAGAGGTGCAAGAAAAGGTTAGGCCTATCCTTTTGGATGATGATAAGAATAACATGGAAGAAGGTAATGTCTTATGGACCCTGTATTTTGATGGAGAAAGTTCAAAGGAAGGTGCCGGAGTGGGAAGGTGCCAGAGCAGGAGTGCTATTGATATCCCCAAGTGGTAAGACTTTCAACTTTTCTTTCACTCTCTTGTTCCTTTGCACAAATAATGTTGTTGAATATGAGGCCTTACTGATTGGATTGAGACAAGCATCAAAACATGGAATCAAACATCTTAGGGTGATTGGTGACTCTGAGTTAATAATTTCTTAGATTAGATCAAAGTATGCATCTAAGAATCAGAGGCTGAAACAATATAGAAATGTTTGTTGGGATGAAATTGAAGGTTTCAGTGCCTTTGGTATTGATTGGGTGGATAGAAGCCAAAACAGGATGGTTGACTTACTGGAAAACATAGCACTAAGGCCAGAGGATATTACCTTTGCAGGGATATCTGGGATTGAGTGTAAGTCTAGGCCTTCTATCCCAGACAATGTTGAGAATTGGCAGGTTTTTTCTGATGATTAGGATATACTAAGGTTTTTGTAGTGTGATTCTCATTTTGATGGTCAAGAAATGGATTTCAACACTTATGTTGACATCAAAAATGGAAAAGAAAATGTTCTTGGGAAGGAAGTTTTGCAATTAAAATCAAATAGGATCCCAAGGGGATTGGTTGCTCTTGAAAGGGCATTTGATGACAAAGAAAGGATTTGTCTTTCTAAATTTGTTGATAAGGCCAATGATTCGGAGGAAGTAAATTTAGGAACAAGTCAAGTACCCAAAAATGTTTACATACGTAAATGTTTGTCTCAAAAAACTAGGAACAATTTGATTGATCTTCTCAAAAAATTTAGACATGTCTTTGCATGGTCTTATGATGATTTGAAAGCCTATAGAGAAGATCTATTCCAGCATGAAATACCATTGAAGGAAGGTACCAAACCTTTTAGGTAGAAGTTAAGGCTTGTGAACCCTACCTTGGCACCAAAAATGCAAGATGAACTCAAAAAGATGATGGATGCTGGCATCATCAAGCCTATTAGACATTCTACTTGGGTGTCAAACTTGGTTCCAGACAGAAAAAATAATGGTGACATTAGGTTATGTGTTGATTTTAGGAACTTGAATGTCAATTCTTTGAAGGACAATAATGGTTTGCCTAATATGGAGAATATGCCACAAAGGGTTACTGGATCAGAGTTAATGTCCATGATGGATGGTTTCTCTAGATATAATTAGGTCATGGTCAAGGAGTCAGAATAGTTCAAGATTGCATTCACTACCCCTTGGGGAACATATGTTTATGTTAGAATGTCTTTTGGTCTAAAAAATTTAGGAGCTACTTTTTAGAGAGCTATGGATGTGGCCTTTGAAGACTTCATAAATAAATTTCTAGTGGTATATCAAGATGATCTCACAACATATTCAGAAAAGGAAAGTCAACATTGTGAACATCTTGAGAAAATTTTTATCAGGGCTTTGGAGTATGGGATTTCTCTGAATCCAAAGAAGTGTTCTTTTGGTGTTGTGGAAGGCAAGCTCTTAGGACATATTGTGTCCAAGGATAGAGTGAGGATTGACCCTGAAAGGGTTATGGCTATAGATAAGCTTTCACCACCTAGAAATGTTAAAGGAATACAATCTTTCTTTGGGCAGGTAAATTTTCTAAGGAGATTTGTTACAAATTTTGTAGAAATCAGTATCCCTATCTCTAGGATGTTGAAAAAAGAAGCAAAGATTGAATGGAATTAAGAAGTAGATGAATCATTCAGAAGTATCAAAAAGGCCATCAAGGGTGCTCTAGTTTTAAGGACACTTGATTATGGTAAGCCCATGCAGATTTTTTCTTTTGTTTCTTGTCATACAATTGCAGCAGTTTTATTACAAAAGATTTCAGATGGATATGAACAACCCATATCATTTTTTAGTAAATCCTTACAAGTAGTAGAATTGAAATATGATATTACTAAGAAATAGGCTTATGCCGTAGTCAAATTAGTGAAGACTTTTAGATGTTACCTTGTAGGAGCTAGGGTGGTTGCTTATGTTCCTAGTGCTGTAGTTAAGGATATATTGGTGCAACAAGAGGTTTCAGGGAAAAGATGTAGATGGATCAATAGGATCTAGGAATTTAATATTGATATCCAAATTACAAAATTGGTAAGAGGCTTAGGTCTTGAAAAATTAATGGCACAAAGTAATTTAATTACAAATCATGTGAATGTGTTAGAAGAAGAACAAAGACCATATGTTTGTGATTTGGATTATTGTGATTGGTACAATGATGTTATTGGTTACTTGCAGAAATTGATCCTTCCCCCTAAGATGGATGAAAATAGAAGGAGAACTATCAAGTTTCAATCAGAAAGGTATGCCTTTATACATGGTAAGTTATGGTGGAGAAGCAATGAAGGAGTATTGCTAAAGTGCATAGACCATGAGAGGTCTGAAGCTCTCTTAAAGGAAATGCACCAAGGCATGTGTGGAGGACACTATATGGAAAAGACCATAGCTCACAAGATCCTTAGGTCTGGATTTTGGTGGCCTAAAGTTTTTAAAGATACACATTAGTTTGTAAGAAGATGTGATGCATGTCAGAGATTTGCTGGAAAGTTGAAATTTAATGGGAATTTGCCTCTCAGACCTGTTGCGGTTCAGGCTCCTTTTCAAAAGTGGGGTATTGATTTTATTGGGGAGATTCCAAACAAGTCTAGTGGTGGACATTCTTACATGCTAGTGGCAACAGACTATTTTACCAAGTGGGTTGAAGCTATCCCTACTAAAAAGGCCACTAGAAAAGTTGTGGTAGATTTTATGATGCAGAACATCCTCACCAAGTTTGGTTTCCCAGAGGTTATTGTGGTTGATAATGCAATGTGTTTTAGATCACAAGAATTTAGTGATTTTTGTCAGTACTATGGGATACACATTTCATTCTCTTCCCCATACCATCCACAAGGAAATGGCCAGGCTGAGTTTAGTAACAAAAGTCTAATTAAGATTCTCAAGAGAGTGTTAGACAAGAATAAGAAGGCCCGGGACTCAAAGTTACAGTGGGCACTATGGGCTGATAGGGTAACTATTAAGAAAGCCATAGGTTGTGCTCCATTTGATTTGGTATATGGAATGAGTGCTAGGTTATCTCAAAATAATTTATTGCAGATGTATAGGTTAATCCAGGCATATGATGAAGATTTGAATGATGAGATGAGAGTAAGAATGGATGAGCTGATCCAGTTGGAGGAGGTAAGGAGAGATGCACATAAAAGAAATGAGACATTACAGAGACAATGTAAGAGTTTGTTTGATAAAAGGGCTACTCAAAGGAGTTTTGCAGTTGATGACCTTGTCTTGATGTGGAATGCAAGGTTAGAAGATAAGGGGAAGCATGGAAAATTTGATCCAATTTGGTTGGGCCCTTATCTTATTGAAAGCAAATGGGGGACAGACTCTTATGTCCTGAAGGTTTTAACTGGTGGTACTTTGGAATTTCCTGTTCATGGAAAATTCCTAAATTTTTACTTCTCCTAAAATATATTTTCCATGAGCAGTAGTTTAGGTTTTCCCTTGTACAATCATCTATTTTTTCTTTTTGGGTCAAAGTTTTGAGTTGGTCTGCTCTTCTAGGAGATTCTAGCTTGCTCATTGTATCTGCATGAGATACACATCCCTGAGTATGAGCCACTGTTAGCACCGGTAAAAAATTTCATGGCTACATCCCCTTTTTCCTGGCCTCTGCATCCTTTTTCCTTGTTTCTGGTCCAAACCCTAGGCAAAAATTCAAAAAATCTAGCCATTGCCATAAAAACCCTTGTTTTGTCTCGCCCTGTTCTAATTTTGTGTTACCTTTTTGCATCACTTAGAATCCCTTAGTGCACATGGTTATTTCTCTCCTAGTGTTCGCTGAATCGGCTAATATTTTTTCATGCCTTATAAACTTTTTGATGATTCAACAAACAGTGTTCGCATAATCTCTTAATGCCTGGCGGTCTTATCTTTTTATCCAGTGACCTGGCAAACACTGATATCTTTTTCCCTTAGTTTCTCATTCATGAGATGGAGGTGCCCTGTAGTGAGAATCTAAATCAATAGTTGTCTTATAAGTAGATAGAATCCTTTTGGCTCATAAGATCTTGCGCTCGCCGTTGATTTCCTATTGTGACATGGCTTTTCCTTTCAAGCAGGTCTACATGCCAGATGTGTTGATTTAACGGTATTTGATTGGTCCACGAGGTGCTAAATTGACTTTTGTTAGAGGGTCCTATGTCAGAGTATCTACAAAGTAGTATAAAGAGTTGATCCAATGGTTGTCATAAGATCTGATAGAATATGTTAGAGGTATGCGCTTTTACGATGACCGTTGATCTCTCTTCAGGTGGGCCCAATTTCTAGTTTAGGGTTTTGGTGGAGTGGTTAAATGTTTGGTGGTCTTGATAAATATTTTCAATGTTCGTGCATTCTTGTAATTATTTGACAGAGTTCTAAACTTCCAGCGAATGGGTGAATAGGCATTTTCACTGAATCTCTAGATAAAGTAGTAGTGTTTCAAGTTTTGTTGTGAATTGGTGAAAAGTCTTTGGTCACTATTTCGCTAGATCATCAGTGGGCCCTCATCTTTTTTTATGTATTCCCCAGTTCATGAAGAGTAACCTGAGATTAAGAAGGGACTTCATGATTTAGTGAAAATCTTTGTTCGCTGAATCATTTGATCTAACATGGGTTAAGTAATGTATTTTGCAACTTGGAGTTTCCTTGCAGTCATGTATTCACCGAATGGTCAAAGGGTTAAGTGATTGCTAAGAATGGTGGGATTGATTGCCATGTGTTGCTGAGGTGTCAGGTTTTGATTGGCCATGGATTACAGGTATGTAGACATGTCAGTGGGGCCAAGGATTTCCAAGTTCAGTGGGTTATGATAGTGTCATAGCATTGACAGCTAGTGTATGATCTTAAGGGTTTTCTCTGACACATGCAAACTTAAGATGGCCATTGATCTCATCCAGTGTGAGAGGGTTGTCAGGGTAGGGAGAGATTCTCCATCTGATGGTTGTCTTATAATCTAATGGAATCTTGGAGGTCTATGTGAACTTTAGACAACTGTTGATCTTCTTGATGCGGGCCTGGTAAATCTCTCAATCTTTTTGGTGGATCCATAGGTTTCACTCTTTCACACAATAAAATGGTGAAGTGCTAAAAGGTCTGGTGATTTGGTGAAGAAGTGTTCGTGTAGTAGCTAAATAAACTGGCGGAGAGGAAAAATGTTCAGCGAACTGGCCAAATTCCTTTGGTCGCCCGTTCGCCAATTATGAACTGAGGTTAAGTGTTTTCCTTTGTTCGCTAATTCGCTGAAGTTAAACATGAGTTAGGTTTTCATTTCATGAATAGGAAATTTCTTTGTCACGTGGTCACTAAATGTAAACCAGGATTCCTATAAAGGTTAAAATCATAAAGCCCATGAAAAACCAGGATCGAATGGTCAAGATATAAAGTTAATCTCAGTTTGAATGTCAACCGTCGATTTGTTGCTTGAGCCATAAAGTAACCATTGAAGTTTGAATTCAAATTTCCAGAGGGTTTCCAAGTGATAGAAAGGACTGGTTTTTAATGCTTTCATAGCCAGATTTGATTAGTTTGGTGGTGCCGATTGTTGCAGTGTGGTCCAGTGAGTATGATGATTGATTGCAAGGAGTTTTACACCATAGGGAGAATGATAAAGGTGCTCGAGGCATGTTGCAGGAGTTAAATCAGATGAATTTGCAGGAATTTCTTGATCTTTAGTACATTTCTAGAGGATTTACCATAAGTGAAGATTGGATTTTGGATCTGAATGCTTAGGGTTGCTTGGTTTTCCCTCCTAGTGTATTAATTTCTAATCTATTTGAATTGTATGGTGGGTGGAAACCCTAACCCTTACCCTGGTTATCTGTAGCTTGTTGCATCCTAACTTGTTTGGGGATTCCAAGGTAACTAGTGGCATTTAATGTTGAATTTCTAATTTTGTAGGGGTTCCAGTTTCAAAGTTTAAACTCAATCCCAAGTTTCTGGTCCCAGGGTTCTGTAATAGTTTTTGACTCAGTGTTTCTTAATGAAAGAAGAAAGTTGCAGGTCTAAGCTATAGTTTTCAAGTAGGGTGCCTTGTGGTTCATTGTATACACATAAGGAATTCATCATACTTAATACAAATATCTAGTTCTTATCTCTCCTTTGTGTCAAGTGAAGTAATCTTTGAGTTTTCTATCTCATTACATATTATTTATATGTATGTATCTTCATTGTTGAGTTCTAATCTAGGATTGGATTAAATTATGCTCTAGGTGAGATATGGGTTTGCCCTTGTCTATGTAAGGATGTCTTGTAAGTAGTAAAGATTGGGATAAATGTATTTATGGCTATGAATTCTTGAATATTTTCAGGTTTGTGTGTCTTTGTGTCTAAGGACTTTTGCCCAATGGATGAGGCACTGACCTAAATGAGTATTCCTCTTGTTAACATACACTAGTTGAAGTTATTGCATCCCAAAAATATTGAAATCAATAACAATTTTAAGCTCTAAGTAGTTGGTTGTGTGGTTTTGTCACCATATAGTAATGGAGAGTTAATGAATGTAGGGTTAACATTTAGTACTCTCTTACTATCAATCTGTTGTCTAGACCTAGTCTTTGGTGTGTGAAGTGTAGTTTTCATTGGGTTAGGTACACCTGCCTTGTTTTTGCAAAGCCAAAAGTGAAGAGGGTAGTCTTGTCCCTTTAGTTCATCCAGTTACCCTAAGATCCCTATACATTTTGGAACTAACCACTCTTAAAATCTCTCTAAAGGGTATATTGGCAGCCTAAGAGCATAAGCGTCCATTTTGAACACCAACAGTCGGCTTCCATATATCTTTATCCAAAGGTAAACATCTAGGATGTCATCCCTTTATATTGTTAAGTCATTATTTTGATAAACAAAATAATCCCTTAACTCTTTTCCAATTTTGTCTTCATTTTCTGACCTGTCGGCTTAACACTGTCTTCGGTAAAACTATCATAACTAATTCTGTACATGCCGCACTAACTTGCACTCTGATTTGGGTCATCAGTAGCCATCATAGCATCTATGTTCAAGTTCACAAGCACTGAGCTTGCTCCAGTCAACATCACAAACCAAAATTGTATCCTAGTATACTGGTGAAAACACTATCTCACACTTGGACAAATTTGCATTGCGATCTGCCATTGTTGCTCTCTAACCTATGCACTCTTAATGTGGATCATATGTTTCCATAATGACAACATCTATGTACTCACTTCAGCCAAATTGCCAACAATATGTACTCCATATTCTATACAACTGCCCCTTTGACATTAATGGTAAAGGTGCATCAAAAATTATATCTACATACCCTTACTGAGGGAACACATTCGGATATGCAATCTTGATGTTTTGGATCTCCTTCTTCCAAAAGGTTATCATAGAATTGACTATCTATAGATGGGCACATAATGCATATTGAAGCTTCTCCATCTTCTCCAATTTTGTGTTGGGACCTTGATCATAGGTCACCATGGTTGCATCAATCTCTTTTATATTTTGACTGAGAATGTCTAGTGAGGGCGCAAGAGCGTTCCTCAATTGAGTCTATCTAGACCTTGTCTTCTCCATTTCTTTCTCTACCTTCTCAATTATGTCTAACTGATCTTGATAGACATTGCTACACATGTTCACATCAGTGGAAGTATCTAACACTAAATTCTTTATCTTCTCAATCATTGCCTCTGCATATTTTATCTTCTTGAGATGGGGAATAGTTAGCTTATCCTGATCCATAGATTTTGCAATGATTTTCCTTCCTTGATCTGCAAACTTCTTTAATGATGCTTGACTAGAATTAAGAGATTTCAAGTCTAGTGCAAAGTTACTCATGAGTTCATTGAGTCTCTTCTTTAGATATTTCTTCTCTGCCACTAAGGCTATAGACTCTTCTAGGCTTGAAATTTTTTCTTTAACCTATGAGAGGACTAAACTCACATCATCAACTAAATGTATCTTCACTATTTTTTATCCTCTGGCAACAAATTGTTCAAAATACTTACTAATTCTACCAACAGAGGATTCCTCATTACTTGCTTCTCGTTAGCGTTCTCCATAGCTAGGATGCTGAAATTAATTAGGTTTTCTTCCTTCCAGGAGTCCAAACTACTTGTGTCTGGTGTCAAACTTGACAATAATGTAGAGGAAGGAGTGATGGGAGTGTTTTCCATCACTTCTTGCTTCACCTTGACCAAATAAAGAGAAGATTCATCATTCTTTTCTACCTCTATTCCTTCTTTCTTTTCTTCTTCTTTCTCTTCAAAAATGTCTTTCATGATTACTTCTTCTTGCTGAGTGGGAGGGGTACTGCTGCATAAGATCTCTGCTTCTTGTGTACTCACAAAAGCTTCCTCAAACTTGTCCAAATATATGTCATTGGCCACCATGGCTATCTCCACATTATCAATGATGAATGTGTTGTACTTGATTGATCTTGATGTGGGAGCAGACTTTTCTACCTCTGATTGTGCTTCTATTGTGGATGCTAAGTCCTGAGGACCTATCATTAGTGCATTAGTGGGCTCTGCCACTTTATCTTCCTTAATGGGTGCATGAGTGATGGGCATAGTAGGTGGTTTATGGATTAATTTTGTGTTGTCTTTGATGTCACACAAATGTCATATTATTTATCAAGCTCAGTCAGTCAGCAAAGTAGTTCCCAGTATTTATCGAGCTTAGTTGGACAGTAGGCAGTTTTCAGTGTCTACCGAGATATCTCGGGTGTCAAAGAAAAGTATGGTAGAAAATAGTGTTAACCGAGCTTCCATGGTTAATGAAGGAAAGTTAGTGTTTACCGAGTTCACTTGGTCTCCAAAGGATGTTACAAAATTTGTAGTGCTTACCGAGTTCTCTCAGTCACCAAAGGAAATCTTTTCAGATTAGTGTTTACCGAGCAAGGTCAGCCCAGTAAAGGATTTTGTTAATTTGAGAAATAAAGTTTGATTATTCCAGCTAACTGTTGTAATGATTATTAATGTTATTAGTGCCGACTTGACAATTTGAATGGACAATCTGAATGGTATATATAGAAGGTCAAGTTGTGAATTAAAAGTGTGCAAGTGAAAAAGAAGGAAAGTGTGAGAGAATTTTGAACGATGATTAGATATCCTTGAGGAGCAGTAGAGATATATTTTGATCAGGAAGGATCTAGTGAAGCAGAACAGAGATCTATAATCAACAATTTAGTTGCATCATTATTCAGGTCATTTCATTGTTACTTTCTTACCATTGTAGTAGTGATTTCTAAATCTCCTAACCGAGTTGGTTTAACAGCCATTTTATAAATCCTCTAACAAGGTGATAGTTCTATTGAATTTTTTCAAGACCTCTTACAAGGCCACTCCTAACAGGGTGATTAAATCCTCTAACAAGGTCACACCTAACAATGTGTTTTGTAACCTTTTACCGGGTTGGCTCCTAACAGGGCATCACTTCATAAGAGTGAAAAAAAGTAACTAGTTACATTGGTGGTTTTTACCATATTGGGTTTCCACGTTAAATCTGGTGTCTCTTGTGTTCATGTTATTTTCTTTATTCATGTATGTTAGTCACTAATGAATGCTTAAGAATAGTTATAATTAATACTCACTACAATAACTAAGTTTCAGCATTTCTCTGTATGTTTGCCGAACAACAGCAACAAATGATTTAATAAAACATCTAAGGGATCTATGGAAAGTAAATTTATGGTGAACTAATTCACCCCCACTCTCAGTTACTACATCTATATTTCCAACAATTGGTATCAGAGCTTTTGGTGCTTGCAGGAAGGGTTTCAAGGACCTAAGCTAAAGATCAAGATGTCTTACAAGAGACAAATTCCAAGGCTTAACAGAGATAACTTTTCAGCATGGCAAGGTCTCATGAGACTTCATCTAGCTTCCATTGGTGACTCAGGATGCAAATATATTGATCAAGAATATACGGTTCCTACTGGCACATTAACTGTTGAAGACATTGTAGAGAAAAAGAATTATAACACCATGATGATAGACATTACATCAGCTCTTAGCTATGAAGAATTTGATGAGATCAAAGACTACACAACTGCTTATGAAATGTGGAACAAGCTGAAGAAAATTTATGGTGGTGATGACAATGTGAAGAGAGCCTAAGAGGACAGTTTGATCATATGAAGATGAAAGAAGATGAAAACATTGCAAAATATGTTGAAAGAGGAATCAAAAGATAGCTATCAGCCCCAAGAACTCCTAAGCAGAATGGAATAGCTGAAAGGAGGAATAGATCTATCATGGATTGTGCAAGGACTCTAATGATTGAAAAGAACATTGCTATGAAATAATGGAAGGAAGCTATTAGCACTGCAGTTCATACCTTGAACCAAGTACAGTTGAAGAAAGACACATTCAAAACTCCTTATGAGTTATGGTATGGCTATGAACCCAATGTAAGTTACCTGAAAGTATTTGGTAGTAAATGTTACATCTTAAAAGAATCTAGAAAAGGAAAATTTGATGTAAAAAGTGATGAAGGAATATTTTTGGGATATTCTTGCAAAATTAAAGCATATAGATGTCTGAATTTGTCTACTCACAAAATCATAGAAAGTGCACATGTGAAAGTTGATGAGTTTGCAGAAAAGACTAAAGAAGAAAGCAAAAAGGAACCAGAGGAGTACAAAAGATTTGTTTACATTGAACCTGATACATTGCTAGACACATCTATCAATAAGGAAACTTCATCTACCAAGCCCAATATAGTAACCGAGTCACAAGAAGAAATTCAAACTGAGTCACAAGAAACTGAGTCTCAGCCTGAAGCTACCAAGCGAATATCTACTGAGCCCAAGCAAACTAAACCTGAAGATGAAATTCAAGAAGATGACAATGAAACTCATTCAAGAAACAAGGAACCTATATTGACCAAGTATGTCAGGAAGCATCATACACCAGATCAGATTATCGCAAACAAATTAGATGGTACTATGACAAGAAGTAAACTGAAAGGTACATGTTTACTTGCTGACTTTGAACCTAAAAATGTTAAAAATGCATTGGAAAATGAAAGTTGGATTGAGCCTATGAATGAAGAAATAGAAAAAATAGAGAAAAACAAGACATGGACTCTTGTACCTAGGCCTAAAGACAAAAATGTAATTGGAACAAAATGGGTATTCAGGAACAAGCTGAATGAAGATGGTCAAGTATCTAGAAACAAAGCTAGATTAGTGTGTAAAGGGTATTCTGTTGATATTTGTAGCATCGGTCAAATAAATAATATTGTCTATATGATTATTATGAGAAATGATATATATATATATATATATATATATATATATATATATATATATATATATATATATATATATATCTGTGTGTGTGTGTGTGTGTGTGTGTGTGTATAATAATTGATATTAATCTATACATTGATATATATGTATATATAAAGTTAGATTATATTCTCATAATAACTAAAAAGTTAAATTAATAAAATATATATTATTATTATTATGTAAATATTAGAGAAGTTAATATAATACTCAAGAGCTATTTTATATATATATATATATATATATATATATATATATATATATATATATATATATATATATATATATATATATATATATATATATATATATATATATATATATATATATATATAATCATAATTGTCATTATATTAATTACATATTAATGAATAGACATGTCTCATGAAGGGACATGTCTCTTCTTGGCTCATTCTCAATATAAATGCAAGAGATTGTTGCATTTGGAAAACACATACAATGAGATAGTGCTATTACATTTGCAATGATCCTAAAACCTTAACATGGTATCAGAGCCAAGTTGCAAATATAAGAGAGTAGTTTGTTAATGGTGAATGTGTGACTGTCTCAGAAAATTACAGTCTCAGTATGAGGACCATATCTCACAAATGCACCGTTGGATTTTGCTAAATTTCGGATATGTTAGTGATAAACAACTTTGCAAGAATCTCACTGGAGTGATTGAAGAGAAAATGTTATGTTAAAAAGTTATGACCGAATGTGTACAGGTCTATACAGATTTCTGAACAAAGAGAGTTCTTTGATTAAAAGCTACAAACATTTTTTATAGTGCAAATAAGAAAAGGATCATTACATTAATCAAGAGATGAGTATTCCATGTTGATTAATGTTCATAAATTTTTTTATGTAGTTATTAAATCATACTATAACATTGGGATAAAAAATATTGTATGCTTTTATCATTAATATTTCTTTGGGATAATATAATTTAGTGAGCTATTTGTAATCTTTCTCTGACATACCTTCAAGACAAAGCACAAGATAATTTCATTAAAGGGAGAAATAACTTGATGCTTGCAAACAAATTGATGATTGAGACTAGATGCAAAGAGAGTCTAATATTTCAAAAATGGTCAAGAAGTTGATAAACTTGAGCTTTAGAGGGAGTAGATGGTTCAGTCAACTTGTGACAATCTTGATCATATTGATTGAGAGGGAGTTCACTATTGAAGGTGAAACATTTATGAGGTAAACTTGATATAATTGTTTATTATACTTATGAATTATGAATTTTTTTAATGGGCTTGCCCCCTATGTAAATCATGAGGAAGTGACGACTTCCAAATGATTATCACTTGTATTTGTAAAAGTTATTGTAAGGTGACGATCTTACAATAACTTGACCTTCTATTGTGATAGACATCTTGTGATGGATGAAACTGATCATAATAGATAGAACTTGTGGATAGAATTGCTGATGGAGGCAATCCACTCTGAAGCTCATGAGTTTGTGGATAGAATCACTGATGGAGGCAATCCACACAGGAGCTTGTGGATAGAATCGCCGATAGAGGCAATCCACACCATAGCTCATGAGTTTGTGAATAGAATCGCCGATGGAGGCAATTTACACAAGAGCTTGTGGATCGAATCACCGATGGAGGCAATCCACACTTGAAGCTCATGAGTTTGTGAATAGAATCACCGATGGAGGCAATTCACACAGGAGCTTATGGATAGAATTGCCAATGGAGGCAATCCACCTGAGAGAATGTGGATAGAATCGCCGATGGAGGCAATCCACACGAGAGCTTGTGGATAGAATCACCGATGGAGGCAATCCACATATTGAGACTATGTTTCTATTGACTACATCTTGAGGATGATGCCTTTATTTCTTACATCATATGATTGATGTTGCCAAGTGTCATAAGTGTTGACATTGGATTGATTTATCCTCCCTAGCTAAGAGGGAGTGTTGATATTTGTAGCATCGGTCAAATAAATAATATTGTCTATATGATTATTATGAGAAATGATTTATTATATATATATATATATATATATATAATAATTGATATTAATCTATACATTGATATATATGTATATATAAAGTTAGATTATATTCTCATAATAACTAAAAAGTTAAATTAATAAAATATATATTATTATTATTATGTAAATATTAGAGAAATTAATATAATACTCAAGAGCTATTATATATATATATATATATATATATATATATATATATATATATATATATATATATATATATATATATATATATATATATATATATATATATATATATATATATATATATATATATATATATATATATATATATATATATATATATATAATCATAATTGTCATTATATTAATTACATATTAATGAATAGACATGTCTCATGAAGGGACATGTCTCTTCTTGGCTCATTCTCAATATAAATGCAAGAGATTGTTGCATTTGGAAAACACATACAATGAGATAGTGCTATTACATTTGCAATGATCCTAAAACCTTAACATATTCTCAAGAAGAAAGTATAGATTATGGAGAGACTTTTGCTCCTATTGCAAGATTAGAAGGTGTAAGAAATCTACTTGCATATGCAGCACATAAAGGATTTAAGGTATATCAAATGGATGTAAAATCTACATTTCTCAATGGTATTCTTGATGAAGAAGTCTACATTGAGCAACCTGAAGGTTTTGTTGATCCGGACGAAAAGGATATGGTCTGCAAGTTACACAAAGCATTGTATGGTCTGAAACAAGTCCCTAGAGCATGGTATGAAAGATTACATAACTATCTTATTCAGATTGGTTTCAAAAGAGCTAATGATAATAGTAGTTTGTACATCAAGGAAGGACCAGATAATAGAATTGTTTTGGCAGAAATATTTGTGGATGATACTGTGTTTACAGGTAATGATGATCAATGCAAAGAATTTTCAGAGAAAATGAACAAAGAATTTGAAATGTCTATGTTTGGTCAGATAAAGTTTTTTGTTGGTCTTCAAATTTAGTAGAGAAAGAACGGTATCTACATTACTTAGTCTAAATACATCAAGGAAATACTTAAGAATTTTGGTATGGAAGATGCAAAACTAGTTGGTACCCCCATGTGTACTGGACTGAACCTTACCAAAAATGATGATTCAAATGAAGTAGATCAGACATTATACAGATCAATGATTGGAAAATTATAGTATGTAGTTCATACAAGGCCTGATATTGCCCCAGTAGTTGGTATAGTAGCAAGATTCTCAGCAAAACCAAGAGAAAATCATATGATGGCAATTAAAAGAATCTTGAGATACTTGAAAGGAACTGAAGATTATGGCTTGTGGTATAAATTTGGAGGCAATCTGGACTTAAAAGTGTTTACTGATGCTGATTGGGTAGGAAACATTGATGACATAAAAAGTACAAGTGGTGGAGCATTCTTTCTTGGCAAGAGGTTGGTATCTTGGACTAGTAAAAAGAAAAATTGCACATCCCAATCCACAGCAGAAGTAGAATATGTTGCTATAGTAGTAAAATGCTCTAATATTGTTTGGTTCAAACAGTTATTGGAAGGCATGAAGGTTGAGATCAAAGAACTAGTTGTTATATTTTGTGATAATACAAGTGCAATAAATATTTCAAAGAATCTAGTAATGCATTCCAAAACCAAACACATTGCTATAAAATATCAATTTTTCAAAGAATTGGTGCAGGACAAGGAAATCAGATTGGAATATATTCATACAAAAGAACAAATTGTAGATATATTCACCAAGCCACTACCTAAGGATGCATTCTTGTATCTAAGAGGTAAGTTAGGGGTCATTCCCCTATCCGAGGCTCACTAAATGAAGTTTTAGTAATGCATCAACTAGAGCATATTAAAGATTAGTCAGTTGATGTAGCTTAGTCAAGGAATCATTGTATATGAATTAGTACTCAAGGTACATTGCTATTCACCTGGTATGTGTTGTCTTTGGCATGTGTTGTCAAAGAGGGAGAGTTTGCTGTCATATTTCAAGAAATTTCTTTAGATTTCTAAGAGGGAGAGTTTTTCAATTAGAAAGTGAAGTTTGCTGATAGAGGGAGTTCTCATAGTTGAGAATCAGAATGAAGCTAAGGATATGCTCCTTACTCTATGTTTTCTATGAAATTTCATTGTGCTATGACATATTGTGTTTCCATCAATGCCGAAGAGGGAGATTATTGGATTAATTGTGTGTTGTCTTTGATGTCACACAAATGTCATATTATTTATCAAGCTCAGTCAGTCAGCAAAGTAGTTCCCAGTATTTACTGAGCTTAGTCTGTCAGTAGGTGGTTTCAGTGTCTACCAAGATATCTCGGGTGTCAAAGAAACGTATGGCAAAAAATAGTGTTAACCGAGCTTCCATGGTTAATGAAGGAAAGTTAGTGTTTACCGAGTTCACTCGGTCTCCAAAGGATGTTGCAGAATTCATAGTGCTTATCAAGTTCTCTTGGTCACCAAAGGAAATCTTTTCGGATTAGTGTTTAAAGAGCAAGGTCGGCCCAGTAAAGGATTTTGTTAATTTGAGAAATAAAGTTTGATTATTCCAGCCGACTGTTGTAATTATTAGTAATGTTATTAGTGCCGACTTGACAATCTGAATGGACAATCCAAATGGTATATATAGAAGGTCAAGTTGTGAATTAAAAGTGTGCAAGTGAAAAAGAAGGAAAGTTTGAGTGAATTTTGAAGGATGATTAGATATCCTTGAGGAGTAGCAGAGATATATTTTGATCAGGAAGGATCTAGTGAAGAAGAACAGAGATCTGTAATTAGCAATTCAGTTGCATCATTATTCAGGTCATTTCATTGTTATTTTCTTACCATTTTAGTAGTGATTTCTAAATCTCCTAACCGAGTTAGTTTAACAACCATTTTATAAATCCTCTAACAAGGTGACAGTTCTATTGAATTGTTTCAAGACCTCTTACAAGGCCACTCCTAATAGGGTGATTAAATCCTCTAACAAGGTCACACCTAATAGTGTGTTTTGTAACCTTTTACTGGGTTGGCTCCTAACAGGGCATCACTTCATAAGAGTGAAAAATAGTAACTAGTTACTTTGGTGGTTTTTCCCATATTGGGTTTCCACATTAAATTTTGTGTCTCTTGTGTTCATGTTATTTTCTTTATTCATGTATGTTAATCACTGATGAATGCTTAAGAATAGTTATAATTAATACTCACTGCAATAATCGAGTTTCAGCATTTCTCTATATGTTTTCCGAACAACAACAACAAATGATTTAATAAAACATCTAAGGGATCTATGGAAAGTAAATTTATGGTTAGCTGATTCACCCCCCTTCTCAGTTACTACATCTATATTTCCAATAGTGGTTTGATCTATTATTCTAACAAAACCTTCTCAAATGCTTTTTCTATTTTTTTTGTTATCAACTCATAGTCCTTGTTCATTATGTGCAGAGTTCTCATCTTTGTTCTTAGGTGCGGCTTCACCAAGTTCAATATAAATGCTTCTTCTTCTTTGGAACAAACTAGTAGAGTATCTTGTAACACTTTTTCTCTTATCCTAATATCCTCTTCATTTGCTTGTTTCTTCAAGTGTTCCAAAATATTCCAAACTTTATCTGGAATAGAGGTCTTCATTTCAAGAACTATTTTCTTGAACTTTATCATATTCTTGATAATCATTCCATGAATTTCTGACTTATCAATCTCACTATATGATTCATAATGTTTTCCTACTTGATCAATTCTGCCTTCATCAATAATTCTAGAGCTCAAAGTTTTGAGACTTGGTCAGAATCCTGCCTTAGGAGGGGCTTGAATGTTTCTCCTGCTCCTTGTAGTATGCAATGATGGATGCCTAGTCCTTACTTCTTTCTTCCTTCTGAACATTGGAGGAGCAATAGGATTACTAGATTCTTTGGGCACTGAAGGAATGTCATCATCTTTTTCAATCTTAATCTTCTTCATCTTAGGATCTTCCTATTCTTCTTCTGCTATTGCACTCTTCAATTCTAGGGCAATATTTTATTCCCTTGCCTTGTCAAGATCTTCTTGAGAAACACCATGTATCCTCAATATTTCTGATGTAACTTTTTCAACCTTTCTTTTTGTCACAACACTGTTCAGCTTAGCATCAATCTCTCTAGTCTTTTCTTCATAGGTTCCCCACCTAGGTTCATTTTCATCCTTAGGGGCTGATAATAGTACCTGTGCCTAAGCTTCAAGAACTTGTTCTTCAACCTCATACCCAAGTGGATGAATCCACTTAGTTCTAGGATCCATAGCTTCCATACATGTAGTATCAATCTCCACCATGAAGCATATTGTGTCTTTGTACTTCTCCATAATACTCTCAATAATTCTATACCTCATCTGCATTCTTTCACTAAAGGTCTTTATTTCCAAAGTAATGTAATCTCTAAGTGTGCTTTCTGTGGATTCCTTGTCTGATATCTGAGGCATGGTAGGAATGGACTTGTCTAGATACAAGTCTAACACTTTACCAACTATATGAAGGTACATATAGATGATTAGGGACCCAAACCTAAAAATCTTTGTCTTATCATGCTTAATAGCTTTGATGTTATCTATCAACTATGCACACAAGATCTCACACAAGTTGAATTCTCCATCTTCTTGCACAAGATAGATGGTTGTTAGAATAGTGCCCACAGACACACTATTCACCCTGCTAGTATGATGAAATATGTAACCAAGTATCATTGACATCAACTTAATGTATGGTTTCTCTATAGGCTCAATGGTCATGCCATGCTTATCACTCCTTGATTTACACACTTGCTCCACCATCTTCCTAACATCCTTACCAACTGGAAGTAGGGCACCAGTCCTAGAAAGGCCTATCATCTCATGAATTAGGTCTCCTATGATTCTTACTGGTACATCTCCAATCCAAAACAAATCATCATGGATTCTTCTCAACAAGATCTTTATCCATTCTTCCTCATAGAATTCATATGTAGTGGCATATTCAATAATGGGATGGTCATTCCATTTTGTGTATTCATTCATGAATGTTTTGTCTGGTTTCATCATTGTGTCCATGTGCGCCCTTAACCTATCTATTCCAAAAGGTTCCTTCTTACAATAGATGTAAGCCCTTATGTCTTCTACATGAATAACACCTATCAGCATGTAGGAGAAAGCTCCCTCTAAATCATCAAGGGTTGAATTGAAAGGATGCCTCTTGAAAACATACCGCTTCTTCTCAGCAACATCAAAAACAATAGGAGTGGCCATGACTTACTTGATATTTTCTTTCCAAAAGATCTCTGAGATGTTCTAATGGATTTTGGATCGGTGCAACGAGCTAGGGTTTCTACAACCGAACAAAAGCACTACAATCATTGATGACTTAATCTCCAAATCTTCACAAGAAATTTCAAGGTTCAATCTACTCTCCAATCACTTTGAGTATGAATGCAAAGAGTGAACAAACAAATTATGTGTACTTAAAGTAAGAAATTCACCATTAATGCAACTCACGTAAACCAGGCTATCACTTGAAAATTTCAAACTCAATCTTTGCCAAAATTTAGCATGTGCGCTCTTGCATGAAGGTTCCAATACACTCCAATAGCTTAAGTCCAAAGGCGTATACTCTGAAAGTAAGTATGCCAGCCATGTAGGGGTGTAGAGCTAAATTAGCTCCCCCTATGACCCTGAGGGCCATTCATACAGATGTAGAGGGTGTGTCCACTGGGGATGCATCCAATACATTCTCATCAACATTATCCTTCTTTCCATTTGACCAAATCAAACTCACATCCTCTGAGGCATTCATAAACTTGACTTCTACTTTAGGATCCAAAACTGGTTCTTTGGTCTTTTTAGGGCTTTCTTGACCTTGCGTCCTTGATCTAAAAAACTTTGAGATATGTCCAGCCTTGTTACAAGTGTGACAAATCACTGGAGGTCTGTTAATCCTCGGTGCATTGACATGAGTCACCATTTTACATGTTCTGGATGTGTGACCATTGTAGTTACATATCTGACATGTAACATTCTGAGAACTTCTTGAATTTGTCTGATTTTGATTTCTTTGATCATGCTGAATCATGTTCTACTTACTAGTATTGCATTTTATTGCTCTATGACCAAATCTATTACATGTATAATAGTAACCATTGAAAGGTCTTACCTCTGTATAGTTCCTTCCAATGTGTCCATGCTTATTACATGCAAAATAGGTGCATTCAATAGGCTTGTGCTCATTCTTAGGAGGATTATCATTGTCTTTGGTTTGATCTCCAATCTTCTTAGTATCAGTAGATTCCTTTTGTGTCTCCTTTCTTGCTCGCATCTTATCAATCTGATTTTGTGCTTCATTGTATCCAATATAGTTGGTGTCTGCCTTGGCTCTCCTTGCATACAACTGAGTTTCTATTAGATAAGAACTGGTGTGCAATTTTTTAGTATGATTCTTTGCTTCTTTCAATTCAGATTCCAAGCTTTCCTTGATGTTCCTTAGCTCCAATATTTCCAAGTTAGCTTCCTTTACTTCTTCATTGAGTTGAAGGTTCTCCTTGACTTGTTCATTGAAGACATCTTGATTGTTTATTAGTTTGTCATCAAACTCTTCAAGTTGACTCAAAAGAGATGCATTTTCTTCATTCAACTTCTTTATTTGATCTTCAAGATCATTGTTAGAGTGTCCTTTCAAATCCTTTCTTAGTCTTTTGATAACTAAATGAGCATCACTAAAAAAAATTTTAGTTCTTCAATTTCTCTTTCTGAATTGTCTAGGTCTTCAAGAGTTGCTTCAAGATTCTTCTTCAAATGTTTCATTTCTATTTTTTCCATGATCTCCTTAAGTGGTTAAAATTCTATGCAGAGGACCAGAGCTTTGATACCAATTGTTATCAATGGGAAAACTAAGAGGGGGGGGTGAATCAGTGTTCACTAAACTTTAACTTTTCTCTTTAATATTTATGATAAACTTAAGTGCTTAAGTACTGAATTAAACATTCACATAAAACATGAAACATAAGAATAACACATGACACCAATATGATTACAAGGAAACCCAAATAGGTAAAAACCCCAGTGGGAATTGACACCCACTAATATTTTGCACTAGTGTTTTGTGATCCTTGCTAGAAGATCCTTTACCATGTTAGGAGTAGCTTTACAATGCTTTTAGTACAGTAGACCTAGTTAAGGTTCAGACCCTATTAGGAGTCTTTGACAATGATCCCTATTAGGGGAGTGGAATCACTATCCTAGATCTCACTGCTCAAATGATGAAGGCTGCAACCTTCTATTATCAGATACACACTATATCTATTGGGTGAATTGTCACTGTGACAGTGCTTGTCAGATCATTTCCTTGGTGTGCTCATGATTTTTACCTCTAGAAAATCTCTAATACATCATATGCTGACTTCACATACCTCTTCTCTAATTATCACAACTCTCTTCCAACTTTCATTCTGATTACAATGGGTGCATCTCATATTTATACACTCATACAAACAAAACAATTAGGTCGACCCTATAACTAATTAAAAACAATGCTTCCAAGTGAATTGGCTTAAGCGTGCTTACAATTATACATCTACATATGTAGAAAACCTAAATACAATGGGTGCATCACCTCTACAACATTACATTACAATCACAAACCAAAATAGTCACTGACAGCTCCATGCTCTGTTCTCTGTTGGCACACACTACTGTGCAACTTCAACTGACTATAACTTTCATATCACTACATATCTTCTTATGTTCTCTTAGACTAAACATGAGTATAGTCTACCAAACTTAAATCCTAGGGCACATGGCCTAATTCATCCTTACACATGGGCACATATGCTCTGATCTGCCAGAACTCTGTATGTTGTCTAGTCTTTAACACTTAACTAAATTTTGATCTTTACACTTAGTGTGCTCACTCCAAACTGCTATATGAATTTTTTTCCATAATGAAAACACTATCTATAGTCATATAATTTAGTATAGACAACTCTCCAACAACAATATGCTTCAATATTCTCCATTTCCTCAATTGAACTGCTTCCATGACTGAATACTACTCCCTCTTAGTACATAACTCCTTATTTTCATTTGTTTTTCTTGACTCTATATATTACTCCTCCTTTGAAATGAATGGAAAAGGGTGCCATACATATTAAGAACCGATACTACTCTTGAGGTAGAGTAGTCAACCTTCCATCAGTCCCTGAGGACTGTTGCCTTTTCTTCTTTCTTCTAAGAAGAATCAGGGAAAGGAATTACTCCCAACTTCTCCTCAAGATTCTCAAAAGTATCCTTTGGTAAGGGCTTTGTGAATATATTTGCTAACTAATCTTTGGTACTCACATATTCCAACTTAAATTCTTTCTCTACCGCCTTTTCTCTTAGGAAGCGCTACTTGATCTCAATGTGTTTTGTCTTTGCATGCATCACAAGGTTCTTTGACATATTGATAGTGCTATTGTTATCACAGTGAATAACAATAGGATAATCAATCTAAATTCCAAAATCCTTTATCATTTTCTTGATCCAAATAATTGTAGAACAATTCAAGGTTGTTTCAATATACTCTTCTTCTATTGTTGACTAAGAAATACAATTTTTTTTCTTTCTTATCCAAGAGACAAGTTTGTCACCAAGAAACACTGCTCCACCTGATGTACTCTTTCTATCATCAACGCATCCTGCCCAATCAACATCTGTATAGACATGAAGCTCAACATTCTCTAAGTTGGGATACCATAGACCATAATCTATAGTGCCTTGCAAGTATCTGAATATTCTTTTTACTACCATGAGGTGACTTTGTTTAGGCTCCGCTAGAAATCTTCCAACAATGCCAACTACATTAGAAATATCAGGTCTAGTTTGAGTAAGATAAATGAATTTGCCAATCATAGACTTGTATAATGTTATATCTACTACTAGTGAATCATCTTGTTTTGTAAGCTTGCATCTAATTATCATAGGTGTACCTATTGGCTTGAAATCATCCATCTTGAATTTCTTTAATATTTCTTTCAAATATTTGGACTGATTAATAAATATACCTTTCTCTGTCTACTCCACATTTAATCCCAAAAAGTATTTGATAGGTCCAATCATACTCATATCGAACTCACTCTACATCTCCTTAGTAAATCCAACACTAAGTTTGTCATTACCTCTAAAAATAATGTCATCAAAAAATATATCTACAAGTAGTAGTCCTTCAGATGTTTCTCTTATGAATAGACTACAAGTTGTTGCTCCTTTCTTGAATCCAATTTTAGTTAGATATCCATCAAGTCTCCTATACCATGCTTTAGGGACTTGCTTAAGTCCATAGAGAGCCTTCTTTAGTCTACATACCATATTAGATCTATCTGATAGGGCGAATCCTTATTGATGTTCAATGTAAACCTCTTCCTTTAGTTCTCCATTCAAGAATGTTGACTTCACATCCATTTGATAAACTTTGAAGTTTTTGACTATTGCATAGGCTAAGAATAACTTAATAGCTTCTAATCTTCTCACAGGTGCAAATGTGTCTGAATAGTCAATGCCTTCTCTTTGTGCATATCCCTTACATACTAACCTTGCTTTATTTATTACTATTGTGCCATCTTGATTCATCTTATTTCTGAATATCCATTTTATTCCAATCACATTCTTATCACTAGGTCTTGGGACCAGTTGCCAAGTATCATTCTTAATAATATGATCAAGTTCTTCTTTCATAGCATCATACCAATTAGAATCATTACATGCATCTTCTACGCTTAAGGGTTCAATCTGAGATGGTAAACATACCACCTCATTACTTCCTAAATTCTTTGCTTTTGATCTTGTTGTGACTTTGCTGCTCTGATCTCCAATGATGTCATCCTTAGAATGGTATCTAGAAGTATACTTTGGATCTTTAGGTGATACTATCTCATCTACCTTTGGAATTTCTTCTTTTCTTGTCTAAGGGTCATTGAACAATACATCAATACTATCAAACATCTCATCAACTACTATCTCACTAGTGGAAGCTTTGGGTTCTTCTTCAATCATAGGTGAATAATGATGATATCTTTCTTGAACCATAATTGGGATAGACTTATAGGTAGTGTTTTTTGTGTGATTGTTCATATAGTTATCATGAAGCCTTGCAGCTTACATCAAATTTCAAGAGAGAGACCTTGATCAACAAAATCTCAGGTTTTGAGATTTCAAGATTGAAGACATAACCTAAAAGTGAGACAACCTTGAAAGAATCAATCCATGGTAAGAAATTTGCAAACATTTTTGGTAATTTTGATGATGATGATGAAGAGAAAACACTAGATGATTTAATTCCTATGATTTCTAAAAGAGAAAAGAAAGGAAAAGGAAAATTTGAAGGTTAATTACCATTTAAATGCTTTTCTTGTAACAAGATTGGTCACTTTGCATCTAAGTGTCCTACAAGAGCTAAAAAGTTCAAAAATGACTACAAGCCTAAATACTCAAAGGAATGTTACTATGTTGGAGATGGAGTATCAGATGATGATTCAGAAGAAGAAGAAATTGGCTTCATTGCTATTATAGATAAAAGGAATAATGAGATAGTTCATGAAGAAAAGGAACAAGAACTAGTATTGATTTCACAAGTTAACACAAGGACAAACTAGATTATAGAAAGTGGTTGTTCACATCACATGATAGGTGATAAATACAAATGTGTTCATCTCAACAAATACAATGGTGGCATGGTTAGATTTGGAGATAACACTCCTAAACCTATCATTGGTAGAGGAGCTATCAAATTGGATGAAAAGAACAAGACTGATGATGCTCTCTATGTAGATGGTTTGAAACATAACCTTCTGAGTGTTGGGCAATTACTTGAAAAAGGTTATAAGTTGGAGTTCAAAGAAAATAAATGCATCATTAACAACAAGGATGGTGTTATGATTGCATCATGTTCAAAGACTAAAGGGAATGTTTTCCAACTCAATTCAGAAGCAAGTTGTTCTGTTGCTAAAGTTGATGACAGTTGGCTATGGCATAAAATACTATGTCATATCAATTTTGATAACATAGTAAAGATAAGCAATGTTAAGGTAGTAAGAGACCTACCTAGCATATTAAAGCCAGTTGATACTATTTGTAGGGAATATGTAATGGGAAAGCATGTGAGAAACTCATTCAAGAGCAAGCATAATTCCACAGAGAACAAGTTGGATCGTATTCATACAGACCTATGTGGACTAACTCAAAAAAGAATCATACTATGGTGAAAGGTATTTCATTTTGTTTGTTGATGACTATACTAGAATGATGTGGGTTGCATTCTTAAAAGATAAGTCAGAAGCATTTGAGAAGCTCAAAATATTCAAAGCTAAGGTTGAGAATGAATCTGGACTAAAAATAAAATGTCTAAGATCAGATAAAGGAGGAGAGTTCACCTCTGATAGATTCTATGAATACTACAAAGAACATGGCATAAAGAGATAGTTAAGTGCACCTAGAACCCCTTAGTAGAATGGAATTACAAAGAGAAGAAATAGGATTATCCTTGATACAATGTGCATCATCATGATTGAAGGAAAATTTGCACACACCTATTGGAGAGATGCAGTCAGTACAATAGTCTCTGCCATCAATAGAATACAATTAAGGCTTGGCACAGACAAAACACTATATGAGCTATGGTTTGGTAATTTTCCCATAGTAAAATACTTTAGAATCTTTGGAAGAAAGTGCTACATCAAGAGAGATGAAGCAGTAGGAAAGTTTGATGCATGAAGCAATGAAGGTATTTTCCTTCGTTACTCTATTAAAATAAATGCTTATAGATGTTTCAATTTAAGATTGAAAAAGATCATTGAAATTGCTCATGTTAAGATTGATGAAAATTTTATGGTTCAAGAAAGATATCATGATTATTCACCTATGATTGAAGAAGAACCCAGTCCTTTCACTAGTGAGATAGTAGTTGATGAGATGTTTGATAGTATTGATGTATTATTCAATGACCCTGAGACAAGTGAAGAAGAAACTCTAAAGGTAGATGAGATAGCATCACCTAAAGCTCAAAAATTTGCATCTAGATACCATTCTAAGGATGACATTATTGGAGATCAGAGTGGAAAAGTCACAACAAGATCAAAAGAAAATAATTCAGGAGGCAATGATGTAGTATGTTTACTATCTCAGACTGAAACCTTAAATGTAGAAGATGCATGTAATGATTCTAATTGACATGATGCTATGAAAGAAGAAATTGATCAGATTACTAAGATTGATACTTGGAAACTAGTCCCAAGACCTAGTGATAAGAATGTGATTGGAACAAAATATGAAACAAGATGAATGAAGATGGCACAAAAGTAAGGAACAAAGTAAGGTTAGTCTGTAAGGGATATGCACAAAGAGAATGCATTGATTATTCAGACACATTTGCACCTATGAGAATATTATAAGCTATTAAGTTGTTTTTATCTTATGCAACAGTCAAAAACTTCAAAATTTATCAAATGGATGTCAAGTCAGCATTCTTGAATGGAGAACTAAAGGAAGAGGTTTACATTGAATAGCCATAAGGATTCACCCTATCAGACAGACCTGATATGGTATGCAGACTAAAGAAGGCCCTCTATAGACTTAAGAAAACTACTAGAGCATGGTATGAGAGACTTGATGGATATCTAACTAAAATTGGATTCAAGAAAGGAGCAACAGATTGTAATCTATTCATAAGAGAAACATCTAAAGGAATACTACTTGTAGCTATATTTGTTGATGACATTATCTTAGGAGGTAATGACAAACTTAGTGTTGGATTTTCTAAGGAGATGCAGAATGAGTTTGAGATGAGTATCATTGGACCTATCAAATACTTTTTGGGATTAAATGTGTAGCAAACAGAGAAAGGTGTATCCATTAATCAGTCCAAATATGTGAAAGATATATTGAAGAAATTGAAGATGGATGATTGCAAGTTAGTAGGTACACCCATGATACATGGATGCAAGCTTAAAAAATAAGATGATTCACCATCAGTAGATATAACATTGTACAAGTCAATGATTGGAAAACTCATTTATCTTACTCAAACTAGACCTAATATTTCCAATGCAGTTGGCATTGTTGGAAGATTTGCAGCAGAGCCTACACAAGGTCACCACATGGAAGTAAAAAGAATATTCAGATACTTGCATGGCACTATAGATTATGGTCTATGGTATCCCAACTTAGAGAATGTTGAACTTCATGTCTATATAGATACTGATTGGGCAGGATACATTGATGATAGAAAGAGAACATTAGGTGGAGCAGTGTTTCTGGGTGATAGACTTGTCACTTGGACAAGCAAGAAACAAAATTGTATTTCTTAGTCAATAGTAGAAGCAAAGTATGTTGCAAAAACCCTCAATTATTCTACAATTGTTTGGATCAAGGAAATGATAAAGGATTTTGGAATTCAGATTGATTATCCTATTGTTATTCATTGTGATAACACTATCACTATCAATATGTCAAAGAACCCTGTGATGCATACAAAGATAAAACATATTGAGATCAAGTATCACTTCCTAAGAGAAAAAGTGGTAGAGAAATAAGTTAAGTTGGACTATGTGAGTACCAAAGATTAGTTAGTAGACATATTCACAAAGCCCTTGCAAAAGGATACTTTTGAGTATCTCAGGGAGAAGTTGGGAGTAATTCCCTTCCTTGATTCTTCTTAGAAGAAAGAAGAAAAGGTATCAGTCCTCAGGGACTAATGGAAGGTTGACTACTCTACCTCAGGAGTAGTACCAATGCTTAAAATGAATGGTGCCCTTTTCTATTGATGTCAAAGGGGCCCTAATATATAGAGTCATGAAAAATAGAAGAAAAGGAGTTATCAACTAAGGGGGAGTAGTATTTAGTCATGGAAACAATTCAGTTGAGGAAATAGAGAATATTGAAGAATATTGCAGCAGATGGAGGATCCATCCTTGGGGGAGTTTTGATGAGAAAATGAAGAATGCTATAAAATAATTTCTCATTGGATTGGTGGTGGTTTTTCATTCAATATGTTTCCATCAATGCCAAAGGGGGAGATTGTTGGATATTTTCCAACAACCCAATGTTGAATGTATGTTTGTCATTGATGACAACATATGGTAAGTAGCATCTATGAAGGGCTTATGCAATAAGCCTTGAGTATATGAAGCAGGGACATGTTATCAGCATGATATCATGGATGCAGAGGTTAACTATTAGTACAGATAGTTGTGTATCATCTTGTGTCAATAGTGTTCCTAACAGAGTTATAGGTAGTGTTTTGTGTGTGATTGTCCGTACAGTTATCATGAAGCCTTGTGCACTTGGATATGTGATGAAGATATATTAGTGATGTTTCAATCATGGTTGTAGAGTTTGATGATTAGTATAAGTGAAGTTATGAAGTCATTATTCACCAATTACAGTTTCCTATGTTTATCTAAAAGAGCCGACAGAGAATTTATTAGTACAGGAGTTGCGCCTATCATTTCGGTATACACCCTTGGATTAGTGATCAAGGAAGAGTTATTAATGTTTTGTTAAGAGTACATGATGTAATTCATCTTGAGGAGAAAGTATCAATTAATTTGGTAGAGCCGATAGTGTGTAGAGTGCACCTACACTTACTGTGTTAGGCCATTTTTCTGTCATAGCAAAAATCCTTTGAAAATGGGCTTTTCCATGCAAATTTTGAAGTTATCCCACCTTGTTGCACAGTTTCATCTTGCATTGAAAATCCATAGTGTTTCATGATGTGCGCCCTTAGTCCTGTGTGCTTCATGTTGTCACCTTGCTCCAATCCAAATCATGTCTCATAAATCATGAAACCCAGGGAGTTATTAAAGTTTTAAGGTCTGCAGGAAACAATTTCAAAATCTGCCTCAGTGTCAAAAACCCATAGTATTTTTGAAAATCCATGATGTTTTTGGTCTATGTGAAAACCTTTGTTGTTTTTTATCTTGTGCCTTCCAGCTTTTGTGTGCTTAGCTTTTGGTGTCAGAAACCTTGTGTGTTTTCAATCTTTTCCATCGAAAACACTGTGTGTTTTCAACCTCACAGTTTCTTGTTTGCCAGTGTTTCCTATCTACATAGCTGCAATCAGATGGTGGGCCCGGGTCTTCAAAGGATTTAAATTGATTGGTTGTCACATGATCGCATGTCAAAAATTTTTGACATGTGACCATGCAACCGGTTCCTTCCTTGTGTGTGGGGCTGTTGGTGGGAAGGCAGTGGTCCCATTAGTGGTTATGTGGCGGCCTGTGGTTGGCTATTGCATGATCTTGTGTCAGAGATTTTTGACATGTGATCATGTGACTGGTTGACACCTATCCCTTTGGTGTTGGAATGTTGTGGTCCCATTGTCTGACTTGGAGGCTAAGGTGGCAGTCTTGTGGCCTTGTTGCATGATCGCAAGGGCCATCTTTCCACCTTGCAATCATGCGACAAGGGTGCCACATTGTACTGGAGCCCAGTGGTGATGGGGTGTCTTCCAGATGCTGAGGTGGTAGTGTTCTATTGGATGCAGAGTAGAGATGTGGTAGTGACTTGGCAGATTGTTAGCAGGGCTAAGACATAATGTTAACAATTTTTCACATGTTTGCATGAGCTAGTTTCATGCTATGCAAACATGTGACTAACTGCTGAACTTAGTGGCAGAGTTCAAAACCAAAGGGTGGGTCTATGTATCAGGTCTTACCAACGTGTCTTCTTTTCATTGGTTGGCTGCATCGGTGATGTGGTTTTTCTCAGTGGGGCCTGTGTCTTTAGTGCCCAAGCATGTTTGACATTCGGTGGTGAATGCTGGCATTTAGTTGCATGTTTGCATAGCCTTTTTCAATGCTATGCGATCATGTGACTAAGGTTTTGTGCTAACTCACAGCGGTGGTAGTTATGCGGAGGTAGAGGATTGTAGTGTGTTTCTTGTTCACGTAGCCCATCTCCTGGCTATGCGATCATGTGACAACTATAGAAGTATATCATGGTTGTGGAGTTATGACATAGTTCTTGCCAACGTACTTGATTTTGATTGGTCCCTGACTAGTGGTGGGGCCAAGGACTTTGCAAAGGGTTTGTGACTGACTATCGACCACAGCTAAGAGACTATAGTCGCATGATCACATGGGTGAGCTGGGTGCCTTGCGATCATGCGACCAAGAGCACATGTAACTGAGACTTTTGTTGTAGTTAATCTTGTCAATGCCTGAGTGAAGATCTGATCATGGGGACTTAAAGTTGGCCGAGATTTGAATATAGACTGCCAATTTACTTCTGGCACCATGAATGTGACCGTTTGAACTTGCAGAGAGTTTTTTGTGATAGGAGGTACCAAAATTGAATGCTTTCATGGCCAAATTTGATTGGTTTGGTGGAGATGGTTGTTGCGATGTGATCTAGGGTTCCTGTGGTCGACTGCATGATGGTTTTGTACCTGGTGAAGGACTTTTTTATGCTGGAGGTGTGTCTGCAGGTGGTTGATTAGACTAATTTTCATGGCAATTCCTAGTTTTCTATCTTGGCTCATAGATTTTCATAATTGCATATCTATTTGAGATTTTCTCTCTCTGGATTGCTTGGTTTCCTACCCTTGCATTAATTTTTGATGTGTTCTAGTTGGTTAGGTGGGTGAAACTTTGACCCCAGTCATCTGTAGCTTGTTACAACCTATTTTGGGTTTCCAAGATGACTGGTGGTATATATTGCAAGTTTTTTGATAGTGTAGGGGTTCCAGCTTAGAGTTCCTTTTTGGCTCCAAGAAGGGTCCTTTTCCTATAGATTTTCTCCTTCTCTCTGCATATAGAGTGTTCTTCTTTCCTTGCTAGTTCTGAGAACATAATGCATATTGTAAGTGATTTGTCTTATGTGTGAGAAGTTAATATATTCTTACTGTTGCCAAGCTATCTCCATTTGAGCTTTAAATTCATTGATCATACATTAAGGGTGTTTGATTTGTCTACTTGTATTGTCTATGTGTTTGCAAGTGGACTTGTCTTCAGAGAGATAACTGGTTTAGGGTTAGTGTTCATGTGTGTATGGGCTAAAATATCAAAGATATGTCATGCTTGTCTTTCGGTGGATGCTGGTAAATGTATTGTTTGATTCATAGGTTTCCTCTAAGGGGAGGGTTAAAATTATTTGAATGGATAATAACATGCTTGAATGCACAAGTGGGTGTTAAGTTGAGGTTTGATCATGGTGTGTGATTGATGTAAGGCATCAACACATTGGGTATATTATTTTCTTGTTTCATAGCTGTCATTCGCAATAGGGTATTTGACTCTATGGCCCAATGGGTAAGGCACTAGTCTATGAGAGACTTAGGGTATCTCAGGGGTCCCTTCAACCCATCTTTAAAATCATTTCCTTTTAGTTCCACCCTTTCCCTTTCATGTTGTTAGTGTAGGTCTCTGGTTTTCATACTCACTCCATGCAAGTAGGGCTATTGCATGAGATATTGGTTTCAATTGAGGTACAGGATACCTAGAAGAGTTTGAGAATCATTCCATAGTTAGTTACCTGCAGGCCTATAGTGTGACACAAGTTAATATGTGTGTGCAGATGAGGTATATGTTGGAAATATTCAGGAATTAACCAAGTTACTGAGAGGGGAGGGGTGAATCAGTAACTCCAAATTTTCTCTTAATTTTAACATGTATTTTACTTTTTAACCTTTGCATACAGAAAGCATGAAACTTAAAAGCATTCACAATAATGACACATAGATTTGGTTACCCAGAAACCTTCCAAAAGAAAGTAAAACTGGGGTGGGGATGAAACCCACAAAGCTTTAATACTGCAGAATAAAGTTGGCCGGTTAAGGCTTACAATTTGATCACTTCTGATGATCTGCCCTGTTAGGAGCAATAAGGATTGCTAAATCCACCCTGTTAAAGGATTTACAAACATACAGTGAAGTATGCACTCGGTAAAGAGATTTATACAAAGACTGTTAAGTCTACCCGGTTAAAGGATTTAGTACTGATTCACCTGTTAGAATGAAATAGTAGATCTCTGCTTTGCAACTGGATTGCTGAATGAGATTCGCTGATGTACTGATCACCTTCTGTGATGAATTTGTCTTTGCTGAACCTTATACTTCTGAAGCCTTCTGCAATTCTCTTATATCTGCCTTTCTTTTTCTTTCACATATATTCTTCTTGATTATTTTTCATCTTTTTACAATATTGTTTATATACAAGTCTCAAACAATTAATTACAATTATAATTACACAGTCGGCTTGACAAATAAACATAAGTGCTACTAAGTCGGCCCAAATATGGTTACACGGTTCCTTCAAACTGACTCGGTGACTTTCTCATACTCGGCGTCCACTGCATTACTCGGCATCGTCATGCACTCGGTAGAAGTGAAGGCACGGTTCATACTGATCACTCGGTAGGTATTGAACTCAGTAAGCATTGGTGACTCGGTAGACAAGATGTTACTCGGTTTACATTGTCCTGATCAGTTTGTACTAACTTGCTCAGTTTCCACTATCTACTTGGTTTGCACTGTCTGCTCGGTTTACACTGTCTGCTCAGTTTGCACTGTCTACTCGGTTTGCACTGTCTGCTCGGTTTGCACTGTCTGCTCGGTTTGCACTGTCTGCTCGGTTTGCACTGTCTGCTCGGTTTGCACTGTCTGCTCGGTTTTCACTTGTCTGCTCGGTTTACACTGACTGCTCGGTTTTCACTTGTCTGCTCGGTTTACATCCAAAATGCAAATAAGTGTTATCACTAGTGGCAATACTGCTTAATGCCAACAATCTCCCCCTTTGGCATTAGTGACAAAAACACTTATTGGCCAAAATTTATATACATGAATCATGCTGAGTTTTATTTTGATTTTTCAAAATTTGTCTTTGTTATAGGGCTTTATACATTGTCTCCCCCTTTCAATGTGCTAACTATTTCTTATACAAATCTATACAGTATACATATCTCTCCTTCTATACATATCTCCCCCTTTTTGACGATAATGCCAAAGGTGCATATACAAGTTATTTATAGAGAGAATCCAAAATTTGATAAGAAATCAGAATGTACCTTCATTATTAGTGCCAGGGTTCTGTCCCAACTTTCTTACAGAATTTTACATGTTTGTATAGCAATTTGGACTTCTGCAGAGAGTTCAATCATGTGATCTGCTATGGAGAACTGATTGTCATGAATCAATGTTCTGGAATGTTCAATGTGCTTGTACATTGTATTCATGATGGGAAGGATCATGTGTTGGATGTCTAGCAGTGTGGACCGGATCCTTGAGTCTTCTTTCAATAGATCAGACTGCATATTGGATAGATGTGAAATTTTCATGTGATGAGCAGAGCTTGAACTTGGTTCAAGTTGCAGCTTCTGTATGCTAATCTTCATATCCTCATCCATTTTATTCATTTTATCTTTGACATCCTTTGTGAACTCGGAAAAATTCCATAGTCTGGCCAAAAGAGAGGTAGCATTCGAATAAATAGACTCTGTGTTAGACAAAACTGAAGACAATTCCACTTGGTTGATAGCTATGTGCTGAGCAATGTGCTCAAGCACTTTATTGTTGAATCTCTTCTCGGCTCTTTCAACTAACTTTTCTATCCCGGATGAGTCCTCATTGTATTTCTCAACTGCTTCTGCCAATTGTAACAAAACATGCTGGGAGGAGTCTACTTTAATGCCTAATGCATCAGACAAAATGTCCTTAGCATCCTTGATGATTTGATACTCTTTGTCTCTCTCCTCCTTAAGCTTCTTTTGTTTTGCTTTCCTTTGGAGGATCTCACCTATATTCTGCATCTGGTCTGCTGAGAGATTTGCAAAATCTAGTGTAGGAATCTCTATCTCTTCATCTAGGTCTATATCCTCAACTATATTTTTACCCAAAAATTTTATACTCGGTAGAGCCTTAGGCTTATCTGTACTTAATTCTCTTGTAGTAGTGACATTAGATAAAGTAAGGCTGGCTATTGATACTGGCATACTTTCTACTGGAGAACTTAAAATATTTACACTTGATGATTCAAAAGCTGGAAAACTTACTGGTACAGGAGACTGCAGCTCGGTAGAAGAAATGGTAGCTGCCTCTGATGTTGCTAGGGATGATTGGACAAAAGTGGAAGTTGTCACAACCATGCTTGAAGGTGTCTCTGGGCTGGATGAAGAGACTTTCACTGGAGAGGTAGGAAGGGATGCAATGACTTCTGCTGCTATCCTTACAGTATCATCTACCTCGGTGTCTTCTTCTTGCTCATCGCTGTCATCTTCAATATCCTTTATTATTACAGTTTCAATGCTCGGTTGGTGAAGGTGGTATATGTTCTTCCATGTGGCTTTTGCAGCCTTCACAACCGATTCAATATTGTTGATCAAAATCAAAAAAGTATTGAACTTTAATGTCATCTTATTTTCATTTTCTTTTAGTGCCTTCTTTACTTCATCATTGTTCAGGCTCGGCATCAACTGTCTCAGGTTTTGATCAAATATGTCTACAGTTTGCCTTGCATTGCTCCATCTCATTTTTATTGGATTCAATAGAACTGCTGGAACCTGTGGGGTAATTTCTTCAGGAGAGTATTTCCACTGTCCCATCTTCTCAACAACAGCATCTTCTATTTCCTTCTGCTCTGCTTCCGATCTGGTTTCATATCTCAGGGATTTTATGTTACTTACTCCAGATCCTGATCCATCTCTGAAGAGTTTGAGCTTTTCTTGAAGGCTTAGAGGAGGCCTTTTGAATACTATGTCTTTATCTGCCTTTTCTGCCTTGTCTACCTTGCCTCTTGTATTTCTCCTTGTAAACACAGCAGTGGGAGGCACAGATGCCTTAGTGATAAAAAATTTTCCTTTCTTCTTTGCAGGTTCTGGTTCCTCTGTTTTCTCATCCTTTTCCTCTTCTTTTTGACCTATTTCTTCTTTCTCCTCGGTTATCATTTGCATTTTAGCTATCCTTTTCTTTCCTTTGTTTACCGCCTGTGGAAGCTTTATGCTTAGTTCAATTCTCATCTTAGCTTCATCATATGTTCCAAAATATGGGGCTTTGGGATTGACAGGCTGATTTAGAAGTGCTTCAATAATGTTCTTGGTTTCATCAATATTTACCTCATAAGGAAGAGGTTTTACATATACAGTTCTTGGTTTAACTGCTTGGATATACACATTATCACAATCTACCATAAAACAGATGTCATCTTTGTAATCTTCCACCAACTTCTGTGGAATCCAGAATCTGTCATTCATTTTCTCTTTGAAGGACTCAAAATAATTATCCATGATGCTTTCAAAGTTTTCACCCATTTCTGCGATGTATTCATTAATTTCATAAAGTACTAGCACATCTTTTCTCCATACAACTTTTCCTTTTGAAGGGAAGAATTTCTGAACATAGAAGAATAAACAGACTAACAAGGATCCAAACTTACATGGATTGTTTTTGGAAGTTTTGATGCTTTCCATGTTCTTGTTGAACTGTTTCAACAATAAGTCTGCTAGGTCAAATGTCAAGTTGTTTTTAACCACTTTGTATGCTAGGTCAACAGCTTCACATGAGACACTGTTCTGTCGACTAGAACTGTAAATCTTGTGTGCAATGATATGTGTACCAAACTTCAGTTCGGCGTCTGTAATGCTGCTAACCTTCATGCCTCTACCATCCCACTCGGCTAGGGTTTTCTTCTCTAGTTCCGTCTGACCTAGGGTTTTGGTAGTTTTAGCTTTGTTCAACATGGGAAGACCGGTGACTTGATGAATCATTTTCTTTGTGATCTCAATAGGTTGCTCAAGCCAAATCTTGCCATCATGTACTCGGCTGAGAATGTACCTAACCCATTTATCTCAAAAGTTTCGAGGAAGATGTGCAAGTGGACTAAACCCTTATCTTCCAGATGTTTGTGCTCGAGTTTCAAAGTACCATCCACACATAGTTCCTCACGCACAATGTCTAGTTCTAGGTTTCCCATTTCTTGAATAGAATAGTTAAAATGATTACGGATATCGTTGATAAGTAGTACCTTAGGAGGAATCTGAGATTGAGCTCCGTTCAGATCTAGGGCTGCTGCAATTGCGGGCACGATCTTAAAATTTGGTGCTTTCCACTCCCCTTGAACTAACATATCAGATCCTTTCTTCGCTGAAGTGCTGGATGATGCCATGGTAGCTCATAGAAAATTCCTTTCGCAAGAGTATTAAATCGCCGGGTTGCCCTTGAAGTTTTCTGCTCTCAAAGTGCTTAAAGATTCGCGGTGAAGAATGAGTTCGATTACTTGCTTTTTGTTTACAATTCTGTCATTAATGCTCATTTCAAATTAGGGTAGGAATTCTGACAGACTGTCACCCACTAAGAATTAATTGCTCGGAAAAGACTTCACAACTCGGTGAACTCGAGAATTCATAATGCTCCGACTTCGCTCGGTAAAGACAGGTACCGACCTTGCTCGGTGAAGACTATACCGACCTTTCTCGGTGAAGACTATACCGACCTTGCTATGATCTCACTGCATCTTGCATGCTGATTTAGACTTTTCTTTTAATTTCAGTTCTGGAACTGCTTGAGATTGATCTATGAGAGTACAGTTCCAGTGCTTCCTTGGAAATTTAATCTGAGTTGGTAGAGCCATCCATTCCATTACTTGGACTGGATTTCTCGGTAGCTTTAGGAATCCATTTTTGTCTCACCTGTTTCCTGACCTTAGTTGCTTCATTCTTCTTTCCTTCTTCAATTTCATTAGCATTCATGTAGTTTCTGGCTATGTGACCAAGTTTAGTGCATTTGAAACATCTTACGGTAGTGTCTCTTTTCCTTAGATGATGTTTTATGCAATTCATGCCAATGTGTCCATATTCTCCACAGTAATGACATCTACACCAGGTGTTGTAGTCCCATCCAAACATTGCTTTCACAATTTGTTCTGCTGGATTAAATGTCTTGGATTTGCACTCGGATGCCTTGTGACCTTGTGACAATTACCTCTGAATCTAGGTTTTTCCCTGCATTCATTTGCTTTATGACCAGGTTGATTGTAGCTATAACATTTTCCATTGAATTCTGCTTTTTCATTGTTCCAACATTTATTTGAAGTATGTCCTATTTTACCACAATGATTACAAGTAGGTTTTTGATTTCTTTTAGTACCTTGCTTAGAGGATTCACCTTCTTCTTTGTATCCAAGTCCTGCTTTTCCTTTTTGCCTATGAAGATTTCGTTCATACAGCTGATTCAAGTCTTCTTGACTTTTCAGCATTCCTTCATTGATTTGTTTTTCAGCGTTTAGGTCATCCATCAATCTTAGATTGATTTCCTTTTCAGATCTTAGTTCTTCTCTTGTGTTTTCTATTTCTGATCTTAGATTTAGAATTTCTTCATTTGTATGAGAGATCTGATCAATTAGATTTTCTAGCTGAAGGGTTTTGTTTTGGACTTCAATGTTTCTTCCATCTAATTCATCTTTCAACTTGTTTTTCTGTTCCAAGATCTCACAGAATCTTGTAGAGTGTAGTTCTTGTTCTCTTTTCAATTTTCTCACTTCTTCCTGCAGAGACCCATTCTTTTCTAGGAGTTCTTTGATAGCATTGTTTGCTTCATCTGAGTTATTTGAGGGAAGAAGATCTTCAATCTTTTCTTCAATGTAATTCTGATCATTCATCTGATTTGCAAGTTCCTTCCTTCTTCTTAAGGATTGGGAAAGATGTTCTTTTGCTTCTTTGAGTTTAGCTATGGCCATTTCCAGATCTAGCTTTTCATTTTCAATCACCTTGTTCAGTTTGAATACCTCCATTGTCCTGGATCTTTGCTCAAGCTAGTTAAGCTTTGTCTTGAGAACCAATGCAGCTCTGATACCAATTGTTGGAAATATTCAGGAATTAACCAAGTTACTGAGAGGGGAGGGGTGAATCAGTAACTCCAAATTTTCTCTTAATTTTAACATGTATTTTACTTTTTAACCTTTGCATACAGAAAGCATGAAACTTAAAAGCATTCACAATAATGACACATAGATTTGGTTACCCAGAAACCTTCCAAAAGAAAGTAAAAATGGGGTGGGGATGAAACCCACAAAGCTTTAATACTGCAGAATAAAGTTGGCCGGTTAAGGCTTACAATTTGATCACTTCTGATGATCTGCCCTGTTAGGAGCAATAAGGATTGCTAAATCCACCCTGTTAAAGGATTTACAAACATACAGTGAAGTATGCACTCGGTAAAGAGATTTATACAAAGACTGTTAAGTCTACCCGGTTAAAGGATTTAGTACTAATTCACCTGTTAGAATAAAACAGTAGATCTCTGCTTTGCAACTGGATTGCTGAATGAGATTCGCTGATGTACTGATCACCTTCTGTGATGAATTTGTCTTTGCTGAACCTTATACTTCTGAAGCCTTCTGCAATTCGCTTATCTCTGCCTTTCTTTTTCTTTCACATATATTCTTCTTGATTATTTTTCATCTTTTTACAATATTGTTTATATACAAGTCTCAAACAATTAATTACAATTATAATTACACAGTCGGCTTGACAAATAAACATAAGTGCTACTAAGTCGGCCCAAATATGGTTACACGGTTCCTTCAAACTGACTCGGTGACTTTCTGATACTCGGCGTCCACTGCATTACTCGGCATCATCATGCACTCGGTAGAAGTGAAGGCACGGTTCATACTGATCACTCGGTAGGTATTGAACTCGGTAAGCATTGGTGACTCGGTAGACAAGATGTTACTCAGTTTACATTATCCTGATCGGTTTGTACTAACTTGCTCGGTTTCCACTGTCTGCTTGGTTTGCACTGTCTGCTCGATTTGCACTGTCTGCTCGGTTTGCACTGTCTGCTCGGTTTGCACTGTCTGCTCGGTTTGCACTGTCTGCTCGGTTTGCACTCTCTGCTCGGTTTGCACTCTCTGCTCGGTTTGCACTGTCTGCTCAGTTTTCACTTGTCTGCTCGGTTTACACTGACTGCTCGGTTTTCACTTGTCTACTCGGTTTACATCCAGAATGCAAATAAGTGTTATCACTAGTGGCAATACTGCTTAATGCGAACAGTATACCCACCTGAGTGATGTGGAGCTCAAAGTGTAGAAGGATCTGTCTTTGATCCTTGTCAGTTGGCCCTTTTTCCTATCAGATTTGGAGTGTTGAGTGAATGTGACACTAGCCTTGTCAATCCCAATGCCAAGCTGACCTTTGGGGAAAAAGAACACCAACATACTGATTTAGACAGGTCCCAATTCATGTTACATGCTTAGTAGAGCTGGCTGAGATGTTGTAGAAGATTTTTATTGTTTCTCTATTATGATTTCAAGGTGGTTCTAATAGGCTAACTTGATTATTTCATTTAGAAGAAATATATTTATAGGCAGTCATTTGTGATTGCTAAGGTCTGGTTCAAAGTGGAATGTGAAGAGCAGAGCGGAGTGTGCAAAGTGTTGAACCATCAAAAGAAGGTATATGTGACCAAGTAAAGAGTTTGTACTATACATTGGAACTAATCCATATAGTAGGTTAAAGCGTAGTTCACTAAGATCTACATATAGTGTGTATCTATAATTCAAAAGGTTGTAGCCTTCACCCCTTTGAGTAGTGTACTCTCAGACAGTGTGTCCTCACCCCTAACATGGTTAATTATAAAAGACTCCTAATAGGGTCCAACCCTTAACTAGGTCACTATACTAAATACATTATAAAGACAACTCCTAACAGGGTTAAGGATATTCTAACAAGGATCATAATACACTAGTGTAGAATATTAGTGGGTTTCAATTTCCACCAGGGTTTTGACCTATTTCAGTTTCCTCGTAACAAAAATATTTGTGTTGTGTTCAAGTGTTCTTTCATTGTGTTTATGCTTTATGTTTTAAGTATACTTAATTGGATAAAGAATTTAATCTTGTAGATAACTGATTCACCCCTCCCCCCTCTCAGTTATCTCTTGGGAATATAACTAAAAATTGGTGTCAGAGCATAAAAACATGGAATGCTATTGGCAAGTTGGCTATACTAGTGTATATGACTTAATATAGTGTTTTCATTATGGAAATAAAGTCATATAGTGTTTTGGAGTCAGCGCACTTAATGAGTAGATCATAAATTGGCTAAGTGTTGAAGACTAGACAATGTACAGAGTACCTAAAGATCAGAGCATCATCAAAAGTGCATACAATATAATTATGGTATGTTCCCTAGAACTTAAGTTGGTAACATCATATTCATGCTAAGACTAAGAGTGCATGATTAGAAGATTCAGTATGACAAAGTTACAGATAGTTGAAGTTACATAGCTAGTGAATGCCAGAGAAGAACAGAGCAAGCAACCGACTGTTGGTATTTTGGGTTGCGGTTATATTATTATGTTGTAAATGTTATGCACCTATTTTAATTAGGTTTTTGACATGTAATTTTTTGTAAACACACTTGAGCCAATTCAATTTGAAGTATTGTATGTAATTGGTTAAAGGGCCGACCTAGTTATTTTTTTTGTATGTGCATATAAATATGAGATGTGCCCATTATAATTAGCAGGAAAGATATTATAGAGTAAAGATAAGTAGAGAAGAAGTGTGTGAAGAATTGATAATATGTATTAGATATTTTCAAGAGGTCAAAGCATCAACGCATCAAGGGAACTGATCAAACAAGCATTGTCACAGTGCCAGTTCATCCAGCAGATATAGTGTGTATCTGAGATCAGAAGGTTGTATCCTTCACCACTTGAGAAATGAGCTCCAAGATAGTGTGTCCACACCCCTAATAGGGTTATTTTAAAATAATCCTAATAGGGTCCCACCCTTGACAAGGTCACTATACTAAACATATCTTAAAGCAACTCCTAACAGGTTTAAGGATCTTCTAGCAAGGATCATAAAATACTAGTACAAAATATTAGTGGGTGTCAATTCCCACTGGGGTTTTAACCTATTTGGGTTTCCCCATAAGCACATTGGTGTTATGTGTTGATTTCATGTTGCATGCTTATGTTGATGTTCATTTCAATATTTAATTAATGTAGTTGAACTTAGAGAATAAAGTAAAAAGATAAAATATAGTGAACACTAATTCACCCCCCTCTCAATGTTCCCATTCCTAATAATTGGTATCAGAGCTCTAGTCCTCAGCACAAAAGTTTATCCACTTGAGGAGATCATGGAAAAACTAGAAATGAAACATCTAAAAAGAAATCTTGAAACTACTCTTGAAGACGTGGATAGATCTCAAAAATAAATTGAAGAACTTAAAGAAAAAGTCAGTGATGCTCAAGTAGTGATCAAAATACTCAGAAAAGATTTGAAATAATGCTCTACCAGTGATTTAGGGATAATGAACAAGAAGCCAAATGAAGAAAATTCATCCTCGAAAGAACATATTGAAGAATTAGATGATAAGATAACTAACAACCAAGATGTCTATAATGATCAGATCGAAGAGAACCTTCAACTGAATGAAGAATTGAGGCAAGCAAACATGGAAATTTTGGATCTAAGAAACAACAAAGAAAGATTGGAATCTGAATTGAAAGAAGCAAAGAATCACATTGATAAATTGCACACCACTTTTGATTTGATAGAATCTTAGTTATATGCAAGAAGACTTAAAGGAGATACTAGTTGCATTGGATACAATGAAGCACAAAACCAAATTGACAACATGTGAGGAAGAATGAAAGCACCAAAAAAAACCATAGATGCTAAGGAGACTAGAAGTCAGACTAGAGATCATATTGAACCATCCAATAATGAGTGAAAGCTAGTAGATTGAACTTGTTATGCATGTAACAAGCATGGACATATAGCAAGGAACTATACAAAGGTAAGATCTTTCAATGGTTATTGTTATTCGTACAATAAATTTGGTCATAGAGCTATGAAATGTAAGACAAGTCAGAAGAACAAGACTCAACATAATTAGAGAAATCAAAATCAGCCAAATATAAGAAGCTCTCAGAATGTTACATGTTAGATATGTAACTGTAATGGTCACTTAGCAAGACAATATAAAATGGTGACCCATGTCAATGCACCAATAAATATAAGGCCCCTAGTTATTTGTCACTCCTATAACAAGGCTAGACACATCTCAAAGTTTTATAGATCATGGATGCAAGGTTAGGAAAGCCCCAAAAAGCCTGAAGAACTAGTATTGGACACCGAAGGAGAAGTTAAGTTTATGAAAGCTTCAGATAATGTGAGCATGATTTGGTCAGAAGTAAAGAAGGATAAAACCCGTATCGGTTGCATCCATAGTGGACACACCCTCTACATCAGGACGAATGGCCCTTAGGGTCAGAGGGGAGCTAATTTAGCTCTAGACCCCTACATGGCTGGTATACTCACTCCCAAAGTATGAACCTTTGGACTTAACCTTTTTGAGACTAGAAGAATCTATGTGCAAGAGCACACTAGTATATTGTTTGCAGAATGAAAGATATAAATTTTTAGTGACAACCTCATTTACGCAACAAGCATTAATGGTAGAATTTATACATTAAAGTACATGGAAGTTTGTAGATCCCTAATTGCATTCAAATTCAAAGTGATTGGAAAGAAAAAGAGCCCTTGAATTTGGTTGTGAATGATTACAGATTGATTCACCAGTAATTAATAGTGCATTTGATCAGTTGTGGAAAACCTAGTTTGTTGTACAAATTCAGAAGTCTTTGACATCATTTGGAAATAAATATACAAGTAAGTAATGGCTACTCCCATTGTATTTGATGTAATAGAGAAGAAGAGATATGTGTTTAAGAGGCATCCATTTAAGTCCACATTAGATGACCTAGAAGGTGCATTCTCCCGCACTCTCATGGACGTTATGCACGTAGAAGACATTAGGGCATTGGTGCAGGGCACATTCCCACTTAGAAAATATTATATGTTAAGGATTATTAGGAATTTTTTTTAGTCATTTAGTGTGATGAGTTAGACTAGGTCCAAGTGGCAAGGTCATTCTCTATGTTTCTTAGGACCTTTGAGTCCATGAGAGAATTTGGGGTCAACTTGGTGACAAAGGAAATTAGTACTATTTTAGAGTTCAAAATAGGTTAGGTGGATGTTTTAAGACATTTAATGCCTTCTTAAGGTCCTAGAAGTCCAATTTCATCATTGAGATAGGACCTAAGGTTATATGGTTCATATTGTGAAAAGTTGCTAAAATGTTGCTAGCAACTTTGAAAAGTTGCTTGAGCAACTTTTGTTCAAAATGCCAAACATGGATAGAACTGATGTAACTAACCTATGCTTAGTATAAGAGCATAGGATCAATTTTTTTGGAAGGTTAATGAAGAACTGAAGCAAAATAATTAATTCTGACACATTGTATAGTTTTCTAAGTTCCCTGTTGTATACATAGTCCTGAATGTCTATAATTGTACGACTATGTACAGAGTGCCATAGGTGATTGGACTTGATGATTTTGTAGTATTCATTTTTAGTCTTCATATGTAGTAGATTTTTTATTTTGAAATTTCATAGATTCTAATTTTTGGAGTTATAAAGGCTATTGGTCTGTCAGGCTTAAAAACAGTGCCAACTGGTAAGAAATGGCTCTATCCTAGGTTTCCTCTAGTGGAATTGACTAAAACCATGAGGAAATTAGGGATAGAGTCTATAGATAGGGTTTCTATTCTTGTTTTTGTTTTTTTAGAGGTTCTAAAAGGTCAAAATGGAAGCCCTATGACTGAATGGTGAAATGAGGTGAGCCAGGACAGGGAAGAAGAGGAACTAGTACAGATGCCCAAGAATAGTTGGAGAAAACTTGATAGCATTTTTGGATGCTCTAATGAGTCTCCTAAAAGGATTCAGAGGTGGTTGGAGGTGAATAAAAATCTAGAGACAAGATTGAAGAGTTTTTATACTCATTGATCAAAGACCTAGTTTATAGGATAAAAAGTAGGGCCTGCAAGCAATTAGGTTTTGGGGTGTGATCAAAGGTCTAGATTTTGGATTCTGAAAGGGTTATATGATATGTTGAATATTTTTAAAAAAAATTTTGGGGTCAAGGGGAGGTTTTGGAAGCACCAGGTCATTTTTGGTGAAAATAGACCTACTAGGTTTTGGGCAATTAGGCCTCCTAGTGTTCCAAAGGCCAATTGGATTGGTGGGATAGTTTAAATCATTGGAAAGGGTGAAGAATGATCTAAGAATGGTAAAGAAGGTTGAAGATTGTCTAATTACATGTGTGGGAAGATCCTAGTTAGAGGTTTGACATTCTAGGAGAAGAATTAGTAAAGAAAATTAAGTTATTTTGAAACTAGTTGGACTAGTTGAACTTGTACCTTTGGAGGCTTCTGAAAACCAACTATATCTTGGAGGAGAATTTGGTAGGAAGGGTCTAGGAGATCCTAATTGGTAATAAGATCCAATAATTAACATCCTTGAAAGGTTGGGTTAAGTAGTTAAGGAGAAGAGTGTCAACCCTTTGCACTAGAGTGGTATCAGAGCCATACTTCTTGGAAGTTGTGTATGTCAGATGGTGAAGAGAGTCAAGAGGTGGATAGCATGCCTCCTAAGGAAATGAGTAGGGATTCCATAGTGGATTTTGTCCAAGGCCTCTTGGATAAAGCCAATGTGGTAGAGACATAGAGTAAGAAAAGGATCACAAAATGGGGGATGAAAGCGATGGGGATGAAGATAGCCAAATAGAGGACTCATCCACCAAAGGAAAAAAACTAGAGATAGACAAGGAGAAGAAGGTATTCTTAGATTCCTTTAAGTCTATAAATAAAGACAGCTTGAACATATACAATATTATTGTGGTAGCTTAAATGGAGAAGAGTTACTAGATTGGCTTGAAGCCATGGACAATCAGTTTGATTGCAAGGAGGTATCAGAAGAAAAAAGGGTCACCTATGCTAAGGCTAGACTCAAAGGATTAGCATTGGTGTGGTTGAATATGATGCAAGATGAAAGAGTGAGTAGTGGAAAGAGGAAGATTTTTTCTTGGGAGAGGATGAAAATTAGATTGAAGGCTCAATTCTTGCCTACTGATTATGAAATCCAAATGTATCAAAAGTTGCAGAATTTGAGACAAAAGGAGATGAAAATAAGCCAATACACTAAGGAATTTCATAAACTAAGTCTCAGGGCTTGGAGACAAGAAGATGAAATGGAGAAGGTGGCAAGGTATCTCAATGGGCTAAGGCAGGGGATACAAGATGAAATTAGTATTTTGGCTCTGGATAGTATGCACAAATGCTTTCAATTGGCTTTGAGGGCTGAAGACAAGGCAAGGAGAAGAAATGATTTCCATCAAAGAGGTAGAGTTGGCAGCAGCATTAGAGGTTTTCAAAGGGGCAGGGGTAACTTTGGTAGAGGAAAAATTCCTAGTAGACAAGAAGATAGTCAAGTTATGGATGGAAGTGGGGGAAATTAGTATAGAGGATAATTCCAAAGGGGAGGATACATGGGTAGAGGATAACCAAGAGGTAGGTTCCAATCCCAAGGAAGGACAAATTCAGTTTTTACTAGTAGGTGTTGCAACTGTAACCAAGTGGGTCACACAATGGGAAGATGTCCAGAGAAGGCTTCCTCATCTTCCATGGGGGAAAGAAGAAATCAGTTAGTTCAAGAGGATTATAACCAAAGTGTCATCTTACCTATATCCAAAGTAGGACCAGTGGTAGAAGGGGAGAACTTAATGTTGAGAAGAACATTGCTCAAGGTACCTAGCACCATAGAACCACCCCAAAGGAAAAGCCTATTCAAGACTACTTGTAAGTCTCATGGGAAGATTTGAAAAGTCATTGTGGACTCTGGATCCACTAAGAATATAGTGTCTACTAAAATGGTAGAGAAATTGAAGTTGAGAAGAATCCCTCACACCACACCATATAAGGTTTCATGTTTGAATAAGGGTCAACAAATAGTGGTGGATGAGCAGACTATGGTTGAGTTTGAGATAGGAGAATATAAGGACAAGGTCCTATGTGAAATACTACCTATGGATGCATGTCATCTACTCCTGGGACACATATGGCAATATGATGTCAAGGCAATGCATGATGGAGAAAAGAATAGTTATATGATCACCAAGTTGGGAAGAAAATTTTAGATGGATCCTTTAGTAGAACCAAAGGAAGAGAATCATGTGGGAACAAGTGTGATGTTATTGAGTGGGAAGGAGTTCCTAAAGGCTATGAAGAAGGAGAAAGGGGATTTTTGTGCCATAGTGATCAAACCGAAGGAGGAACCTAAAGAGAAAGTTACTTTACCACTAAAGGTACAAGCCTTATTGGAAAAGTACCATGATATAGTGGATAATGGTTTACCAAGTGCCCTACCACCTATGAGGGATGTAAGCCATCAGATTGACCTTATTATTGGAGCAAATCTACCAAACAAGGTAGCATACAAGATGACACCAAGTCAAAATGTAGAGATAGCCAAGCAAATTCAAGATTTGTTGGATAAGGGGTTAATTAGGAAAAGTTTAAGCCCTTGTGTTGTACATATTGTTTTGGCACCAAAGAAAGGGGGTACATGGAGGATGTGTACTGATTCAAGGGCCATCAACAAGATCACAATAAGATACAGGTTTACAATGCAAAGGATAGAGGACTTACTAGACAATTTGGGGAGATCTTGCTATTTTTCCAAGGTGGATTTGAAGTCAGGCTATCATCAAATTAGAGTTAGACCTGGTGATGAATGGAAGATGTGTGCTAGAAAAGTGTCACACTTCTGTGAATCATTAAATTCAAGATCACTCAAGAATGAGGTCTCAAAGAGTGATTCATAGCTCTCTATTCATGGAGTGCAAGGGTTGTGTAGGAGGCCCTTAGATTGACCTAGTTATACCCATGCAAGTACACCAAGAAATGAGATATTCAAGGATGAGAAGAAAGAATGCTAGTCTCCATGATCATCAAGTTATTGCATGCAAATGAAAACTAGTCTAGATGATAACAATGCAAGAAAGTAAACTATTCTATTGAAAGAAATGCTTATACAATGTTAATCTATGAAAGGAAGCATGAATTTAAACTATTATGTAAATACAATACTAATCTAAACTATCGATTGCCATGAGGCATGAGAGAAGAAGACAAGAAGAAAGAAGTCTCAAATATCCAAGCTCAAAATGCTTAAAAGCTTCTTCCAAGATTGCTCTCCAAACCTACAGCATAACAATAGTAAGAAAATTTTGGGATCTGAAATGAGAAGGAGAGGGCTCCTTACATAGGAAAATGTGGAGGAGAATGCATCCTCAAGAGAAATGTGGGATAAATCCAAAAAGATGCAAAAAGAGGAAAGAATTAGGAAAAAGGATTTTTGTTTTATTTTTATTTGATTTATTTCCTTTTCCATCACAGATTTTGCTTGAAGTGAATATTTTATTTATTTAAAAGAGGAGTTATCTTTTAATTAAATAAGATAAGTTTATTTAATAAAAAGAGGAATATTTAATTAAATAAGATAAAATCATTCAATTAAAAGGGATTTTAATTAAATAAGATTATTTCATTTAAGATATTTCTTTTAATTAGATAAGCCTATTTTATTTATTTAAAAGGGAATATTTCTTTTAATTAAACAAAATTATTGATGAAATGATCAAACCTTAGAAATATTTGAGTTATTGATTTAATTGTGATTTGATGAAGGAATTGATTTGAAAATTACAAAGCATTGATTTAGGAACTTGATAAATTGGTTCCATCATTTGATAAATTGAAGAATGGGGCCCAATGTCTAGGTGACCATTTTACGGTGCATACATTTGCCCCTCTTTGGGTAATGTGTGATCATTCTAGGAACACATGTAGCCAAAGAATGGAATTGAAATGTGAGATCGATTTGGGATCACAAAACAACCCAGACGTGTGTTTGAGGGATGGGAACACATCAAAACAAAGATAAGCTAATTGAAAAAGACAAGGCCAACACCCCTGTAAATAGGTAATTGTCAAGTCTCAAGAAAGGTTTGATTGATAGGTTTGATAAAGCTGAATCAAAGATTGAAGTTTGATAGGTACTGCCCCCTCATGATCAAAATCAAAATGAGATAGAGGAGAAATAGTAAATTGACAATTTTGATCAAAATTGAACTAAAGATAAGGTTCTTGATGTAAGATGAAAGATATAAGAATCATAGAACTAAGGTAGATCATTAAGCAAGGAAGATTATGCCTCAAGGTTGAATTAGAAGAAAAGAAGTGGGGGGAAAACGAATGGAATATCAAAGTTTGGAAGAGGTGAAATGAAAAGAATAAAGAGAATTTGCCTCAAGAAAAAGAATGCCTCAAAATCGATCAATTGTTTAAGATAGAAAATTTTTATTGAGATCATGAAAGAAGATAAGGAAATGAAGATCAAAATGTGACCATAGTTGATTTAAAAGTCCAAAAATAAAGATGAAGGAAAACCCTCTTAAACTCATAATGCAGCCTAAAAATGCAAATTAACATGGGGTCTAACAATGTAAGCTACATGAAAATGCAAAGGTGTACTTGCAATAGAGAAACTATAACATGGGATTTTGTGTTCATCATTCATTAGAGAATGTTAAGGAACTTATTTTCATCATTGGGCCATTATTAATGGACATTGGAAAATCACACTATCATCACTAGTCACAAGTGCAACTATGAAGATATGAATGTGATTTATATTAGATTGGAATGTGGAAAGATTATAACATAAGCATCAAAGACATAGTGGTCAAGATGACTTTGATGTTAGCTTACCCAATTTAATATATAAAAATTACTCTCACATCAAGGCAAAGATGTCGGGATGACCATAAGAATGGTTGTGCAAAAATAGTCAAGGATGATGTCTCAAATCTCCTAAGTGTTTCAAGGGAACAACAAGAGACAATCAAGAGGTTCAAGACCACACCCACAAGAAGAAAGAAAATAAAAACATACCCCATGCCCTAAGTCCTCTAGCTATGCATCCCAGAGAGACTTAGTAGACAAGGACACTCAATGAAAAATCAATAACAATCAGCACACAAAGAAAAGATCATGACATTAATCAAGCATTAAGTGTTGTGTTTAAAAATTTAAGTGTGTTAATTGATACTGAGTTCCGAGGATGAGGATCAAATGCTTACAAGTAAGTAAGATCATATGACAAAACTAGGTAAGACCAAACTAATAAGTGTTGAAAAAAACTTGATGTCAAGGGTTGTGTTGAAAAACACAGTTGGGGGGGTGTTGAAAAACACTACTCATGAGGTGCTCTAAGGACTGACGCATCCAAGAGACCAAAGATAACATAGTCATGACCCCTAGACAAAGACAAAGACCAATTCCAAACCAAGGTAACAAGGACAATGCATGATGGAGAAAGGATAAGTGTCAAGGATGCATGCTAAGAAATAGGGGTGCAAAGGCCTCAAGTAGCACTTGTTTCCAAGTTTTCACCACTTGATAGATTTTTTTGATTTTTCAAATTTTTTGTATTTTTTGCTACCAAGGCCCCTGTTTCCAGGTTTTTACCAAGGCACTTTTTCTTTTTTTTTCTTTTTTTTTGTATTTTTTCAGCACTTTATATGCTTTTTAGGATTTTTTCAGCATCATATATGAATTTTTTTGGAATTTTTTTAGGATCAATAAAATATATACAAGGGATGCCCCCAAATAGAATAGACATCATGGATAAAACTTCTTGAGGTGCAAGACATTGATAGGATTAGGGAGCTGTTCTCCCTCTACATCTGATAGTAAATAAGCACCTATCCCAAAAGTTGTAGTAATGATGTATGGTCCAAGCCAATTAGGTTTGAACTTTCCTTTTTGTTCTCTATGTTGTTGGTTCTTAGGGTTTTCTCATAAGACAAGATCTCCCACTTGGAATTCTCTAGGGTGAACCTTCTTATTGAATGCTTTTGACATATGCTTTTGGTAGACCCTCATGTGATCAAATGATGCTTTATGCTTTTCATCTAGAAGTTCCAATTCCTAAAGTCTCATGGCATGATAGTCTTCATCTGTAACTAGAACTTTGAGAGAGACTCTTAGTGAAGGAATCTCTACCTCTAAAGGTAACACTACTTCAGCACCATAAGTAAGGGCAAAAGTGGTAGCCCCAGTTGGAGTATGAATACTCATTCTATAAGCCCATAAGGCTAGATTTACCTATAGATGCCAATCTCTACCATTCTTGTGGACTATTATATGGAGGATTTTAAGAATGGTCTTATTAGAAGCCTCTGCTTGTCCATTTCCTTGTGGGAAGTAAATGGAGGACCAATGTTGTTTTATCTTGAACTTCTTGCAGAGGTGTGTAAGGTCCTTATTTTTAAACTGACCTCCATTGTCAGTGATTATTTCAGAAGGCACTTTATACCGACAGATGATATGGTTTAAGATGAATAGAGAAATTTTCTTTCATGAAGCAACAGAAAGTGGAATAGCCTCCACCCATTTGGTAAAGTAGTCAGTAGCAGTGATGATGAATTTGTGTCCACTTGATGAGTTGGGATGAATCTACCCAACAAGGTCAAAGGCCCAGCACTGAAATGGCCAATGAGATATAGATAGAATAAGCTCCCTACCTGGAGCATGTATTAGGTTTCCAAGTTTCTGACACTTTTCACAAGATTTGGCAAAAGTTACTGCATCTATTTGCATGGTAGGCCAATGGTACCCAGCCCTAAGCAACCTTCAGCCATGGCAAGACCATTGGAATGTCCCCCACAAATGCCCCCATGAATGTCAACTAACACTTGGTTGGACTCATCCTTTTCCAAGCACCTAAGAAGTGTCCCATCTAAACCCCTCCTATATAGATCACTAGAGATAAGGGTATGGTGAGAGGCATTTTAGGTTAGGTTTCATCTTTCAGAATGGTTGAAGGTTTTGGGAATAATGCCATCATGGAGATATGAGTAAATGGCACCATAGCAGGATGACTCATGGCCAACAAGGGTACAAACAACTTGGCTTTCTTGGGAGTCATAAATGGGATAGTGTAGCTCTTCCACCAAGAATTTGAATCTAGATTCATGTTGTTCTAGCTGAAGGAGTGAAGCTAATGTAGCCATAGCATCAGCTACTTTGTTCTCTGCTCTAGGGCTTTGTTGAAATGTAACAAATGTAAAATATTATCTCAATGAATCAACCATTTTCTTGTAGGGTACTAGGTTTTCATCCTTTGTTTTCTATTCTTCATTAAATTGGTTGATAATCAACTGTGAATCCCCATAAATATGAAGCTCTGTGATTCTCCATTCTATAGCCATTTTTAATCCATTTTTTAAGGCTTCATATTCAGCAATGTTATTTGTACATGGGAACAATAGTTTGTAGGACTTAGGAATTGTGTACCCATGAGGAGAAACAAATAAAACTCCAGCTCTTGAACCATTTTGCATGAAAGAGCCATCAAAGAACATCGTCCATGTTCTCTAAGTCATGTAAATCAGTTGCTCATCTATAAATTCAACTTGAATAGGCATGCTATCTTGAATTGGGAAATCAGCCAATTGATCTGCAATGGCTTGTCCTTTTATAGCTTTACACTCAACATACTCTATGTCAAATTCTGATAAGACCATCATCCACTTAGCAAGTCTACCTGTGAGAGTAGCCTTACCAAGAAAATATTTGAGAGGATCATTTTTTGCAATGAGGTATATTGTGTGTGCAAGCATGTAATGCCACAACTTTTGGGAAGCAAAGACCATTGCAAGGCAAGATTTTTCAATACTAGTGTAATTGACCTCATATGACATAAGAGTATGACTGATGTAATATATAGCTCTTTCTTTTCCAGTGTCATCAAGTTGAGCTAATAATTCCCCCAAGGAAGATTCTATTGTTGAAACATATAAAATGAGTGGCTTCCCTAGGATAGGAGACATTAATATCGGAGGATTTTCCAAGTACTTCTTGATTTGGTCAATGCTCTTCTGACAATCCTCATTCCAGACACATTTGACTCCCTTATGTAGTGTCTTATTGAAGGGTTGAGCTCTATCCACCAGTTGTGAAATGAACCTCCTTATAGATTGAAGACATCCTTGTAGACTCCTCATTTGACTAATACTTTTAGGAGATGGCATGTCCAAAATTGCTTGAACTTTTTCTGGGTCCACTTCTATTCCTTTAGCTGAAATGATAAATCCTAAAAGCTTTTAAGAGGTGACTCCAAATGCACACTTTTTAGGATTTAATCTTAGTTGTAACTTTTCCATACGATCTAGAATGACTTCCAAATCTCCTAAATGTGTATCCCTTTTCTTTGATTTTGCCAAGGTGTCATCCACATAATCTTCCATGTTTTTATGCATCATATCATGAAAGATAGTTGTCATAGCTCTTTGATAAGTATCTCCTACATTGTTCAATCCAAAAGTCATAACATTCATGTAGTAGGTACCCCATGCACAAGTGAATGCAATCTTTTCTTGGTCTTAAGGAGCTATCTTGATTTGGTTGTACCCAGAAAAACCATCCATCAAGGAATAGATCTCATAACCTACGGTCATGTCCACTATCATGTCTATGTTAGGGAGTGGAAAATCATCCTTTAGGCATGCTCTATTAAGATCTCTAAAATTTGTGCAGATGCGAATGGACTTGTCATGTTTAGAAACTGGGACAATATTTGATATCTACTCAGTGTAATCAATAGCTCTTATGAAGCCTGCACTACAAAGTTTTTCTAGTTCTACTTTGACAAGAAGAGCTATGTGAGGATGCATTTTCCTCAACTTTTGTTTAACTAGTTTTATACCTAGAGCTATGGACAAGTGATGCATAATGAGATTAGTGTCCAACCCTAGCATATCTGAGTAAGTCCAAGCAAAATTGATCTTCTTATTTTGTAGGAACTTGGTATATGCTTCTTTTTCCTATGTTGATAGAGACTGGGCCAAATGTACTATTTGTGGAGCCTCTTCTGTATTCAGATTAACTAACTATGTAGGCTCAACAAGCACTAATGATCTATCTTGGAAATAACTTGGAAGATGATCAAGTACCTCATCATTAGGTGCCTTAGAGAGGTTTTCACCTTTGGATATGTCCTTTATTTTTACTTTTTTTGGTTCTGACACCACCACACAGTGGTTTTCACCATCAAAACTCTTATTCTTTTTTTCTTTTGTTTTCATTTTGCAACTAAGGTACTTGATATCTGGTTTTGTCATGCTTGTAGTTGGTTCTCTAGTGGAAGAGACTATGGGCTCAAGGGCATTTAGGTAGCAAGCTATCTCATAATCATTTTGGAAGGTTAGGAGATAAGGCTCTTGATATCTTTGATACTAATCAATGAGATGAGGATTAGCAAGGGGTAGGTCAATGATGGGTTCAATGTTGTTAATATGAATGGTGTCATCTCTGGTGAATGCAGAGTTAGGATCTATCAAGTATCCCTCGAAGGTACCTAAATCAGGATTTATCCTACCAATCAAAGCATCGTCCACTAAAGTGACTTGTGGATTTGAATCCTCTAATCCTCCACACAACTCATTAGCTACCCTAGGTTGGGAACTATATGTATGGATGACATCAACATCCATGTCAACTATGCAATTAGAGAGAGAGTCCCATTCATACTCATGGGAATCTTTATCTAAATCTTGATTGGGATGTTTGCACCATGCATGTTTACGACACCTGGAGGTAGAGGCTTGAATATCATCTAGGGTAACATCTCTCTCCATCAAGAAAATAATTTTCTTCCATTGTTGTTATCTAATGGGATCCTCAACTTCTGACTCATCTTGTTCTATGCTTTCAGCTGTTATATGTGTAATGGGATCATCGAAATCTCCCCAAAAGAGATTGGTGGAAGGAACCCAATCTTCACACATGTCCTGTTGATTTGCCAAATTGGGTGTATACTTTGTTTCATCCTTATCATCCATCTCACCAAGGATAGGAAAAATACTCTTGTTATCCTTTTCAAAACCTAGGCCAACCATTTTTTTAGACTTGTGCCCAAAAAGAGCATGATCGAGAGGTTCAGCTCTAGCATCTAACCTATGACTGAGAGGACCATGTCCTAAATAACCCATATTCTTGACAAGATTATACCCTCTTCCATAAGTCTTAGGAGAGGGAGAGAAGTTTTCATTATGCATGTATTTGTCTTCTATATAGCTCCAGTCCTTGACATCCACCTCTTCTTTTTCATCTTGGATGGGCACTGAGGACTCTACAAATGTGCCAAACAAAGTCATGGCCGAAGATGAAGGTCGCATCTATTGTGAAGGTTTACCATAAGACCTAGGTGATATTGGTAGTTTTGTAAAGGATTCAAGTTGATATCCTCCCATACCAAGGTCTATGGATTTGAGTGTATTCTTGCACTATTCTAGAGTTGCATTGAAATTATCTTCTTCTCTATTGAGAGGGACATGAGTCCCTGCTAAAATTGCATTGACTGATAATGTGCTATCCCTAGGTATACAAACTTCTACTCCATTATAGGGGAACTTAACACATTGATGGTAGGTAGATGTAAATGCTTTCATGTCATGGATCCATGGTCTACCTAGTAAGATATTGTATGCCAGAGGACTAGCATCAACAATTTGGAACAAGATGTCCTTTTCAACAAGACCAATCCTAACAAGAAGGACAACCAATCCTTTGGAACTTCTTTTAGCCTCATCATAGGCCTTAGTGGTAATCTTCCTTCGAGTATCAATGACCTCCTTAGAATAGCCCAAAATTTTCAACAAAATTAAAGAACAAATGTTGAGCCCAGCACCCCCATCTATCAACACATGCCTAACATGGGTTTTATGGATCATGACCTCAATGTGAAGGGAAAGATTATGTGGATGGCTCAAATCTTTATCATCTTCCTCTAAAAATGTTAGGTAATGAGGGCTGGCAAGGTGATTAACCATGTTTTGGAATTGGTCGACATCTATGTTGGTAGGGACATTTTCTGTATGCAAAGCATCCTCGAGAATTTGTTTATGTCTTGGAGACAACTCTAAAAGCTCAAAGATTGAAATCTGAGCTGATGTTCTTTGTAGCTGATCAATAAGGTTATAATTCAACTAAGGACTCACAACTAACTTGGTGGTGACATTCTTGGATGTCACTTGTTTGGGTTTGCTAGACTGGTTGGAACTAGGACCTCTAATGACCACAGGACCTTGACTTTGGCTTCTTGTGACAGCGTTAAGAGCTTGAGATGACCTTTTAGAGTGAGGACCCCTTAGCACCACCACAGGTTCTACATCATAGATAGGAGGAGATTCATAGCCATAGGGATCTTTTCTCCTCATCATATTGACACCTTCCACAACTTTGAGCATATTAACAACATTTTCTACAGACGTGTAGGTGCAGTTGATTACAGCCTTGCCATCCTTGGTTTTAGAGGTTTCCCCCTTTTCATACTTAGGAAAAGGCTCTTTAAATTATTTGTGATCAACATTGGTGTTCAAACCATCTATCTAAAGCTTTCCACTCTCAATTAGATCCTAGATGATATGCTTCAGCTTCCAACAATGTTCAATGTCATGTCCAATGCCATTATGGAATTTGCAAAAAGCTTTCTCATCCCACCAATGTGGCTTAACATCAGGAATATGGTGCTTTGTAGGATCTTGAGGATTTGCAAGATTGTTGGAAATAAGTGTTTTGAAAACATGATCATAGGAATCACCAATCTTTGAAAATTGACATTTTTCCTTCTTGGGCTTCTCTTGATACATTGGCCTGCTCTCTTGTTGAGGAGGTGCATTGAGCCTCATAGCTTGAACTACACTAGACAAGTGAAGGACACCTTGATCCTTAGGTTGGGAAGAGTCCATAACTCCATCATTGACCACTTGTTTATTTTTGTTCCAATGCACATTCTTCCCCTTATCCTTGTTGGAATTATTATTTTTTTTACCATGGTTGTTATTGTTACCATGTCTGGTCAGAATTCCTTTCTCTTTTAAAACATCCTCAATTTTGCACGCAGTTTCGACCATGTTGTCAAAGGAATTGAAGACCATCTTTTGAACCTCGTATCACATTTCAGGCACCAAGTTGCTGACAAGGATGTCAATTTTCTCATCTTCATGAATAGTCCTAGGATAACAAGAGCATTGCCATCTCCATCTTTGTTAGAAGGTAACAAAGGATTCTCCTTGATTCTATTTCAAATTACACAAGTCAAGCATAGTGACTGATCTTAACAAGTTGTATGCAAAATGTTGCACAAATCTGTGGACAAGTTCTTTAAAAGTCTTGATGGGAGGGGTTATGTTGGTAAACCACTCCATTGCTTGGCCCTTGAGACTCCTTGAAAATAATCTCATAAGATAGGAGTCATCTTGGTGAAATTCAAAACTCATGATGTAGAACTGATGCACATGACCATGTGGGTCACCATTGCCATCATACTTGTCATATTGTGGAATTTCAACTTTCCTAGGAAAATCCTTCATACTCACACTCCTATCAAAAGGATTAGGACAAATAGAGTCAAGGTTGAAAGAACTCTTTGGTGCCATCATTTTCTTCATCATGCTTTTCATTTTCTTGATTTCCTCTTCTTGTGATGGGCTTTATTTCTTGATTTTGCTATCCACATCAAAGCTGTAAGGAACTCTGGCACCCTTGTTAATCAAGCTCTCTAGGAACTTATCCTTTTTTTTCTCTAGATACTTCTCCACATATTGTTGGAATAGTGGTTCTTGTTGCATCCTCATAAAGTCTTGAGCATCAAAACTTGCACTACTACCTCCATGTTGGGAGCCATGATGAGCTCATTGGGAGGGTTATCTTGAGTTCCTAGGAGGTTCCTGTCTCCTATAGTGAGTGTGTTGTCAAGTCCTTCTTCCTCTAGGACTAGGAGATCTTGCGGGTGACCTTGAACACCTTCTTCTTTGTGGGGTTCCCAAGGGAGTAGATGGTGGAGAGTTGTTTCCACTATTGATACCCCTATTGTTGAATTGTGCATTGAGTTGTTGGGCTAAAAGCCTATCTTGTTCCTCTTGCATGACTTTCCTTTCCAATTCTAACAAGGCTTGTCTTTCTGCCTCTAGGAGTCTAAATCTCTCCTCTTTTGCAGCTTGTTCATCCAAGAAGGCCTATTTTTCACACTTGATTCTCTTAAGCCTTTCACTCATATACCTAGAGGTTGTTTGAAGTGGAGAATTTGGCCTTGAATGTTTGAACACATCATTGGTATACATTACATTGACATGAGCATCACAAGGTTCATTGTCTTGGTCATCATGTTGTGACCATTCATCTTGGTGATCTTGTCTTGCATACCTTTTATCCCTTTGATGGGCATCCAAATATCTGGTATTGATAGGGGGTGATTCTGGTTGATTGTCATGGGAGGAATTACCAAATAGAATGTTGTCTCTATGTCTCTAAAATATATCATTAAGATTTTGATCCATTGCTTCCCTCTCCTTTTTAGTCATGGTGTAGCTCATGTACATATCTGATTGAGATGGTGCTAAGGAGGAACTCAACTCACTAAGACTGCTTTTAGGTTCAAACCATATTTCTACAATACTCCTAGGAGATTGATCAAATATGAGTTCTTTCCCCTTTCACTTTTGGTGAGTTTGGACCAAAGGCAATTGTTCAAAAACTACTTGAGGTGATTTTCCTTGGTTCACTTGATACCTTGTTGTAACTGACATGAAAGAAAAGACCCTTGGTGATAAAATGACCCTATGAAACGTCGACATCAAACTAGGATAGTGAAAGCATTCAATTGTCCAAAAGAGAGATGGTGAGATAGAAAATTGTAAAAGGTGTAAATCAACACTACCACAGAGGTGCCCAATCAATAGATAAGTATCCTAACACATATGGATCAGGAGGAGGATTTTAACCAAGATATATTTGATTGAAATTGATTTTGGGTGGAAGTGAATTCAGACAAAAGAGTACTAAAACTCTCCAAGGGTGCTATCAAAGAGTCTAAAGGTGAATCTTCTCAACAAGGATGATGCCTAACTTATCAATGAAAAACAAGATCGCTTGTGAAATCAAAAATCACTAACTCAAGATGTTTAAATACAAGAACCTAAGGTACAAACATGTTTCTAGTGGCAGAGTATGTAACCTACTAAAATCTAGTCAACCAAGGATAACTAAAAGTGACACAAATCAGGATAGCAAAAGGACTCTGTGCAACAATTTTTAGAGTACCGAGGTGATACAATCTTCCTGGGCAATATTTCTGATAGAAGTAATGTGACAGTTTCCAAGTACCTAGTGCAATAAAATCCAGGCAAATAGTGCAATGCAAAAATAGCAGCGAAGTATCGCACAATAAAACTTTAAATAGTGTACGATGGGTTTTTAGTGTCATATGACTCTTTGGCTAGCAAGTGTATAAAACTCAGCAACTCAATTTTTTTTTTTTTTTAAAGATTAACCAGGCATATTAACAAATTTCTAGCATCTATCAGGCACATAAAACAACAACCATGGAATTCTAGCAAGCAAACATCTTCAAACAATGAATGAGGGACAAAGAAACCTCGCTCGTGAACATAAATATTAACTTAGTATGCTATTCCTTAAAGATATTACTTGTGTATGTTCTCCAAAATGTCTTTCCAATCACACACATAGTCCTAAAAAGAAAAATTTGGTTGCACTATGGTTCTTAATAATGGCTTGACTCTGCAATTTTTGCAATTTCAAGAAGGCGAACTCCAATCTAGGTGCACTGGGGTTTTGACACATTCTGGGAATTTAATCAATCAAAGATGTTGAGGAGATCTGACAGCCCATCAAGAAACTACACCTATGGAGATTTCTTCCACCAAGACATTTGTATAGCGGTTGTCACTACCATGGCAAAAGTGGCTATCACCGCTTGAGGTTCCATCCATGTGCTTTACCCAATGAAGGGAATGCCCACTATGGTTAACCCTCTCTAAAAGGTGACTCACAACAAAAACCACATGGGAACTTGGTTTAGATCCAAGGGTCTAATTTTTTGGTACTACCCAAAAAGGGAGTAGAGCATAATCCTCTATCCTTTTCACTTTACCCAAACATAGAAGATAGATTCATCTGACATGCTAAGACTAAAAATATCTTGCCAAGATTCATGATGTCAATAACTCATGATCTATAAACCCCTCCAGAGAGAGAGAATACATCAATCAAAAAGTCAAGGACTACAAACCCAATAGAATGCAAAGACATTCTTAGTAACCTCCCTACCTACAAGGGTTCTCTTGTTGAGAAGAGTTTCGCTAGAAACCCACTCTCTCAAGAACCACAAATAATGTTCATAGGGCCTACTTATCTATGTGAGACACATATGCCAGAAATGAATCTATATTCTTTTTAAAGCCCCAAAATTGAAATATGATTTATGAAAGTGATAAATCACCCAAGCCAAACACAGGAGAGATTAATTTTATACCCAAAATCCAAGTGTTATAGAGATCAACAAATTACCTTAGATTCCAAGAAATGTGAGGTCACTGATGTGTTGTCTCAGAAAACCAGAATCAGGAACGATCATAGCAATTTGGAAAGATCAGAAAATAGGAAATAAGAAGTCCAAATTTTGCAAAAAGTAACCAAAATCAGTCACTGCCAGGCCTGGGTGACAGTTCTATCAATAGAAGTATCACATGATACTTTACTGTGTACTGGTGTGATCTTTCTCTTCTATATGATATTTTGCACTACTGCGAAGGGAAAGAGTATGATATCACCGCGTGACAAAGTCCTGTATGGGCACGTGATATTTTTACTAGAAAAGTATCACATGGATATGTAAGTAACTGTCTCATGATACTGGAAAACTGTCGCACGATATCCTGTAAAAAAAATAGCCGAAACAACATGCTAAAAATTGATGAAAAAAAGTGCGAAAATGCAATAAAATGAAGGAAAAACAAATCTATATTGCCCCACGGTGGGCACCAAAAATGTGTGCTAGAAAAGTCTCACACTTGTGTGAATCATTACATTAAAGATCACTCAAGAATGAGGTCTTAAATAGCAATTCACAACTCTCTATTCGTGGAGTGCAAGGGTTATGTAGGAGGCCCTCAAATTGACCTAGTTATACCCATGCAAGTACACCAAGAAACAAGAGGTTCAAGGATAAGAAGAAAGAATGCTAGTCTCCATGATCATCAAGTTATTGCATGCAAATGAAAACTAGTCTAGATGATAACAATGCAAGAAAGTAAACTATTCTATTGAAAGAAATGCTTATACAATGTTAATCTATGAAAGGAAGCATGAATTTAAACTATTAAGTAAATGCAATACTAATCTAAACTATGGATTTCCATGAGGCATGAGAGAAGAACACAAGAAGAAAGAAGTCTCAAATATCCAAGCTCAAAATGCTCAAAAGCTTCTTCCAAGATTGCTCTCCAAACCTGCAGCATAACAATAGTATGGAAATTCTGGGATCCAAAATGAGAAGGAGAGGGCTCCTTATATAGGAAAATGTGGAGGAGAATGCATCCTCAAGAGAAATGTGGGATGAATCCAAAAAGAGGCAAAAAGAGGAAAGAATCAGCAAAAAGGATTTTTATTTTATTTTTATTTGATTTATTTCCTTTTCCATCATATATTTTGCTTGAAGTGGGGATTTTTTTTATTTAAAAGAGGAATTATCTTTTAATTAAACAAGATAAGTTTATTTAATAAAAAGAGGAATATTTAATTAAATAAGATAAAATCATTCAATTAAAAGGGAGTTTAATTAAATAAGATTATTTCATTTAAGATATTTCTTTTAATTAGATAAGCCTATTTTATTTATTTAAAAGGAAAATTTTCTTTTAATTAAATAAAATTATTGATGAAATGATCAAACCTTAGAAATATTTGAATTATTGATTTAATTATGATTTGATGAAGGAATTGATTTGAAAATTGCAAAGCATTGATTTAGGAAATTGATAAATTGGTTCCATCATTTGATAAATTGAAGAATGGGGCCCAAAGTCTAGGTGACCATTTTAGGGTGCATGAAAAAGATAGCCTTCAAAACAAATGAAGGGTTGTATGAATGGCTTGTGAGGCCATTTGGTCTCACCAATGCACCTAGTACATTCATGAGACTCATGAATGAAGTGTTGGTAGATTTCATATGTAAATTTGTCATAGTTTATCTTGATGATATCTTGATTTTTAGCAGGACAAAGGAGGAGCACATGGAGCGTTTGGGGCAAGTATTAAGGAGGTTACACAAGGAGAAGCTAATGATAAATCAAGATAAGTGTGAGTTTCTCAAAAATGAATTAGTATACCTTGGGTTTTTAGTTGCAAATGGATGTATGAAGATGGACCCTAGTAAAGTTAACTCCATTTTGGAATGGCCTACACCTAGGTCCATAGGAGATCTTAGGAGTTTCCATGGTTTGGATTCCTACTATAGGAAATTTATAAGAGGTTTCAGTCATTTGTGTGCCCCTATACTAAACAGCATCAAAGGTGGAATCAAGTGTAAGTTTGAATGGACTGTTGCAGCAGATCAGGGGTTTGAAAAATTGAAGAAAAGAATTGTAGAACTACCTACTCATAGGTTCCCTAACATTAATCAACTATTCATGGTGGAGTATGATCCTAGCAAGTTCGCAATTAGGGCAATACTAAGCCAAGAAGGACACCATGTGGATTTCTTCTTTGAGAAGTTAAATGAAGCCAAACAAAAAGATTCAACTTATGATTTGGAACTCTATGCTATGGTCCAAGCTTTAAAAAAATGGAGACACTATTTGTTACCTAGAGAGTTTGTGGTTTATACTGACAATCATGCACTAAGTTTTTTGAATGGACAGGATAAGTTGAACCAAAGGCACATGAAGTAGGTGGAAGCATTGTAAGCTTATACATTTTTCATTAAGCACAAGAAGGGAGTCAACAACAAAGTAGCACATTATCTTAGCAGAAGAGTCCTCACAATTTAAGAGATCCAACTACAAAGTGTAGGGATGGATGAATTGAAGAACCTATATGAAGAAGACAAGGATTTTCGTAAAGCCTATGAAGAATGTGTGAAGTTTCAACAGGGCTTCAAAGTGGATTTTGGTGAGTATATGTTGTAGGAAGGTCTCTTGTTTAAAGGCCATCTTATGTGTATTCCACAATGCTCAATGAGGGATAATATAGTGAAGGAAAAACATCAAGGCAATTTAGGGGGTCACTTCAATATAGATAAAACCTTAGAGTAGGTTAATAGGAACTACTTTTGGCCTAAAATGCAATCAGACATTAGGAGATTTATGGAGCAATGTCAGGTCTATCAGAGGGAAAAAGGACAGAGCAGTAATAGTGGATTGTACCAACCATTATCCATTCCTCAAAGACCTTGGGAATGCTTGAGCATGGACTTTGTCTTGGGATTTCCAAAGAAATATAGGGGTCATGATAGTTTTTTTGTGGTGGTTGACCAGTTTAGCAAGATGGCACACTCCATTCCATGAAAGAAAACCAATGATGCATCTCAAATTGCAGGGTTGTTCTTTAGGGACATAGTAAGAATCCATGGTTTGCCATTGAATATTATGAGTGATAGGGATAAAAAGTTTATGGGTCATTTTTGGAGGACCCTATGGAAGATGCTTGGAACTAATTTTTCTTTCACCTCGGCCTATCACCCTCAATCAGATGAGAAAACTAAGGTAGTGAATAGGTCACTTGGAAACTTGTTGAGGTGCTTGACTAAGCAACATGGGAAATCTTGGGATCACTTTATAGGGTAGGTAGAGTTTGCTTATAATGACTCCATTAATAGGAGTACAAGAAAGAGTCTCTTCTAAATAGTTTATGGGCTCAATCCTAGAGGAGTGTTGGAGTTGAGAGATCTCAGATTGGAGGAAAAGAGGAGTTCACAAGGTGAGTCTTTTATAGAGCAGATGAAGGAGCTGCATGATCAAGTTCACAAGACCTTACAACATCAAGTGCCCAAATACAAAGCCAAAGCTAATTAGACAAGGACAGACCTACAATTCAAAGTTGGAGATCTAGTACTAGCCTACCTTAGGAAGGAGAGAATACCTAAGGGTCAACCAACTAAGCTTCTCATGAAGAAGATTGGACCACTGAAAATTTTGCATAAGTATGGAAAGAATGCCTATGAAGTAGAACTTCCTCCCGATTTGGGAATATCTCCTATTTTCAATGTGTGTGATCTCTATCCTTATAAGAGCTCTCCAAAGGACACAAGGAAGACTTCACTTTCAGATGTGTAGGAAGATGATTTGGTAAGGGACTTACCAACTCTCAAACCTTTGCATTTGGATAGTGTTTTGGATTCCAAGGTGATCAAGAAGACTAGAAAAGGTATCTACAAGGAGTACCTTGTCAAGTGGCAGGGTCTTCCTGAAGCTGAGGCTATTTGGATGACAGAGCAGGACATTTTGAACCATGGAGTTACACTTGTCGACCTGCTAACTCAATAGACTTGAGTTATTCTATCCTGGGGAGTATGGTGCAGGGCACCTTCCCACTTAGAAATTTTGATATGTTAAGGATGATTGGGAAGTTTTTTTACTTGTTTAGTGTGATGAGTTAGACTATGTCCAAGTGGCAAGGTCATTCTCTATGTTTTTTATGACCTTTGATTCCATGAGAGAATTTGGGGTCACCTTGGTGACAAAGGAAATTAGTATTATTTTAGAGTTCAAAATAGGTTTAGTGGATATTTTAAGACATTCCATGCCTTCTTAGGGTCCTAGAAGTCCAATTTCATCATTGAGATAGGACCTAAGGTTATATGGTTCAAATTGTGAAAAGTTGCTAAAATGTTGCTAGCAACTTTGAAAAGTTGCTTGAGTAACTTTTGTTCAAAATACCAAACATGGCTAAAACTGATGTAACTAACCTATGCTTAGTACAAGAGAATAGGATCAATTTTTTTGGAGGGTTAATCAAGAACTGAAGCAAAATAATTAATTCTGACACACTGTACAATTTCCTAAGTTCCATGTTGTATACACAGTCCTAAATCTTTGCAACTGTACGAGTATGTACGGATTGCCATAGGTGATTGGACTTCATGATTTTGTAGTAATTCTTTTTAGTCTTCATATGTAGTAGATTTTTTGTTTTGTAGTTATAAAGGCTATTCATCTGCCAGGCCTAAAACCGGTGCCAACTAGTAAAAAATGGCTCTATCCTAGGTTTCCTCATGTGGAATTGACTGAAACCATGAGGAACTTAGGGTTAGATTCTATAGATAGGGTTACTATTCTTGTTGTTGTTTTTGCAGAGGTTCTAAAAGGTCAAAATGGAAGCCCTATGGCTGACTGGTGAAACTAGGTGAGCCAGGACAGGGAAGAAGAGGAACTAGTACAGATGCCCAAGACCAGTTGGAGAAAAATTGATAGCATTTTTGGATGCTATAATGAGTCTCCTAAAAGGATTCAGAGGTGGTTGGAGGTGAATCAAAAGATGGAGACAATATTGAATATTTTTTATACTCATTGGTCCAGAGACCTAGTTTATAGGCTAAAAACTAGGGCTTGTAAGAAATTAGGGTTTGGGGTGTCATGAGAGGTATGGATTTTGGATTTTGAAATGAGTATATGATATCTTGAATATTTTCAAATTTTTTGTGGGGTCAAGTGGAGATTTTGGAAGCACCAGGTCATTTTCGGTGAAAATAAACCTACTAGGATTAGGGCAATTAGGCCTCCTAGTGTTCCAAAGGCCATGTTGGTTCTCCTTTTTTGCACACTGTCAGATTTACACTAGGATTGATAGGGCTAGTGTCACACTCACTAAACACTCCAAATCTAATAGGAAAAAGGGCCAATGAACAAAGCACAAGGGCTTTCTACACTTTGAGCTCCACATCACTCAGGTGGGTATACCTCATTTGCACACACATATATCTTGTGTCAAACAATAGGCCTATAGGTAACTAACTATGGAATAGCTTTCAAATCCTTATAGGTATCTTGTACCGTAATAAAATCACAAATCATATGCAATAGCCCACTTGCATAGAATGAGTTTGAAGACTAGAAACAACTTCCTACTACTATCAACATGAAGGGAAAAGGTATTTCATTTGATTGATTTATGTTGGGTTGAAAGGACCCTTGAGATACCCTAAGTCTCTCATAGACCAGTGCCATATCCAATGGGCAACAGAGTCAAATACATCACTGCAACAAGGAGCTATGAAACAAGAAGAATATACATCAAACATGTTGATGCCTTACATCAATCATACCATTAAAAAACCTCACTTCAAAAATCCACTTGTGTACCTAGATATGTTATTACCTATTCAAAGGATTTTAACCCTCCCCTTAGAAGAGACCTATAAATAAGTAATACATTAACCAACATCTACTGGAAGACAAGCATGAGACACCCTTGATATCCCAACTCATACACATATGAAAACTAATCATGAACTCAATTATCTCTGTGAAGACAACTCTATTGCAAGCACATAGGAAATGCATATAGACAGATGAAACACCTTGATGTTATAATCAAAAAATTCATGATTCAAATGGAGACAGTTTGATAACAATACAGATATATTGAATTCTCATACATAAGACAAACTATTACAACATGTATTATCTTCTCCAAACCAAAAAGGAAAGAGGGAACCCTATATGCAGAGAAGAAGGAATATATCTACAAGAAAAGGACCCTTCATGGAACCAAAATCATGCACATCCAAAATTGTGGAACCCCTTAAAAATCAAAATACAACCATATATACCACTAGTCACCTTGGAATCCTAAACAAGTTAGGATGCAACAAGCTACGAATGACCAGGGTAAGGGTTAGGGTTTCACCCACCAAACCAACTAGAATCAGTCAAGAATTTATTTCATTTTGAGGGAAAACCAAGTAGCCTCAAGAAAATAGATCCTAGAATGATCCTCAATCATGATAATTCCCAGATTTGTACCAAGGACCATAAAATCATAAATTTTACCATGTTGAACAGATAGACTATCCACCTACAACACGCCTCGAGCAACTCCATCATAGTAAAAAAACCCTTGAAATCAATTAACAGACACCCAGGACCACTTTGCAATAGTTGACAAAATTGAAATCCAGATCTCACCACTCCAGCATTGAATTTTAGTCCTTCCTATCATGGAAAACCCCTAGAAAATTCAAATTTGAAATACAACGGTTATCCCAACAGTGTTTAAAATGTGACCATTGATCTAGTTATTTCCCAGTAGATTAGGCAGCTCAAAATTAATCCTACAATAGTTGTAAACCCTTTGAAAAGTCTCTACCATGTCAGCACACCGTAGCCAATGAAAAGTGAGCACATTAGCATTGTGTAGCAGACAGGACCCACAAAATATAACCTTTAAATTGGATGGTTGTCTTAAGTTTGCAAAGACCAGAAAGATTCTACGTGAAGATAAGACAACCGTAGATCCTGCATCTGCCAGCCCCTTTGAAAAATTTGGGCCCATTGACATGTCCTAGTCACCTTCCCACTCAGCTAATAAAAACATCACATGTCAGCACCACCTGTCAGAGGATCCACCCTCGTCAGCCTCGTGAGAAAAGGTAGAATCAACAGCTGGCGTAAGATCTCATGGCTCTAACAAAACCCATGAGAACTTATGCCAACCATAGATTTTCTGTAGATGCCAATTCCCACTGACACTAGGCAAATTAGATTCAAAATTGATGGATGGTGCATGATCTGAAAGGGGAAGAATATTCCTTAAGATCATGCACCTACCATAGATTAAAAATCCTTCACTATAGGCCCCACTGACAACATCCCTCTCAGCAACACACCGACCAATAAGAAACTGCCGTTTCAGCACAGGTAGCGGCATGGTCCCATTGAGAACATTATACCACCTGGAAGATTGGATGGATGACACATGATCTCAAAGGCTTGGAAGATTCCATGAGATCATGCACCCACCATAGATCTTGAATCTTCACCAACATCACCGTAGCCTGACCCCACCCTGTCGTGTAAGCTACCTCATTGAATCGGGGACTGCCACATTGCAATATTCGGCAAGCAGACATGCAACCTTTTCTTTTCTCATAGGTCCCTCTAACAACCTTGCCATATCATCACTTCTTTTGGCCAATGAGGAACCACCACTTGTGCACACCTGGTGGTGGACCCACCTACATATTGGTATCTAATCAGATGGCAGGTGCATGATCACATGGGGTGAGAATATTCCATGTGAACACATGCCAGCTATTAGATCTTAAAACTCTAACACCAGGCCCTACTGACATGTTACAAGTCATTTCTCCCGACCAATAAAAAGCTGCCACCTCAACAACAGGCGACACCAAAGATGGGCCTATCGTGTCAGATGTCACCTCGTCGCATGATCACATGTCAGAAACTCTGACAATGGAAATCCATGAGATTATGTGACAGCCACAAGTTTTCAAGGTTGAAACATAGGAAAAACTATTGCGGGGAACTTAGGCTTACGGAAACATTAAGCACTAAGGACTTAGGAAAAATTAAGATGCCCGGTAGTAGAAACTTAGGGAAAATTATCAACTGACCCCGCAAGGTGATAAAAGAAATAAGCACATGGGTTATTGGAAATTTTAAGTGGCCCGAAAAGGTAATACAAAATTAGAATAGGGCTAGGGTAGTTTAGGGTTTTTTCACACCAACGGCTATATTTTGAAATTTTTGCCTAGGGTTTAAGGCCAGAGACCAGGAAAATAATTGTAGAGACCGGATGAAAATAGGTATAGCCATGAAATTTTTTGCAGGTGCTAACAGGCCAATTGGATTGGTGGGATAGTTTGAATAATTGGAAAGGGTGAAAAATGATCTAAGAATGGTCAAGAAGGTTGAATATTGTCTAATTACATGTGTGGGAAGATCCTAGTAAGAGGTTTGACATTCTAGGAGAAGAATTAGTGAAGAAAATTAAGTTATTTGGCAATTAGTTGGACTAGTTGAACTTGTACCTTTGGAGGCTTCTTAAAACCAACTATACCTTGGAGGAGAAGTTGGTAGGAAGGGTCTAGGAGATCCTAATTGGTAAGAAGATCCAATAATTAATATCCTTGAAAGGTTGGATTAAGTAGATAAGGATAAGAGTGTCAACCCTCTACATCAGGCATACATATACTACAAGAAGGAACCAGTAGGTTTGGATAGAATAAGAGTGCACATGGAAACAATGATGAAACTTGATAAAAAATTCATGGATGAGTATGCATAGTTGGATAGTCATCCTATAGTGGAATATGCTACAACATATAAGTTCTATAAGTCAGAATGGATCAAGATCCTACTCAGCAAGATCCATGATGACCTATTTTGGATAGGTGAAGCACCAGTTAGAATAACAAGAGATTTAATTCATGAGATAAAAGGACTCTCAAAAATAGGTGTTGTTCTTCCAGTGGGCAAGGAAAATATAAAAATTGTAGAATGGGCCTATAAATCAAGAAGTGATAGGGGCAGAATGACAATAGAGCCTATAGAGGAGAAATAAATTAAATTGATGTCCATGATACTAGGATATAGGTTCCAGCTTACCAGTAGAGTAAATAGTATGTCAGTGGCCACCATTCTAGTAGCAATAAGGTTGGTAAGAGAGAATGGAGAGTTTAATCTATGTGAGATCTTGCGTGCACAACTAATAGACAACATTAAATCCATCAAGCATGACAAGACTAAGATATTTAGGTTTGGGTCCCTAATAATCTATATGTACTTCCACATTGTTGGAAAAGTGTCTAATTTATATCTAGACAAATATATGCCCACAATACCATAGATATCTCTCAAGGCATGTATTGAGAGTACATTGAAGGATTGCATGACACTAGAGTTGAAGAAATTTAGAGCCAAGATATGGATGAGATATAGAATACCATAGAGTATTGTAGAGAAATACAAAGATAGTATTTGTTTCATGGTTGAGACTGATACAACATGCATGGAGGTTATTGAACCAAGAAAAAAGTGGATTCACCCACTGTTTTATGAAGTGGAAGAGCCTATTCTAGAGGCTTATACTCAAGTTCTTTTGTTAGCACCTAAGGACCTCAATGAGCCTAGATGGGGGACTTATGAAGAGAAAACAAGAGAAGTAGATGTTGTATTTGAACAACAAAGTAACAAAAAGAAAAGTTTCCAAGATTACTTTAGAGACCTTGATAATTCATGGAGTGTCTCAAGCAGACCTAGACAAAGCAAGGCAAGAGAAGATTGCTTTGGAATTAGAGAGCACAGCTACAACAAAGATAGAATCCGATGACCCAAAGGTGAAGAAGGTAAAAATTGAGAAATCTAATGATCAGAAGTGTAAAATAGATGATACCCCTTCTATGCCCAAGGAAACTATTGACCTTACTTCTCCTCATGAGTATAAGGCAATGCCTAAGAGGAAGAAGGGGATTAGCATTAGTCATCCATCCTCACAAGTAACAAGGAATAGGAAGAACACTCAAGAACCTCCAAAAGTAAGTTTCAAACCTAGTCTCAGTGTGTTGAGCTCAAGAATCATTGATGAAGGAATGATAGATCAAGCTGGGAAGTTCTATGAGAAGTATATTGAACTTGAAAAATCAGAAATTCATGGAATGATTGCCAAACATATGCTGAAGTTCAAAAAGACATTCCTAAAACTGAAAAATATGATTCTAGATAATGTGTGTAATATCTTATAATTCCAAAAGAGACAAGCTATTGAAGAGGATCTAAGGATAAGAGAAAAGGCTTTACATGAAACCCTCCCAGTATGTTTTCTAGAGGAGAAAACCTATTTGTTAGATCTGGTGAAGCCTCACCTCAGAACCAAGACAAGAACATTGAACATTATGGATAAGAACTATGATTTGGTTGCTAAGGAAATATAGAAAGCATTTGAGAAGGTATTCATGAATAGGCACATGTTCTCTCCTACTGCGCCCACTTCTCAAGCACCCACAAAGCTTGTAAAATAGTCAGTGACCATAAATATACCATCTAAAGGTCCATAGGATTCAGTGCATGTAGTTGATGCAGCCACAGAGGCAGAGAAGTCTACACCTATAACAGAGACACACAAAGATGACTCATTTTTTTATTGATAATGTAAAATTTACTATAAAGGCCACATACATTGAGCTGGAAAATTTTGAAGAAGCCTATTTAAGCACACAAGAGGTTGAAACTCTATGTGATAATACTCCTCCCAATCAACAAGAAGATGTATTGATTGAGGATATAATAGATGAAAAACAAGGAAAGAAGATATAAAAAGGAACAAAGAAAGAGAAAGAAAAGATAGAAGAGGAGAAAGGAGAAGAAGAGGTAAAAAGAAATGAATCTTTTCAAATGACAATAAGAGTCGAACAAGAAGTAATGGATAGTACTCCTATCACTCCAGTACACTCAACCTCATTGTTGTCAAGTCTGACACCTGACACAATCAGGTTGGATTCATGGGGAGAAGAAGACCTAATCAAGATCATTGTCTCAGCTATGGAAAAAGCCAAAGATAAATAGGTAATGAGGAATCCCTTATTTGTGGAGTCAGTGAACATATTGAACAGCTTGTTGGTTTTAGACTAGAAAGTGTCCAAGGTCAGTACAGTTGATGATGCTAGAAACATCCTCAGCTTTTAAAACTAATTTTGCTAGCTTGGAAGAATCTACATCTAAAGTTGTAGAAGAGAAGTATATGCAGAAAAGGCTAAATGAGTTGGTCAGTAACTTCTCATTAGACCTTAGTTCACTCAAAGTTGGACAAGCAACTTTAAAAGAGTTTGTAGCAAAAGGAAGAAAAATCATTGCTGACTGTATGAATCAAGATAAGTTGATAGCTGATCACTTCAAGAAGATTCAAAAATTAGAGGATATGATTGAAAAGGTGATGAAGTTAGTAGAAGATCCCTCTATTGACATAAACATGTGTAACAATGTATATCAGGGACAAATTGACAAAATTGAAAAGGTAGAAAAGGAGATATAAAAGATAAGGGCTAGGCAGACTCAGCTTATAAATGCTCTTGTGGCCTCACTAGATATACTTAATCAAAATATCAAGGATATTGATACCACCATGGTGACATATAATCATGGTCCTAGAAAAGATTTGGAGAAAATGGAGAAGCCACAGTATGCATTATGCGCCCATCTCCAGATTGTTAATTCATTGATTACATTTTGGAAGAAAGAGATCCAAAACTTACAGATAACATATCTAGATGTTCTCTCACTGTAAGAACTTGTAGATACAGTTTTGAAGAACCTTTTTCATTAATTTCAAAGGGGGAGTATGTATAGAATATAGAGCTATAGATATGTATAAGGGAGATATAAGATAGAAGTATTTTGTATAAGACATCAGCTAGCAACTATGCTATATTCCTTTGTTGCCATCAATGACAAAGGGGGAGATCATTGGAAAGTTGACTATACTGGTGTATATGACTTAATATAGTTTTTTCATTATGGAAACAAAGTCATAGAGTTTTTTGGAGTCAGCGCACTTGATGAGTAAATCATAAATTAGCTAAGTGTTGAAGACTAGACAGTGTGTAGAGTACCTAAAGATCAGAGCATCAATGCATGTGCATACAACAAAAATATGGTATGCGCCCTAGAAATTAAGTTGGTAACATCATATTCATGCTAAGTCTAAGAGAACATCATAAAAAGATTCAGTATGACAAAGCTACAAATAGTTGAAGTTACACAGCTAGTGAATGCCAGAGAAGAATAGAGCAAGCATCCGACTGTTGGTATTTTGGTTTGTGGTTACATTATTATTGTTACCAATTTCACTTTAAGGTCAAATTCGTATAGCCATGCTAGCTGGGACTATTTGTTTATTTAAAATAAAATCATGCTTACTACCTATCATAGCCTTTTGATTTATTTTATGAATATAAGTTTGCATTTTATGATGAAAAGTAAGCCATAGCATATGAAAGAAGAATGAAATAAATCTTATACTACTTTTCTGAACATGTAAATCTTGTTATTCATCAAAGGTGCTCATTATGTTTCACATAGGCCATGAAACTAACCAAAGATAAAAAAATTGAAATCTGATTTACAAACATAAATGTAAATGCAAAAATTAAATGAGTCATGGTTGCTAGCCATTGCTTGGAATGACTAGTTGTGTTGAAGTTCTTCCGAGACTTTGATTCTACTGGTTCTTTTTCCTTTTTTCCACTCCAAATCCTGCAAGATAAAATGAGTTAGATCATTATGATCTAAGCAATGGCCAAAAATCTCATCATTTTATCTTCTGCATATGTATTCACATCCAAAATCCAAGAAAGAACTAGTTTATTGCTAATGAGTTTGTTTATTGTGCAACATCACACCTACCACTAACATGTGGATGAAAATGCAGTTCCCACAAGGGTTTGAGCCCAACATGTCAGTGGTAGGAGTGATTCAGATCAAGAGAAAAGATAAATATAGTATTAAAGGGGCATGTGAACTATTCATGGAACCTTTTGTTGTATTCTGAATGCAAATATAAGCAGTAAAGAGGCTAACTATCTATTTAAGGGATGATACCTTGTGATAAAAAACTTACAAGTAGCACAGTCATCTCATGTTAAGGAAGCAAAATATTTCAACAAATAAAAGAAAAACAAAGAGAGTGAATAGCATCTTAAAAGTTGGAATCTAGATAGAGTGATGTCAATGCAATACAAATTCATGTGCATTAAAAGACTTCTGAAGCAGTTATCTTGGGATCATAAGTAATATACATTATTGTAATAAAAAAATTATGTCAGCAGTGTCAAATGAAGTCAAAGTAACAGTAAGTAGTATAGAAGTTAAAACCAAGTAACAATTCAGAAGGGTTAGTTTCCTAGTTTCACCAACAAAGACAGCTTCTAAAGTGGAAGTTTATGGTATGCCTCTTTAACCAAAGCTCAAATGTAATAAGAAAAGATGTAAATTACTGCAAGTTTAGTGGAAGTTCATTTAGCATGGCAATCATTTTTTAAGTTAATTGTTGAGAACCAAAGATTCATTTAAATGGACCAGGGCAGCAACATAGATGCAACTTCAAAATTTGACCCTTTTGATGTTGGTAAAGGGAAGAGAATAATGCTTAATGGTCCATCTAGAGTAGATACTTTTATTGGAGAAACAAGGACAGACAGATGATGCAAAGTCTTAGGAGAAATTTTGGGGTTTCAAGACCTAGTTTTAGACTCAGGGAAACAATTGATTCTAGCCAGGGAACTGGAATTTGACTCATCTAGTCATGAACCTAATAAAAGAGAAACAGGTATATTTACGATAGTAGCTTCCAGAAAACCCTCACGCATAGGAAAAAACTCATTTCAAAGCTTCAATAAAATGAAAATGGTTGAATGACTATAGTAAAAGAAGGCATGGAACAATTCCAAGTTTCCCACCAACGTTTCCTTTAGATTTTACAAATAACAGCAAAAGGAAACATGACATCTTTTAGATCCGAGCTCAGTCATATTGTTTTCTTGTTAGAAATTAAGGGAAATGCTTCAAACTGAAACCTAGTAAGATGTACAACCTTCAATAAAAGAGCAACAGGTATATTTATGGTAGTAGCTTCCAGTAAACCCTCATGTAAGGAAGAGGAATATGCTCAATAAAACTAGAAGCAAAAGAGATTTATCCATGGTGGCCAAAACACAAGGTACAATAATATTTTCAAACTCTCAGAAAGAGTGGCAGAAATAATGCCATGAAATGTCATTTAGAGCTTCAAATCTCAAATATTAAGCTCTCATACTTTGGAAATATTCAAAACTAAAGGTATTTCACAATAGAAAATGGAGTTCAAACACATTTTTAATGCACTTTCTTGTGAAGTATATCAGAGAAATGAAGAAGAGATAGCTTCATATGGTTTCCAGTGAGCAGGTCCAAAACCCTTGGTGGGGGCTTCCTTTTTTCTTCTAGCGGCGGCTCATCAAGAATATGAAAATGAATATGAGTTTGCATTTTAGGGATTTGTTTACCCTAAAAGCCTTTTAGGTTTTTGCATTCATGCTTTAAGCTCTAAGTCAAGCTTTTCACATTGCCATGGCAACAAAGGTTTTCTACCTTTGTTGTTTATTTGACTTTTATTTTCTTGTATAAATAATAATGAGTGCTTATTATTATTATTTTCAAGGTTATCTTTTTATATCTATTAGTATTAAGAGATAATTTGAAATTAATAGACAAATATAAGTTCTTATTTATGTGTGTTTATTTATCTTTTAATACTAATAGATATTAAGATGTAGTTTTGATAATAATAATGATATTTTTATTGTTATTTTACATCTTTTGTGTTTTGAATTTGATACTTGGTGTCTTATGAGCCAATTATTGAATATCATAATGAGATGTAAATGGCACATGTGAAATTTGCTAAGTCTTCATGACTTAGTTACAGAATTCAAAGGACTTGAAGGTTTCTAGGAGGTTAGATAAAGTCTACAGACATAAGCAGAGCATATAGGGTTTGTTGGAGCAGATATAGGAGAGTTGGAGAAATCTTTGGGTCGAGATTGACTTTTGCCTAGATTTTGAAGGGCAGTTGTGGGCATTTGGAGCATTTTTAGGGTGGTTTTGATGAGTCCCATGGATGATTAATGACTTGTTTGGACTTTTTCAGTCCTTTGATGCTTTTTGGAGGGAGTTTAGGTCCTACTTTTCAGGATTTATTGTTACATCCGAAAATGGGAGTTGTGTTGTACTTAGTGAGTTTTTTAACTCATGTCTAGTTAGTTATAATTACTAATTTGGAAAGGACTAAGTGATTTTGGATCCTTGGTCTCATTTTGTATCATTTTGATCTGTAACTTAGTTTTATTGGAAAGTGAATACATTGCAGGTCTTATCTTGCAGAGTTCTTCTATCCTACTTGTTATTGTAGTTAAGTGTGTTATGTGATTGATAAAGCCAACATGAAGTGTTGTTAGAACATTTTGTTTTGTGGTTTCTGTCTCACAACTTTTTACCTTTCTGCAAGTGGCTTTTAATGCAGGTTGGAAGCTGTGTTACACGAATGTTCAAGTGCTAATTTGTGAAATTTATCTTTCCTTTTTAGTGATTGTGTCATTTAAATTAGTTAATGAAATATTTATGCATTTGGGTCTATAATAGGCTATGATACTCCTTTCTCTCTACATTTGAGATTTAGTATCATTCACAAGTATTCATCTTCACTCAGGTTGATATATCTTAGTTAAGTGCAGTTCAAGTTTTAAGCTTTGATGTCATTTTCAGTTATCAGTTTTCCCATTTAAGTCTTTCTCCCTTTTCCTGAGATAAGTAGTTAAGTGTGATAACTAGCTAGGAGCTGGCCTCATCCAGAGATTCACTCCATTTTCTAAGTAACCCATGACTTAGGAGTGTTTCCATGTTACCTTGAAATGTCAAGTTTTCTCAGAATTTGAAGGGTGCAATTTTAGGTGAAAACAATTTTTGGCACGCCTAGTGGGACATAGAATTGATTCTTAGTTATTTAAATACATTATAATATTGTTGTTTGGTGTGGATAGCAGTAGTTTATGCCTTTGAAGGCAAGAAAGAAGCACACTTGGCAACTCTGGGGTAAGTATCAATTGGTTTAGCAGATAAAGTGCTGGTATAAAGAAAATCAAGCTTCATTTCTCTGATTTTCAATGATTCTAGAAAATATCCAGCTTATATACATGCTACAACATGTCTTCTTATCATGAAAATATGTCTTATTTTCAACCTTACCAATTCCAAGAAAATCATTTTCTTCCAAATCAACATGCATGTTCACAGAATAATTTTCAGCAAGCTGATAATGTGAGCATAGATAATATGGTATCATATTCTCAAGAGCAACAAGAAATAAATTTCTAGAAAGAATTAGAGTTGCAATAGGAGGAATGGTCTTATCAAGCCCATATTCAACAATAGGTAGTGTTAGCTTAGCAAGAGCAACATCAAAGGAAATATTTGGTTGAGCAATTTAAGCGGCATGAAGCCAACCTTGCAAGAGAATTGGAAGCATAGAAGAAGGTTCATGAAAAGGAGGTTGAAGACTATAAAGAGATGATAAGGGTCATGTTTGATAAAGAGTTGAATATGAAGAGGAATTCCAAAGAATATCTAGAGCTCATGATGAGTTCCATGAGAAAGAGCTTCAAGAGCACAAACAGAAAATAGAGTTCCTAATTTCTTCAACTTTAAAGTATAGAGAAGCCTATCAGTTACAACTTGAAAAGTATCTTCAGCAAGAGCAAGCAAAGGATGCCAATGAACAAAGAATTGCAGCTAATAAGAATAATAATGAAGAGAATTATCTTTCTGATCTTTTTCATGTTGTTGAAGAAGATATCATGGCGTGGTGTGAAGAGCTTCCCTTTCCTGTTGACCAAGATGGGACATAAAAGTTATCAGCAAATCAAGATTCTTACAAAAACCTTCAAGAGGATAATCATGCTATTAAAAATGTGCCTCTCCTATAAAAAGGTAAGACAGATGAAGAAGAAGACCTTTTTTGGGATGACTTAGAAGCATTTTGCTTGCATCTTCATGAAAAGCCAACATTTCCAGAAGTTACCTGCAAGCTGCAAGAGGTAGTCATTTCCAGTCAGCATGAACAAGTAACTCATCAGCCTAAAGTAACCTTTTCGGAGCTAGAGTCTTTCAAAGTGAGTTCCAAGTTTGTTATCTCACATGGATTCCCTATCAAACATCTAGCCAATATGGAGGAAGCAAGGAGAAATTATTTGTGTCAGCAACTGAGTATGAAGGTGTAGCTAAAAAAGGACTAATGTAGCTTGCTAACCCATTTGAAAATGATAGTCATTTCACTTAGCTTGATCAAGTAAGTGAAGTCCTCCTTGTCCTTGACAAAATGTTGCTATTGCTATTTACAAGAATGTCTTTGCACTATCTCCTTACAACTTTGCAAAGACATGTTTTTCATTATAATTTGAAGTGAAAAGGAAGATATTTTTTAGAGCCTATAAATGGTTTTGTTTAAGGTGTTTCCCTTGTCGGTTAGTCTATTTTAGGGCAGGTTTTCTTTTGTTTTTCTTTCCTAAGTGCTGTTATGCACAATTTTCCTACATTTTCCTAATGTTTCCCTACTTTCAATAAAAGTTTCCAAATCCTCAGAAGAATTGTACAAAGTAGAACAGTCCTACTTTTATGCAAATACAATAGCCAATTAGGCACATTTATATATGCATTTAAAAAAACAAGTTGAACAATTCATGCATCCTAATGCAACACATATATAAATGTGACTCCCTGGTTATGATATCTACCCCTAGTATTGCTCTGCTTTGCACAATCCTGTTGTTTAGATGTTTCACAGTCATGAGATCAATCATTCCTATTTTTAGCCAAGAGTCATTAACACCACTTAGAATGATGAAGGGGAACCTACCTCATCATTCCAAGTCATGCCAATCAAACGGGGCTGAAAACAACAATCACTATTTCAAACCATGAAAGGAAAATATCTATTGTTGACTCCAAGCCCAATGGATTATTATAGGCTAGTGTTTTTTATGTCTAACAGGTAGACACTTGGCAGAGGTCACCAATTTTGTTACCAATTTCAATTTAAGATCAAATTGGTATAGCCATCCTGGCTGTGACTGTTTATTTATTTAAAAGAAAATCATGCTTACTACCTATCATAGCCTTTTGATTTATTTTATGAATATAATTTTACATTTTATGATGAAAAGTAAGCCATAGCATATGAAAGAAGAATGAAATACATCCTATACTACTTTTCTGAAAATGTAAATATTGTTATTCATCAAAGGTGCTCATTACATTTCACACAGGCCGTGAAACTAACCAAAGATAAATGAATTGAAATCTGATTTACAAACATAAATGTAAATGCATAAATTAAATGAGTCATGGTTTCCAGCCATTACCTGGAATGACTGACTGTGTTGAAATTCTTTTGAGACTTTGATTCTACTGGTTCTTTTTCCTTTTTCCCGCTCCAAATCCTGCAAGATAAAATGAGTTAGATCATTATGATCTAAGCAATGGCCAAAAATCTCATCATTATATCTTTTGCATATGTATTCACATCCAAAATCCAAGAGAGAACCAGTTTATTCCTAATGAGTTTGTTTCCTATGCAGCATCACGCCTACCACTAACATGTGGATGCAAATGTGGCTCCCATAAGGGTTTGAGCCTAGCATGTCAGTGGTAGGAGTGATTCAGATCATGAGAAAAGATAAATACAGTATTAAAGGGGCATGTGAACTATTCATGGAACATTTTGTTGTATTTTGAATGCAGATATAAGTAGTAAAGAGGCTAACTATCTATTTAAGGGATGATACCTTGTGATAAAAAACTTACAGGTAGCATAGTCATCTCATGTTAAGGAAGTAAAAGATTTCAACAAATAAAAGAAAAACAAAGAGAGTGAACAACATCTTAAAAGTTGGAATCTAGATAGAGTGATGTCAATGCAATACAGATTCATGTGCATTAAAAGACTTCTGAAGCAGTTATCATGGGATCATAAGTAACATACATTATTGTAATAACACAATTATTTCAACAGTGTCAAATGAAGTTAATGTAATAGTAAGCAGTATAGAAGTTAAAACCAAGTAACAATTCAGAAGGGTTAGTTTGCTAGTTTCACCAACAAAGAAAGCTTCTAAAGTGGAAGTTTATGGTATGCCTCTTTAACCAAAGCTCAAATGTAATCAGAAAAGATGTAAATTGCTGCAAGTTCAGTGGAAGTTCATTCAACATGGCAATCATTTTTTAAGTTAACTGTCGAGAACCAAAGATTCATTTAAATGGACCAGGGTAGCAACAGAGATGCTACTTCAAAATTTGACCCTTTTGATGTTGGTAAAGGGAAGAGAGGAATGCTTAATGGTCAGTCTAGAGCAGATACTTTTATTGGAGAAACAAGGACAGACAGATGATGCAAAGTCTCAGGAGAAATTCTGGGGTTTCAAGACTTAGTTTTAGACTTAGGGAAACAATTGATTCCAACCAGGTAACTGGAATGTGACTCATCTATTCATGAACATAATAAAAGAGAAATAGGTATATTTATGACAGTAGCTTCCAGAAAACCCTCACGCATAGGAAAAACCTCATTTCAAAGCTTCAATAAAATGAAAATGGTTGAATGATTGTAGTAAAAGAAGGCATGGAATAGTTCCAAGTTTCCCACCCATGTTTCCTTCAGATTTTAAAAATAAAAACAAAAGGAAATGTGATATCTATCAGATCCGAGCTCATTCATGTTGTTTTCCTGTTAGAAATTAAGGGAAAAGCTTCAAACTGAAACCTAGTAAGATGTACGGCCGCCAATAAAAGAGCAATAGGTATATTTACTACAATAGCTTCCAGTAAACCCTCACGCAAGGAAGAGGAATATGCTAAATAACACTACAAGAAAAAGAGATTTATCCATGGTGGCCAAAACACAAGGTAGAATAATATTTTCAAACTCTCAGAAAGAGCTGCAAAAATAATGCCATGAAATGTCATTTAGAGATTTGAATCTCAAATATTAAGCTCTCAAACTTTGGAAATATTCAGAACTGAAGGTATTTCACAACAAAAAAGGGAGTTGAAACACATTTTTTATGCACTTTCCTGTGAAGTATATTAGAGAAATGAAGAAGAGACAACTTCATATGGTTTCTAGGGAGCAGGTCCAAAACCCTTGGTGGTGGCTTCCTTTTTTCTTCCAGTGGCGGCTCATCAAGAAGATGAAAATGAATATGAGTTTGCATTTTAGGGATTTGTTTACCCTAAAATCCTTTTAGGTTTTTGCATTCATGCTTTAAGCTCTAAGTCAAGATTTTCACATTGCCACGACAACAAAGGTTTTCTACCTTTGTTGTTTATTTGACTTTTATTTTCTTGCATAAATATTAATGAGTGCTTATTATTATTATTTTCAAGGTTATCTTTTTATATCTATTAGTATTAAGAAATAATTTGAAATTAATAGACAAATATAAGTTCTTATTTATATTTTTTTATTTATCTTTTAATACTAATAGATATTAAGATGTAGTTTTGATAATAATAATGATATTTTTATTATTATTTTACATCTTTTGTGTTTTGAATTTGATATTTGGTGTCTTATGAAACAATTATTGAATATCATAATGAGATGTAAATGGCACATGTGAAATTTGGTAAGTGTTCATGACTTAGTTACAGAATTCAAAGGACTTGAAGATTTCTAGGAGGTTAGATAAAGTCTACAGACATAAGGAGAGCATATAGGGTTTGTTGGAGCAGATATAGGAGAGTTGGAGAAATCTTTGGGTCGAGATTGACTTTTTCCCTGATTTTGAAGGGTAGTTGTGGCCACTTGGAGCATTTTTAGGGTGGTTTTGATGAGTCACATGGATGATTAATGACTTGGTTGGACTTTTTCAGTCCTTTGATGCTTTTTGGAGAAAGTTCGGGTCCTACTTTTTAGGATTTATTGTTGCATCTAAAAATGGGAGTTGTGTTGTACTTAGTGAGTTTTTTTAACTCATTTCTACTTAGTTTTGATTAGTGATTTGGAAAGGACTAAGCGATTTTGGATCCTTGGTCTCATTTTGTATCATTTTGATCTGTAACTCAATTTTATTGGAAAGTGAATACATTGCAGGTCTTATCTTGTTTGCAGAGTTCTTCTATCGTACTTGTTATTGCAGTTAAGTGTGTTATGTGATTGATAAAGCCAGCATGAAGTGTTGTTAGAACATTTTGTTTTGTGGTTTCTATCTCACAACTTTTCACCTTTCTGCAAGTGGCTTTTTATGCAGGTTGTTAGCTATGTTACATGAATGTTCAAGTGCTAATTTGTGAAATTTATCTTTCCTTTTTAGTGATTGTGTCATTTAAATAAATTAATAAAATATTTATGCATTTGGGTCCATAATAGGCTATGATACTCCTTTCTCTCTGAATTTGAGATTTAGTATCATTCACAAGTGTTCATCTTCACTCATGTTGATATATCTTAGTTAAGTGCAGTTCAAGTTTCAAGCTTTGATGTCATTTTTCAGTTATCAGTTTTCCCATTTAAGTCTTTCTCCCTTTTCTGAGATAAGTAGTTAAGTGTGATAACCAGCTAGGAGCTGGCCTTATCCAGAGATTCACTCCATTTTCAAAGTAACCCATGACTTAGGAGTGTTTCCATGTTACGTTGAAATGTCAAGTTTTCTCAGAATTTGAAGGGTGCAATTTTAGGTGATAATAGTTATGTTGTAAAGGCTATCCACCTATTGTAATTATGTTTCCAACATGTAATTTTTTGTAAACATGCTTGAGCCAATTCAATTGGAAGCATTGTATGTAATCAATTAAAGGGCCGACCTAGTTATTTGTTTTGTATGCGCATATAAATATGAGATGTGCCCATTATAATTAGCGAGGAAGATATTATAGAGTGAAGATAAGTAGAGAAAAAGTGTGTAAAGAGTTGATAAGATGTATTAGATCTTTGCAAGAGGTCAAAGTATCATTGCATCAAAAGAATTGATCAGATAAGTAGTGTCACAGTGCCAGTTCATCCAGTAGATATAGTGTGTATTTGAGATCAGAAGGTTGTAGCCTTCACCACTTGAGTAGTGAGCTCTAGGACAGTGTGTCCACACCCCTAATAGGGTTATTGTAAAAGACTTTGAACAGGGTCTGACCCTTGACAAGGTCACTATACTAAACATATTGTAAAGAAACTCCTAACAGGGTCAATAATCTTCTAGCAAGGATCATAAAACACTAGTAAAGAATATTAGTGGGTGTCAATTCCCACTGGGGTTTTTACCTATTTGGGTTTCCCCATAACCACATTGTTGTTATGCGTTTATTTCATGTTGTATGCTTATATTGATGTTCATTTCAGTATTTAAGTATTCTAGTTCAACTTAAAGAATAAAGTAAAAAGATAAAATACAATGAACACTGATTCACCCCCCCTCTCAGTGTTCCCATTCCTAACATGTATCATTGATCTAGGTGGATTTTACCACTAAAATTTTGAAATTTCCCAATGCTTCCAAAAATCTTATCAAATCAAAGATCTTGCCAAAATGAATCCAACACAACTTGAATGGAGTCAGTCGAAGTTCATTTGCTCAAGTTACAAGCAGTCAAAGTTTGAGAAAAAAAATAGTTGACTGGTCAAAGGTTGACCAAATCTAGTTGACTTTTGAAGACTTGGAAAAATTGAAGGTCAAAAGGTTTGAACCCTAAACCTCCTCAAAATAAATCATGGCCTTACCACTATAGTGCTAGTTTCATTTAAAATGAATTTACCGCCACTTAAAAAGAAAGAGAACATGGATTTAATGGGAATTGAACCCATAACCTCCACTCCACCCAAGAGCCCTGACGACTTTTCTCTAACCAACATGCCATCGACAAAGTTTAAAGATATTGTGCATGATGTTTTAATTAAACAATACTACCGGTCAAGTTAAGAGGAAATGGTGGGCCGACGGTTTCAACCATCGATCCACCATCCCAAAAAAGTGTGTAAAAACCAACAAGCAGCATGATTTTTGGTGTAGATTTAGATAAATTTATTCTTAAACACCCAAAGTCAATAATGATAATAGTTTAAAAATAACCACAAAATATTGCAAGGTTATTTTTGTGGGAATTTTAAGAAGTATGTTATCTTAATGGGTTATTTTAAGAAATATTATTATTTTTTGGGGATTTGAGAATATTTTGTAAATCATATGGTTATCTACCAAAATGAGTAAATTCTTTTTATAAAAAGGGGTGAAAAGGGAGTGTGAGGTAGTGGATTTTTAAGTGATTTTTGGAGTTGGATTTTGGAGAGAAATTGATCTGAGTGTTCTTCCAAGCTATTGAAGATTGTAATCTTTCTTAGGAGAGAGCTTGAAGCTCAGTGCAATTAGATGCTATTAGATTGACAAAAGATTATTGTAATCTTTTGGGAATTGAACAAAGGATTGATCACTCTACTTGGAGGACTTGGAGACGTAGTCCATACAGACAAATTCTGTAATCAACCTCTGTGTTATGTTTGCATTTTCTTCTCTCCTCTTCTCTTAATTTTATTTTGCATGTTTAAAACTTAATTTACATTTATGTATTTGAAAATTAATTTTGTAAAGTTTGTTTTAAATTTCTTTAGCAAAAAAAATTTAAATTATATTTAGCATTCAACTGCAAATTTTCATAGATCCATCTTAATCAGATCAAGTTTGGTATCAGAGCTTTGTATGACTAGTTTTTGTAGAGCTAAATGCTAACAAGATCCAAGATTCAGCAAGGCAAAGGAAAGCTTGAAGAATACAATCCTGATAATGGGAAATGAAGAATGAATCCACCATCACAGATGGAAGAAAGAGTTGGTGGACAAGGTTCCGAAGACAAGAGTATTCAGAAGACTTTAGAATTTGGAAACCATTGTAGAAGTTTTAGTACAAGAGAGAGAAGAAAGGATGCGAAGACATGCAGCTCGTGAGATAAAAGGGAAAAGATCAAGAGGTGATCGTGAGCCTCCAAAAACACCCCCAACTCCCTCCTCTCCTTCTTCTCCCTCTTCTCCCTCTTCTCCTTCTTCAACTCATTCTGAGTCTTCTAATCCTTTTAAGGGTGGACATAAGCCTAGAATTAAATTGGATATAAAATTTGATCTACCAAAGTATTGTGGGGAATTAAGTGCTGAGAAATTAGATGATTGGATTCAACAAGTTGAAGTCTATTGTAGAGTACAAAATCTCTTAGATGATGCTGATAGGATCCAATTAGCTACTCTTCAGTTAGGAGGTACAACTCTAACCTAGTGGGAGAGTAGAACTCGAGCTGAAAATTCTTGCCATGGTAGAGTCAATTTAACTTGGTTATAATTTGTTAGTTCTCTTAAGAAACAATTCTATCCCCTAGGCCATATGCAATAGTTAATGAAAAGCTGGCAACATTTTAGGCAAGGGAAAGGTGAGTCTATCCAAGAGTACACCCATGAATTCCAAAAAATGGCTATTGCATTAAATGTACCATTGTACACCCAAGATACATTACTCAAGTACATAGGTGGTCTTCACTCTTATTTGAGACATTCTATTTTGGTCTTGAATCCTAGCAACCTAGATGAAGTATGTGTTCAAGCCACACATTTAGAGTCAAGAGGCAAGGGTTCTTTCATTGATCAGTTTGATAAGAAGCCATCTAAGTCAGAAAATAAATCTAAGGGGAAAGAAAAGAAGGGGGAAAAGACTGCTACAGTAAAAAATGAATATAATAAACCTACTTGTTCCCATTGCAAGAAAGAGGGACATGATGTCTCTAAATGCTGGAAATTACATCCAGACTTAAGGCTGAAGTAGCATGGAGGAAATAAAGGTAAACAAAAGACTACTACTATAGTACAACAAGATCTTTGATCTAATTCTAGGGATGAGACAAAGATAGTTGTTGTTGGGATCCAAGGTAAAGTGGAAGGTAAAACTCTCTCATCAGATGCTATGATTTCTAATGCAAGTTCAAGAAAGTCAAATTCTCTTCCTAATGTGGATAAGAAAAGAAATGAACTTTTTCACATTCATGTGGTAACTAAACACACTAAGGTTGATACTCTTTTTGACACTAGTTTACAAGTTAATTTGATATCTAAAGAAGTGGTAAAGAAATTAAATCTAGCTACCACACCTCATTCTAAGCCCTACCCACTTGGATGGGTATGTAATGATGCTCAACTGCAGGTGACAAAACAATGTAAACTTTGTTTTTCCATAACTGCTAACTTTATTGATGAGGTGGAAGTAGATGTTGTACCTTTGGATATTTGTGGGCTTGTGTTAGGAATTCCCTATCATTTTGATAGACAAGCAATCTTTTATAGGAGGGAGAATAAGTATCATTTATTCAAAGATGGTAAAGAGTACATAGTTAGATCGCATAATGTTAAAACTAATCTTGCATTAGTAAATGCCAGTCAAATGAAAAGATTAGTTAATGCGAGTAAAAATTTTGTACTCATTCTTGTAAAAGCTAAGGATGATGATAAATCTAAGGCATTCAAGGGTTGTGATCCAAAACATAAATCTAAATTAGTCAAAGCTGTTTCCACCTATGATGACTTATTTTAGGAGCCAAAAGGATTACCACCTAAGAGGGAGATACAGTAGGATGCACTACTTCCAAACAATGGCATATACCGATTATCAATCTTGTAGAATGAAGAGATCAAGAAACAGGTTCAGGAGTTGGTGGAGAAAGGAGTGATTCGTCCAAGTACTTCACCTTGTGGTTCTTCGATTGTGTTGGTTCCAAAGAAGGATGGGACATGGAGAATGTGTATTGACTACAGAGCCTTGAACAAGATAACGGTAAAGAACATGTATCCTCTTCCCTGTATAGATGATTTACTTGATCAACTTAAGCATGCAGTATATTTCATAAAGCTGGATTTGCAAAGTGGTTATCATCAAATTAGGATTGCAAAAGATGATATTTGGAAAACTGCATTCAAAACTAAACAGGGACTATACGAATGGTTGGTTATGCCTTTTGGGTTATGCAATGCACCAGCCACTTTCATGCTTGTAATGAATGATGTATTCTATCCCTACATTGACAAATTTGTAATAGTCTATCTAGATGATATCCTGATATTTAGTAAATCCTGAAGGGATCATGTAAGTCATCTACATAAAATTTTTGATTTGTTAAGGAAAGAAAAACTCTATGTAAAGATGTCAAAATGCAAGTTTGCAAAGACATCTTTAGTTTACTTAGGCTATGTTGTAGGTAATGGTTGATTGGAAGTTGACCCTACAAAGGTTGATGTAATTGTAAAATGGCCTAAGCCAAGTACAGTCACCAAAGTCAGAAGTTTCCTAGGTGCTGTTCAATACTGGAGAAAGTTTATTGCTAACTTCTCCTATATCACTTCACCATTGCATGAATTAACAAGTACCAAGACAACTTTCTAGTGGGGAGGACCTCAACAAAAGGCTTTTGACACTTTGAAGGGAAACTTGAGCACCGCACCAGTTCTAACTCTCCCAGATCTACAAAAGACATTCGAGATCGAAACATATGCAAGTGGATTTTCCATGGGAGAAGTCTTAATGCAGGGAGGTAAGCTAGTATGTTATCACTCTAAAACTCTTACAAGTGTAGTTATTAAGTATCCAATTTATGATAAGGAATTATATGCACTAGTACAAAGTGTTAAAAAATGGAAACACTACCTAATGGGCAAGGAAACAATTTTCCATAGGGACCATCAGCCACTGCAATATTTACATTCATAGTCTAAGTTGCAACAAAGTAGGCACTTTAGGTGGATGGGATTTCTTCAACAATTTCACTTAGTGATAAAGTATAAGAAAGGAGTCCATAATAAGGTAGTTGATATGCTTTCTAGACCTCCAATTATAAATGCATTGTTTATCTTAAAAGGAAGTTCCATGGTCCATGAAAGTTTTCAGGAACAATATGCCATGGATGATAACTTCAAGGATATATATTCAGCTCTCATTGTAGGTAAACAAGTAGAAGAAAATAATTACTATGTAAAGGACAAGTTGTTGTATCACCTAGGCAAATTATGTATTCCTAAAGGTGAACAAGCACATGTACTTCGAGAAGCTCATACGTCTTTGATTGCTGGACATTTTGGTGTCAGCAATACTATGGCTCAATTACAACAATTTTTCTATTGGCCTCACATGTAGGAAATTGTAACAAGATACATTAAAGGATTTATAATATGTGCAACAATTAAGCCAAGTAATAGGAATTTGGGGTTGTACACACCTCTTCGTGTTCCATCTTGACCTTGGGAAAGTTTTTTTATGGATTTTATTGGAGGACTTTCCATGTCTAAAAGAGGACATGATTATCTATTTGTAGTAGTTGATAGGTTCAGAAAAATGTGTATTCTTATGCCTTGTAAAAAACAAATCATAGTTGAACTCACAGCTCAATTGTATTTTCAGTTTTTATGGGTCCATTTTGGGTTCCCCACTTCTATTATATCAGATTGAGACTCTCAGTTCCTTGGAGAGTTCTGGTTTGCATTTTAGGACCTCATGGACACCAAATTGAAGAAGAGTACAACTTTCCATCCTTAGATGGATGGAAAAATAGAAGTGGTAAACAAGACCATTGTGCACTTGCTCCGAGGCTACTACAGCAACCATCCCAAATAGTGGGATGAAAGTCTACATTATGTGTAGCATGCCTACAACCATGCAACACATTCCTCTACAAAGAGGTCTCCTTTTGAGACTTTTTTCGGTTACCTACCGCAAACACCAATGGACTTTGCCTTTGGGAAAGATGAAGTTAAAGACAAGTGACATGATGCAAAAAAGGCTTTGAAGTTCATACAGAAGGTTCAAGCTATTCATCAACTGGTAGAAGCTCAATTGGAAAAGAGTCAAGCCAAATACAAGGCTCAACATGATAAACATCGAGTGGATCACCATTTCCAAGTTGGTGATCAAGTTTGGTTACATATCAATAAGGAAAATATGCAGGGAGAAGGCAAAAAACTTAAGCCAATCCGATATGGTCCTTTTCATATCTTGGAAAAGATTGGAACCAATGAATTTTGCCTTAATTTCCTTCCTACATGCACATTTACTCAGTGGTCAATGTTGAAAACTTGAAGTTGTATGAGCCTCTGATGATTCTGGATGAAGAGGCTGATGTTTAGGTACCTTCAGTAGATGATCTGTCACTTGAGTATATGTTAGAGCTACCAGAGGATGTCATTCTCAACAGAAATGTCAGGACTTCACGATGAGGAGCCATCAAGTATCTCAGAGTGGGGTTAAAAGGGATGAATCCAAGCAAGGCAAGGTGGATGGAGATTGGAAAAGTGAGGGAACTTTACCCTCTCTTACTTTCCGAATAACCAAGCTTTTGGAGGTCCAAAAGCTCCCAAGTGGATTTTACCACTAAAATTTTAAAAGTTCCCAATGCTTCCAAAAATAGCATCAAATCAAAGATCTCACCAAAATGAATCCAACACAACTTTAATGGAGTCAATCGGAGTTCATTTGATCAAGTTACGAGCAGTCAATATTTGAGGAAAAAAATAGTTGACTAGTCAAAGGTTGACCAAATCTGGTTGACTTTTGAAGACTTGGCAAAATTGAAGGTCAAAAGGTGATGGAGGAGCATCTTGGGTGTAAGAGAAATCTTGCATCACCCAAAAATATTTCTATTTTTGTATTCAATAAGGGCTATTTTGTGCAGAGCTTCTATTTATGGAAAGTTACTATTTTTGGTAATTTTTGTATGTGCTCAGAATGATCTGATTTCTTTCTTGGAGGTTCATTTTGGTCATATAAGTCTGCCAGTAAAGTTTCATTGCCAGATCCAGTGTATATTGGAAGATATTGAAGATTTTCGGTTTTGGCAGCAGGGTACAGAAACTTTGAACTCAGTTTTGAAGGCTTTAGAGGCCCCAAATGAGGTCAAAAATTTGGGTGATAGGCGCTTGGGTGGGTCAAGCCTGTAGAGCGCTTCGTGGCATTTCTGAAATGGGGTTATAATAGCCGATCGGGTCAACTGGTGATGACTTATGGTCTTCGGAAGTTGGACCACCTGAAATGGCAGAAAATAATTTTCTTCAAAATTTCTGTTCAGGTTTCAAAGGTTATCTTGAGCCGACTATGATGTAATAAAATGTAAAATAAAATAATGCTAAGTTTGGTCGGCCTTATTGGCTAAAATTCTGGAACCTTCCCAGGCGGTGGAAAATTGCCTATATAAGGAAGGCTGTATTATTGTCTTAGGCAGTTCAGAATAGTTGTGGGTAGTAGATCTGGGTAATAGTTCGAGGCTTTGTCCTACAGAATATTGTAAGGGAATGCCCATGTGGCTTTTCATATTGTAATTCTGAAAGTTTGTAATTCCACATTTGTGGAGATAATAAGAAGCCAATTTTCTGTTCTTGCATATTATTGTTGTTTCTCTATTTCTGTTATGTGTTTGTGGTATTAAGGGGAGCACCCTTCATCAGGTGGTATCAGAGCAGGGGTTCTTGAGTGTGTAAACAGATCGCCGACTGTGAGGCAGTTTGCACCAGGACCGTGGTTAGGGTTTCAGGGTGCATCGCAAAAATGCCTCCATGAAGAGAACGTAGCGTAAGACCTGGTGTTGTGACACATGAGGTTAGAGAGCTACATAGACAAGTACGAGCATTGCAAGAAGAGATTGGCAGAGGAATGAATCTTAATATCAGAGATGAAAGTGAGGATGAAGCCGAAGAAGAATATCAAGAAGGAGAAGTTAAAATTGTGAACCAGGAGGAAGAAAGACTTTTTCGGACGATTTCCAAGATTGGGAAAAGACCTAAGATTAAGGTTCCTACATTTTCTGGAAATCTTAACCTAGAGGAATTGATCGACTGGATCAATGAATGTGAGGAATATTTTGAGTATGAAGATGTTGAAGATCCTGATAGGGTCAAATTTGCGAAGGCCAGATTGAAAGGTCATGCGAAGATCTGGTGGCAAGAAATTCAATTGGAGTGAAATAGAAGAGGGAAAGATAAAATCACAAGATGGGATTGGATGGTGGATAAATTGAAGCGACAGTTCATTCCTATTGATTATGAGCTTGACCTACTGAAGAAAATGCAGAGTTTGAAGCAAGCAGGAAGATCTGTTCAGGAGTATACAGAGGAGTTCTATCGACTTCTCATCAGAATAGGCCATGCAGAAGTTGATAAGGAGAAAGTTGCCCGATACCTTAATGGGTTAAGGCCAAGCATTTAGGAGGAGCTGAATCTGGTTCGAATGAACAGTATTGAAGAGGCATACCAATTTTCCCTAAAAGTAGAGGAAAAGCTAAACAAGAAGTTTGAGAGCAGACAAAACGGAAGAGGTCACGGTGGACGATCTGGTGGACGATCATATGGTGGCCGAAATGAAGATCCGAAAAAGAAGGATGAGGCCAATAGCAGTCAGAATCAGCGAGGAAATAATTCCAATCGCTTCCAGGATCAGAATAATAGAGATCATAGAGGAAGAGGAAGAGGACAAGGATCTGGAAGAGGTGGCTTCCGTCGAACATGTTTTCACTGTGGAGAAGAAGGTCATAGGGCATTTGAATGTCCTCAGCGCCAAGGCAGAATAGACAGGAGAAATGAACACCAGGCCAGAGTTGCACATGTAGATGAAGATGCCAGATCATCAAATTCTGAAGATGCTAAAAGAGGAGAAACATTGATTAACAGAAGAGTCCTCTTGAGTGGTGAGAATGAACCTGAGCAAAGGAGGAGCCTGTTTTGCACCAGGTGCAAGTGTGAAGGTAAATGTTGTGATGTGATTATTGATAGTGGGAGCACTGACAATTTGGTGTCAGAAGAGATGGTGACAAAGTTGAAGCTCAAGAGATAGAAACACCCACATCCATATCGGATTGCCTGGGTACAGGATGACCACAAGGTCATGGTCAATGAACAATGCCTAGTGAAGTTCAAGATTGGCGGATACCAAGATGAGGTATTGTGTGATATCATATCTATGGATGCATGTCATATGTTGTTGGGTAGACCATGGCAGTTTGACAGATGTGCTATACATGATGGTCGTGCAAATACCTATTCCCTGACAAACGATGGAGTGCGACACAAGATAAAACCATTGAAGGAGACTGAAGAAAAGGTATGTGGTAATGCAAGGATAACTTTTGTTGATGGAAGAAATTTTCTAGATGGTATGAGGCATGAGCATGTATGTTTTGCTTTAATTCCAAAAGTTGGTAAAGAGGAAGTAGAAGATGTTCCTGTAGAAGTTGTAGATTTATTGAATGAGTTTTAGGATATTATATCTGATAACGTGCCTGATGGATTACCACCAGTCAGAAAGATCAGTTATCAGATGGACTTGATCCCAGGAGCGAGTTTGCTGAATAAGGCAGCACACAAAATGACACCTACCGAAAGTGAGGAGTTGAACAGACAAGTACATGAACTATTACAAAAAGGATTGATCCGTGAGAGTCTGAGTCCCTGTGCTGTACCAGTGGTATTAGCACCAAAGAAGAATGGAGAATGGAGGATGTGTATGGATTCTAAGGCAATAAACAAGATCACAATCAAGTACAGGTTTCCATTGCCACGAATGGATGATATTATGGACTGTTTAAGTGGAGCTGTGTATTTCTCAAAGATAGATCTGAAGAGTGGATATCATCAGATTCGGATCAGAGAAGGAGATGAATGGAAGACTTCCTTCAAGACAAAAGAAGGACTGTATGAGTGGTTAGTCATGCCTTTTGGGCTAACCAATGTACCGAGCACTTTCATGCAGCTCATGAACGAGGTTCTGAAAGAATTTCTGGGTAAGTTTGTCATTATTTACCTAGATGATATTTTGATCTTTAGTAAGACATTGGATAAGCATATGATGCATATTCACATGGTATTTGAGAAGTTGAGAGAAGAAAAATTGCTGATTAATTTGAAGAAGTGCAGTTTTGTGAAGAAAGAGTTGGTGTATTTGGGGTTTGTAGTTTCAGAAGAAGGTCTAAAAATGGACCCAGAGAAGGTACAGGCTATCCTTGAATGGCCTACACCAAGGAGTGCTACTGAGGTAAGATCTTTTCATGGTCTAGCTAGCTTTTATAGAAAGTTTATCAGAAATTTTAGCAGTATTTGTGGACCCTTGACTGAAACAATGAGAGGGGATAGAAAATAGTTTAAGTAGACTAATGGGGCAGAAAAGAGTTTTCAATTGTTGAAATGAAAAGTTACAGAACAACCTGTTTTAGCACTTCCAGATTTTAATAAGGTGTTTCAAGTAGATTGTGATGCTAGTGGTACTGCAATAAGAGCTGTTATGAGCCAAGAAGGTAAACCTGTTGCTTATTTTAGCGAGAAGTTAAATGACGCCAAGAGGAAATATTCCGTTTATGATCAAGAATTTTATGCTATAGTTCAGACATTAAAGAAGTGGAGACATTATCTGCTTCCTAAGGAGTTTGTTTTGTATATTGATCATCAAGCTTTGCAATATTTGAATAGTCAAGAAAAATTGAATCAAAGGCATTTGAAATGGGTTGAGTTTTTGCAGAGTTATACATTTGTTTTGAAACACAAGAGTGGAAAGTCTAATAGAGTTGCAGATGCTCTTAGTAGAAGGCAACTATTGCTGACAGAAATGCAGATTGAAGTGGTTGGGTTCGAGGAACTCAAGAATTTGTATCCAGAGGATCCTAATTTTGGTGAAGCTTGGAAGGCTTGTACAGAACCTGTTACTCTAGACAGGACGAAATGGATGGATTTTATCATCCAAGATGATATGCTATTCAGAGGGAGTCAGTTGTACATTCCACGAAGTTCTATGAGGGAGAATCTCATTAAGGAGAAGCATAGTGGAGGATTGGCTGGACATTTTGGTCGTGATAAAACCCTTGCTTTGGTTGGTGAGAATTATTATTGGCCACAATTACAGCAAGATGTGAAGAAGTTTGTACAGAGTTGTAGAGTATGTCAGATGGCGAAAGGAGTGAAGCAGAATACAGGGTTGTATCAGCCATTACCTATACCAGATAAGCCTTGGGAGGATATCAATATGGACTTTGTTCTTGGTTTACCGAGGAAACAGCGGGGACATGATTCAATTTTTGTAGTAGTTGACCGATTTTCAAAGATGACACATTTCATTCCCTGCAAGAAGACTAATGATGTTGTTCATGTAGCAGAATTATTTTTCAGAGAGGTAGTGAGACTTCATGGTTTGCCAAGGACCATAGTTTCAGATCGGGACACTAAGTTGGTTGGATATTTCTGGCGTACATTGTGGAAGAAGTTAAAGACAGATTTGAAGTTCAGTTCATCACATCATCCACAGACTGATGGACAGACAGAGGTGGTGAATAGGAGTTTGAGAAATTTGCTGAGATGTTTGGTTGGAGATAAGCCAACAGGATGGGATTTGATTTTACCACAGGCAGAATTTGCATACAATAATTCTGTCAACAGGACCACTGGTAAATCACCATTCCAGATTGTATATGGAAGTAGTCCAAGAAATGCATCTGAATTGAGGAAGATAGATAAAGGAGAAATAAGTAGTGCTGAAGCTGAGGATTTTGCAGAACACTTGAAGAACATCCATGGGGAGGTGAGGAAGCATATTACCAAGATGAACGCACAGTATAAGGCTAAGGCAGATGAGAAAAGGAGGTATAAAGAATTTCAAGTTGGTGATGAAGTCATGGTTCATTTGCGGAAGGAGCAGTTTCCAGTTGGTACATATAACAAGCTGAAAATGAAGAAGTTTGGACCATGTAGGATACTGAAGAAACATGATTCAGGAAATGCATATGAGGTAGAATTGCCTACTGAGCTAAATATTTCACCAGTGTTTAACATTTTAGATCTGACAGAGTATCATGAAGGAGGTGTTGAAGATGAGATCACAGCAGCACAGTGGAGTATTCCAGCAACTAGTTCAGACACTAAGGAGATCGAAGATATACTGGACAGTCGTGTCGGCAGAAGCACAAGGAACAGGACATATGAAGAATATCTGGTCAAGTGGAAAAGACGACCTATTGAAGATTCATCATGGCTGACAAAGGAGGAGGTTAGCCGTCTTGGTTTTCCTCTGCACACCTAAGTCATGACAGGGTCACTTCTCAAATTACCCCAGGTGTCTGATGCAGGAGCAGCCTGGGTGTAAGAGCAATCTTGCATCACCCAAAAATATTTCTATTTTTGTATTCAATAAGGGCTATTTTGTGCAGAGCTTCTATTTATGGAAAGTTACTATTTTTGGTAATTTTTGTATGTGCTCAGAATGATCTGATTTCTTTCTTGGAGGTTCATTTTGGTCATATAAGTCTGCCAGTAAAGTTTCATTGCCAGATCCAGTGTATATTGGAAGATATTGAAGATTTTCGGTTTTGGCAGTAGGGTACAGAAACTTTGAACTCAGTTTTGAAGGCTTTAGAGGCCCCGGATGAGGTCAAAAATTTGGGTGATGGGCGCTTGCATGGGTTAAGTTTGTAGAGTGCTTTGTGGCGTTTCTGAAATGGGGTTATAATAGCCGATCGGGTCAACTGGTGATGACTTATGGTCTTCGGAAGTTGGACCACCTGAAATGGAAGAAAATAATTTTCTTCAAAATTTCTGTTCGGGTTTCAAAGGTTATCTTGAGCTGACTATGATGTAATAAAATGTAAAATAAAATAATGCTAAGTTTGGTCAGCCTTATTGGCTAAAATTCTGGAACCTTCCCAGGCGGTGAAAAATTGCCTATATAAGGAAGGCTGTATTATTGTCTTAGGCAGTTCAGAATAGTTCTGGGTAGTAGATCTGGGTAATAGTTCAAGGCTTTGTCCTACAGAATATTGTAAGGGAATGCCCATGTGGCTTTTCATATTGTAATTTTGAAAGTTTGTAATTCCACATTTGTGGAGATAATAAGAAGCCAATTTTCTGTTCTTGCATATTGTTGTTGTTTCTCTATTTCTGTTATGTGTTTGTGGTATTAAGGGGAGCACCCTTCATCAAAAGGTTTGAACCCTAAACCTACTCAAAATAAATCATGCCCCTTACCACTACACTACACAAGGCATTTAGAATGATTTTGGCGCTAGTTTCATTTAAACTGAATTTACCGCCACTTAAAAAGAGAACATTGATTTAATGGGAATTGAACCCATAACCTCCACTCTGCCTAAGAGCCCTATGCATGATGTTTTATTTAAACAATACTGTCAGGCAAGTTAAGAGGAAATGGTGGGCCGACGGTTTCAACCATCGACCCACCATCCCAAAAAAGTGCGTAAAAACCAACAAGCAGCATGATTTTTGGTGCGGATTTAGATAAATTTATTCTTAAACACGCAAAGTTGATAATGATAATAGTTTAAAAATAACCACAAAATATTGCAAGGTTATTTTTGTGGGAATTTTAAGAAGTATGTTATCTTAATGGGTATTTTTAAGAGATATTATTATTTTTTGGGGATTTGAGAATATTTTGTAAATCATATGGTTATCTACCAAAATGAGTAAATTCTTTGTATAAAAAGGGGTGAAAAGGGAGTGTGAGGTTGTGGATTTTTAAGGGATTTTTGGAGTTTGGTTTTGGAGAGAAATTGCTCTGAGTGTTCTTCCAAGCTATTGAAGATTGTAATCTTGCTTAGGAGAGAGCTTGAAGCTAAGTGCAACTGGATGCTGTCAAATTGACACAAGATTATTGTAATCTTTTGGGAATTATTATTTTTTGGTGGGGATTTGAGAATATTTTGTAAATCATATGGTTATCTACAAAAATGAGTAAATTATTTGTATAAAAAGGGGTGAAAAGGGAGTGTGAGGTAGTATATTTTTAAGTGATTTTTGGAGTTGGGTTTTGGAGAGAAATTTATCTGAGTGTTCTTCTAAGCTATTGAAGATTGTAATCTTGCTGGACAATAATGTTTAAAGTATCTTTTATGCAATTGTATTTATGGGCCTAATAGTGGTATCAGAGTAGGTGATTGGTGGGTGTGTGGTTGTTTTCTCTTGATGTGATGTGAAGGGGAAATGTTTGTAGACATAGTGTAGACTTGTTGCCTACGTGTTCTTGCAATGGCTTGAGAAGGCGAACATAAACTATCATTTGTGCATTGAAAGGAGACAATGATGGAAGGTATGTGAAGGAAAGAGAAATTCAATCATATTTCTATCCATGGAGGCTAGGTTGATCCATATTTTGTCCCCTTCTATTGGATCTAAGAAAGTCTTTTTAGGGGGCTCCTTTTAATTAAAAAATTGGCAATGAATACTAAACTTGGGTTGATTAGTATTAGTTTGAGGAATTGTTCACTATGTGATAAAGTTGAGACTATTGAACAACTTTATTTTAGAGAAAACATGTTTTCTCTCTTCGGTCGTATTATTATGGTAACCAATTAGGGTGTGATAATAGAAAATTTCTCACTTGGTATGAAATTCTTTATCCTTATGTGAATGATTTATTTTTTTATGTTAATAAGATCAGAACCAATGCATTTTGCCTTAATCTTCCTTCCTACACGCAAATTTACTTAGTGGTCAATGTTGAAAACTTGAAGTTGTATGAGCCTTTGATGATTCTGGATGAAAAGGCTGATGTTCAGGTACCTTCAGTAGATGATCTATCACTTGAGTATATGTTAGAGCTACTAGAGGATGTCATTCTTGATAGAAATATCAAGACTTCACAATGAGGAGCCATCGAATATCTCAGAGTGGGGTTAAAAGGGATGAATCCAAGCAAAGGAAGGTGGATGGAGATTGGAAAAGTGAGGGAACTTTACCCTCACTTACTTTCTAAGTAACTAAGCTTTTGGAGGTCCAAAAGTTCCCAAGTGGGGAGGACTGATCCAAGTGGTTTTACCACTAAAATTTTGAAAGTTCCCAATGCTTCCAAAAATAGCATCAAATCAAAGATCTCACCAAAATGAATCCAACACAACTTGAATGGAGTCAATCGGAGTTTGTTTGCTCAAGTTACGAGTAGTCAAAGTTTGAGGAAAAAAATAGTTGACTGGTCAAAGGTTGACCAAATTTGGTTGACTTTTGAAGACTTGGCAAAATTGAAGGTCAAAAGGTTTGAACCATAAACCTCTTCAAAATAAATCATGCCCCTTACCACTACACTACACAAGACATTTAGAATGATTTTAGTCATCTTAGTCGCATTATCGATTAAATAATCATACTTTATTTAATTGATTAATGATAGCCTTCTAACTAAATTAATTTAATTAATTAAGCTATAGTCCAATTAATCTAAATGGTAGCACATAACCATTTAATTAATGAAATCCCCTTCTATTAATTTAACTAAATATATTTATCTATTTAAATTAGTTTATAATCATAGCCTTCTAGCTAAATTAATTTAATTAATTAAGCTATAGTACAATTAATGTAAATGGTAATACATAACCATTTAATTAATCAAATCCTCTTCTTCTATTAATTTAAATAAATATATTTATTTATTTAAATTAATTCATATCTTCCTTTTAACCCACTTAGAATTAAATATTATATTTAATTCTATTTGAGCACATGGCTCATAATTCTCACCTAAATCACCTCTAAAGTCTTCCCTTGTCATTTCAAGTCAAAACCCACATGGGAAAGATAAGATACTTTGCCCAAAATTTTCAAACTCTACAACTCAGATTTTGACTTTGGGGCTACTTTTGAAGGTCATTTAATGAGTTTTGGGTCATCTAATGACCAAAATTTAACCCTTAAGCCTAAGTATACCAAGTGGGGAAGTTAAATTTGACCTTAACTACCCTCTAGAAGCCTCCTAACCCCTCCAAAATCTCACTTGAAGATAACCCACGAATTTATCCAAACTTAACCCATCTAGAAACTTTCTAAATCTTGGATAAGATTTGTAATAGATTTTATTTTAATATTCAAAGTGGATCCACCCACCCACTTTGAATTAAATAATTAAAATGAGAGAATCTCAACCCTTGATCTTTATGCAATCATGACCATTGATTCTTCTAAAAATCTTATAAATTGAGCCTCTTCCCTTCACAAATCGTCCATCATTTGAACAAAGTTATCATGCTAGTTTGAGAGCCTAAAAACTACCAAACTACCATTATAATGCCAAAATCATTACTCATTATTGAAGCTTGAGCATACATTGAGCACACATTCAATCTATTTGGACAAATCCAAAGATCAAGAAGGCTTCGTTTGATTGTTTGCATTCTCTTCCCTTTGCTTTCTTTTGTCTTAGCATAAGTGTTATTTTGTTTTGTTTTGTTGAATGTTTCACTTGTTTTTATGTTCCTAACAATACATTTCATAGCTCACAGTCTGCTGCAGTTGTTGGGTGATAATCTATAATACCACTTTGGACTCTATAGGATTTCAAGATTTAGAAGCAGTCCTTTATTTAGATGTAGTAGCAAGATTGAATGGTACCTTCAGGGTGTTTCATGAGACTGAGTTTTGTCCTTGGAGAGTTACCTCAGCTTGGGATCAATTAACTGCATTAGTTATCTTGTGGCCTCTATCCTTTTTGACAATCGTGATGACATTGAAATGTTTAAACAAACATGGTTCAACCATTTTGATGACATCATTATTGCTAGAGTAAGTGTAATTGACGTGAGTGTTAGTCCATTTTCCTGTCAATGCAAAATCTTGTGAAAATGGCCTTTACTCTGCAATTCTTGAAGATGTCCCGCCCTTCTGCAAGCTTGTTTTAATGTGTGATGAAAATCAATAGTGTTTCATGGTCTATGCTCTTAGCCATAGGTCTTTCATGATGTCACCTTACTCTATCTCTGATCGCATCTCCTAATTCATAAAACCCAGGGAGTTATTCAAGTTTTAAGGTCTACAAGAAATAGTTTCAGAATATGTCTAAGTGTTGAAAACCCATAGTGTTGCCAAGAACCCATGATATTTTATGTCGTCTGTATGAAAACCCTGGTTGTTTTCAACCTTATGCTTTCTATTTTTTCACGCTTGTCTTCTGGCATCGAAAACTCTACATGTTTTCGATCCTTCACTATTGTAAAAACTTTGGATGTTTTCGACCTCACTTTTCTTCCCTTTTACTAGCATTCCTTGTTCGTCAGGCTTAACTGTGCAAGTGCGATCAGTTGGTGGGACCTTTTCCTTCCCAAGGGGTTAAACTTCAATAAGATCTCATGGTTGGCATTATACCACTAGGGAAAGCTGCTCATTTTTTAAGATTGTGGTTTAGCGACAACTGTCGATCTTCTTCGATGATGCAATGGACCGTGGGATCGCTATCAGAGGCTGCTGAGCTGGAGTTTTCTTATTGGATGCCTGATAATGACATGGAAATCTCGCAGCCCTGGGTCTTCAAGAGGCTTTTGATCTAAGATGGGTGTGTGATCATAAAGAATATTCTCATGTCATGAGATCATGCACCAGCCGTTGATCTTGCTTGCTACAAGCATTTCTTCAGCGGTAGTCTCGGTGTTAGAAAGGAAGCGAAGGTGCGTGTTTTTATTGGTTGTCGCATGATCGCATGTTAGGTATTTCTAACATGCAACCATGCGACCGGTTGACATCTGTCACTTGGGGCTCATTGGTGGATAAGTGTGGTGGGACCTATCTGCTCGATGGCACTGATGTGTCAGTTTTTAGTTGGTTGAGTCGAATGGTGATGTGGAATTACAGTGGGACCTAACATCCGTATAAAATCAACGGTTGGCATAAAAGCTTATGAAGTGTGTTAGACCTATGTGAACATGAGACTGGCCATTGATTTACCTTAGTAGGCACAATAGGGTTTCTCAGTGCTTTTGGTGGTGTGGATAAAAGTAGTGGCCCAAAAAAATCTTCTTCTTGTCGCTGGTTCACATGATGTTTTAAGCGGCAGCACTATTATTTTCGTAAACTAGCGAAATGTCTTCAGTCGCCAGTTTTCCAGATAACTTAAGGGGTTATTTTGATATGTGTAGTCGTGTGTTCACTAAATTTAACTGGGGTTTAGACTTTCATTCCATGAATGGGATTTTCCTTTGTCATGTGTTCACTGAAAGTAACTCGAGGTGCTTGGATGAGTTAAAGTCATGAACCTGGGAAGATAGGAGGATCTACGGTCAAGCTTTAATGTTGATCTCAGTTTGAATCATGACCACCAATTCATTGCTAGCACCAAGACTTGACCATTGGAATTCAAATTTAAACTTGCAGATGGTTTTCGAGATAAGAGGTACCTAGAATTTATGGTTTTTCTGACCATTTCTGGATCTGGTTGGTGGCATCGATTGTTGTAGGCTGGTCCAATCAGTTGGGTGATTGATTGCAGAAGTTGTTTTGTACCTGGAGGATTATGGTTTTGTGCTCAGGGTGTGTTTGTAGGTGGTTGATTAGAATAATTTTTATGGTAGTTCCCTGGTGTTCTATACTGAGCTCGTAGATTTTCATAATTGCAGATCTATTTGAGATTTGTTTTCTCTAGGTTGCTTGGTTTCCATCCCCTGCAATAAGTTTTTGACCATTTCCAATTGGTATGGCGGTTTTAGTCCTAACCCTAGTCACCCTAAGCTTCATGCAATCTCTTTGAGATTCCCAAGGTGGCTAGTGGTATAAGTTGTTAGTTTTTGATAGAGTCGGGGTTCAAATTTTGATCAGTTCCAAGGGTTCTGATTTTGATTAGTTCTAGGGAAATAGTGAACTTTGTCACATTGTAGGAGGCTGAATAGAACTTCTTTATATCTTTTGCAGGTTATTGAAGTGGTAGTCTCATTTTTGGTATAGACATGTACATGATTTATCATACTTAATATAATTGTTTCAAGCTTTCAAGTCTCTCCTTGTTGTCAGTTTTATGAGTTTTGGATTTTCTTGTCCATTGCATAGGGTTACCTTTGCATATGTTCTAGTCTTTAGTTTTTGATCTAGGATCAAGTGAAAAATACTTTGGATAGGGCATAAATTCATTAGACTTGTCTACAGAAGGATCTTATAAGTAGTGGATGGGCTGGAATAGTTGTATTTATGGCTTTGAGTCTTTGACAGTAGTTGGTTCATGTTCTATATTTTTTTTTGAGCGCTGCCCAATGGATAATGGCACTAATCAAGGGCTAGTATATTTAGTTGAGTCCAATGTTTGATGGGTTTTGGCTATTTCCTGCATCTTTATATATCAACACCATTTCAAGACTTTTTTATTATTTGGTTGATAGTAGTAATACCCTTCACAAGACCATTTTACCCTGCATAGTAGAGTTGATTCAATGAATACTTGGTTAGTATTTAGTAATCCTTTACTATGATCTGCTTTATGAATCCATAAGTATAAGGTGTGTAGTGAGTGGAGTTTTCTCTAGATTAGGTGCACCCGCCTTGGTTTTGTAGAGCCAGAAGTGTAGAGGGCAGTCTTGTCCCTATAGTTGGTCTAGTTGCCTTGCAGAGCTCCCATACTTGGAACTAACCACTCCTAACATTAGTCTCAAGGCATATTGGCAGCCCTAAGTGGTGTAAGCATTTTTGAACACCAACAAGATGGTGACTCTACTGGGGATTTACAACTGTGCTACTTGGATTTGTTGATTGAGTTATATGTGGCTTTGCTATGAGAGTGCTTAAAGTCTATCAGTGTTTCAAGATAGATCAGTAAAGTTTGTGTCTTCTAAAGAGAGGTGGTGACTCTATGCTAGAAAGAACCTAAGTTGTGTAGTTTTGTTAGGACTTCATTTAGCTAAGAAGAAGGCAACAACATTCAGCAGGGTGATCCAAGTATTCTCCATCAAAATTTTATGTATATGCATGGTCCTAATCAAATGATCGTGTCATTAAAGGGATAGGACAAGTGTGAAGTATCTCAGAATAGCTAAGTGAGAGGTGGGAGTTGTATACATTTAAAAATGGTCACCTAGACTATTAGCCCCTTTTGCTAAATCATCAATTGCTTATTCTTGATCAAATTTTAGTTCTATCATTTATTCGATTATTTTCTATGGGTTAACCATTTTATCCTAAGTTTTTATTTATTAAAAAAAATATTTCCTCCCCTTTTAATAAATAAAAAGCCCCCCCTTTTCCTCTTATCCTAAGTTGCACAAATAAAGCATTATTCTTATTTTATAAAAAAAGAAAAAGTACTTTTTGTCTCATATGGACACAAAAGTCAACTCCTATTTTCTCATTGAAGGATACTTGTGCACATGGATTGCTCCTCTTTTAAGCTCCACCATTGATTAAATCTTTTGCCTCTTAATCTCCATGGTCTATTCCTTCTCATTTCCTTTAAAAGAAGAGCTCTCTTCTTCATTCTAGATCCTCAACTTTTTATGCTAACTTTATGCTGCAGGATTTCTAGGTCACTTTGGAGCTTTTTTGAAGATTTGGAGCATTCTTAACATCTACATTTCATTCTTGCATTATACATATCATTCTTGCATTCTTAGCTTAGCTTCATATTTATGCTTTCTTAGATTAGCTTCATTTCTATGCTCTAGATTAGCTCACATAGATTAATTAGCTTGGGTTGTAACACTTGCATATTTCCTTTCATAGCTTAGCTTGCATTTCCATTTCTAGCATAGCATTGCATTGCATTTTCATTCTTGATTCTTGAGGATATTGGCATTCTTGCCCTTGTCTTCATTGAATCTCCCATTGCATGGTTTACTAGCAAGGTTATAGGCTAAATAGCTCTAGCTGAGAGCATTCTTAAAAACCCTTGCACTCCATGCCTAGGGAGTTATGGATCGATTTGTGAGGGATCATTCTTGAGTTTCCTTGCATGTAATGATCCATAGAAGTGTGACACATTATAGCACACATTTTTGGTAGCCACCGTGGGGCTGAGCAGACTAGCTTTGTCCCTTCCTTTTCTGCATTTCCATCATTTTTCCGTCAATTTTTCGACAAGTTTTTAGCTTAATTTTTAGTCTCTATTTTTTTGTCTCAGACTATCGTGTGATACTTTATAGAAGTATTACACAATATACCTCTGTATGTGTGTGTGATACTTTGCCTGTCAGAAGTATCGCCTGCCTATAACAAAGTATATCGCCTGGTCTCGGGCGAAGTATCGCCTGGTGCTGGGCGAAATATCGCGCAGACTGATAAGTATCGCCTGGTCTCGAGTAAAGTATCACCCCAGTATATTGCAAAGTATCACATGATACTAGTGTCTATACCTGGTAGTGAGCTATTTTGGGGCTATTTTATCTATCTTGCAAGTTTCAGGTTCTCTACTATCTTTTATCTGCTGCTACTACTTGTCAAACTGAGAAATTGCACTATCCAATCTTTGAAATTGATCAAAATGCTTTAAAACTGAGATTTTTATGTTCACTGGTCAAAAAATCACCCAATTCTACAACAGTATCGCACACCTTACTGTGAAATATCGCGTGATACTTCACACCCTGCTATTTTATCGCACGCTTTGCTGAGATATATCGCACGATAGTTCGCTCCTGCTGGACTATCACCCAGCTAGCCTAGAGTCTATCACCCAACCATACTATAGTCTATCGCCTGGCTTGGGGTGAAGTATCGCCCAAACTGAGAAGTATTGCCCTGTCTGCCTGGAAAGTATCACCCAGAATCTTTTTGCTGTCCTGTCATTGCTGCAATTCAGAGTTGCTAAACTTGCACTTTAACCTGGCATAGAGTGTCTTTTTCTATTCTTACCTGAAACTGGTCTGTTATCTACATGCTTAGATTTGTTCTAGACTGAAACAAATGAGTTAAAACTATTGGATTTGAGTTTAACGAATGCTACTCTTGATCACTTGTCACATCGCGGTTACCTCTCTAGCTACTTGCTTATTAAGCTTCTTGCTTGCTGCTCGGCTTTAGTCAATTGATTGTTGTAAGTGCTTGAGCATTTTTGACGAGCCATCTCTCTATTGTTCTACTTTGACAAGTGATCTTTATTAGCTTTTTCTTATCTCAATATTTGAGGAAATTTGTCTCATTCTATTAGTCAACCAACATCTCTTTTCATGCTGGTTACAACTCGGTCTCAATTTGAGCAGGAGATTCATCCTCCATTCAATTATACACAGTTACCTTCTCCAACTAGACACTCATGAGCACCTACTAGAAACAACAGTTCTAATTCTAACCAATCTAAGGATTCTAAGACTACCCCATGGTACAAATGAGGTTTCCTCTTTTCCGCATTCAAGACCCCCAAAAACACAGACAGTGTCTCACTCACTTTGATTGAACAAGAAAAGTTTCAACTCTTGCAAGAACACTTTGAGCGTAAGGATAACCAAGCACGCTTAGAAAAAGAACACAATCAACAAAGGATGGATTCTGCTAGGCACATGGCTTATAGAGGGACATTTCATGAGCAACCTGAGACTAGTAATCATGAGCATAGATCTCTTTTCAATGGCAACAATGGCAACAACACGCCACCAAGATCTCCTCCAAGACCCACTTTTAGTATGCCTTCTTCACCTCCTAGACCTCCTCCCTCTCAACATGAGGTAGAGGCTGATGATGAGATTTCTAGTGAGGATCTTATGAGATTTGAACAAGATGTGGTCTCTCAACAAATGATGCATAAGCTTTTAGAGCGTAACGGTGATCAGTACTTTCAATATATGACTTCTAGAGGATACAAGCTTCCTCCCGGCTATGATGTCAGACAAATTATCCAACAAAGAGTACCAACTGAATTGGAAGTTCTTCAAGAAGAATTACGTCGGACAAATCAACACCTTACCCAAATGGCATTAGAAAGAGAGCCTCCAAAGGTCTCTTTTGTAGAATCAATTTGTGCTCTTCCTTTTGATAAAGATCTATACATGGTCCCATTTCCTAAGGATATTGAGGTTCCTAAATATGACAAGTATGATGGAAATGGTGACCCTCATGACCATGTGCGTCATTTTTATGCTCTTAGTATGGACTTTCTTCATGAAGACACATATCTTCTACGCTTATTCCCTCGAAGCTTAAGAGGCCAAGCTTTATAATGGTTTGCAAAATTAACACCACCTCTTAAGACTTTTGATGAGTTGGCTCAGTGATTTACCCAGCAGTACTCTTACAACATCCAACAACCTGTCACTGTGATAGATCTCGATAATCTAAGACAACATCAAGGTGAGCCATTTGCAACTTACTTACAATGTTGGAGGTCATTGTATTCTCGATATCCTCATCAGCTACCCAAAAGAGAAAAGATTGACATTTTCGTCAACACACTTGTGCCTGAGCTATTTTATGATCTAAGGAAGCAACTGTTCTCCTCTTTCAATGACATGGTTGAAAGTGCATATCGAATTGAGGATGTAGCTATAAGAAAAGGGGATATTGTTATTAATAAAGATGCTAAAGGAAATGGAAAAGACAAGAACAAACCTTGGAATAAAAACAAGTATGTTGCTAATGATGGGGTTATTGATGCTCCTAAAGTTAAAGAGCCCACTTTCAATCTTTCCAATGCTATCTATGCAGCAAAACAACAAGAAGCTGCCAATGCTCATAGTGCTCCTAAGCCTCAATATGCAGACAAGCCTAAGAAGCCATTTCGAAAGTGAGTCTATACCAAGTTGGCAGAACCCTATGATGTGATCCTTAAGACTTTGGTTGACAATGGATATCTTACACGTCCTAATAAACCTGGTAACTGGGATCCACCAAATAAGCCTGATTGGTGGAGAGAGGATCATTACTATCATTATCACAGAAATAAGGGACATCTGACAGATAATTGTTTTGGGCTTAAGGATGATATTCAAGATCTTATTGAGAATGGCACAATCTCCACTAATGGCTTAGCTAAAAATGCTGATCACACAGCTTTCAAAGATCCTCTACCTAAGCATGATAAGGGGGAAACCTCTAAAACACATAAGAAGAATCATGATGCAAAGATCAATTACACGTATCCTTCTAATACACTTGTGATTAACATGGTAGAGCCCATTGGGAGTGTTCTAATGATGAGGTCTCAAGATGATAATAACACCAATCATGGTAAGCCAAAGTTAGTCTTGCAAACACATGGTAGTTCATCTTCCCGAAGTGAGACACTGAATGCTGTTACTAGGGGGCAAGCCAAGATTGTCCTTAAAACTGTGCAAGATCCCAAGAAAGGTTTTCCTTCCAAACATGCGGCTCCTTCATCCACCCCTAGCTATGATCTTGTCCAACATTTTCAAAAGACACCAGCTCAGATATCTATCCTTGAGTTGCTTCGGTTATCCCCTTCGCATAGAGAGATTCTTGATGAGGCTTTACGTACAACATGTGTTCCCAATGACATTGATCCAAATCAATTTTAGGCTATGGTCAACCACATTTCATCTCCGCTATCTCTCTCCTTTTCTGCAGAAGATGACATATCTATTGCTCACCCGCATAATCTAGCTTTACACATTGAAGTTCTAGTCTACAATACTCGAGTCCGCTGAGTCCTGATAGACAATGGTGTAGGGTTAAATATTGTTTCTTTCAATGTCATACAACAATTGGGTTTGTCAAAATTTGCTGTGGATTCTAAAAAGAAGATTACTATAAAAGCTTATGATGAAGTGGAAAAATCTTCCAAAGGTCTTGTCATGCTGCCTGTCCGAGTGGGCCCTGTCACAAAAGATATTAGCTTCCAAGTATTGGACATCCCACTCGCATATAACATTCTTTTGGGTCATCCTTGGATCCATGACATGTAGGTTGTTCCTTCCACTTATCATTAGTGCATCAAATTTCCATACAATGGCACTGAAGTTGTGATTCTTGGAGACCATACTATTGCTATTAATGCTCTTGCTGCTGCTGAAAAATTTGTTCCTCACAATGAACCTACTGTTGATCCTAGTACGTCTCTAGTTGCTACTAAGAAATCACTTAAGATGATGAGCCTTGGTATGGGTGAATATACACTGGATTCCTTTGCTTCTATACCTATTTCTCCTAGGTCATATGGGAAACCTTCTGATAACATGAAGCCTTCCACTTCTGCTACGGTGATCTTTGATACTTTTGTTCCTTCATCCATTCCTTTAGAAGTAGATAGAGAAGAACAAGCTATTCAAGAGTGGATCTATAGAGAGGATTCTAGAAATACTCCCATTCTCAGTAATTCAGACACAGATACATATGAGTCACCAATACACACTATGGCTCACATGGGAGATAATCTTCCCTCTACTTCACTTCTTTGGGGAGAAAAATGTATATCTACTGATGATATGGATGTTGATATGGTTCATTCTTGTAGTAACCATCCCGACGTGGTTGATGGGTCTTGTGTGGGGTCTAATGAGTTTGTTCCTCATATTGCCTTAGTGGACTACGTTGGTCCTTCTATGAAAAATCTAGATCTAGCTACTTTTGGAGCTTACCCTATAGGCTCAACTTCTCTTGTCACTAGAGATGACACCCCTCACATAAATGCTATTGAACCAGTCACTTCATTTCATCTCGCATCAACACCTGTTACTTCTTCCACCAGCGAACTAGCAACAAAAAAGATTGAATCAGCAATCAAACATCACAGTCATCAAGTCAAAAGAAAAGAGAAATGGTTGGATGGTGAAAACCACATTGTGGTGGTATCCGTACCTACGAAAAGTAAAAATAAAAATCTGCTCAAAAATAATGATTCTCAAATAAAAGATGACAAGCTGATTCTCTACAAAAAAAATGGTGCACTACTTCAAGCATGATCTCATATCTATTACACTTCAGCCCATTCCTAGAGCTGAGAACAAAGTTGCTAATGCCTTGGTTACTTCAACATCCATCTTACAAATGAAAAAGCATAAAATTCTCTTCAAGTTCCTGGTGGATGAATTACGCTCCTACCTTCCACCTCATATCCTTCCTAAAAATCCACCACTCCATTCTTTCCACCATCCCTTACACTTTGCCTTTGTCTCTGGTGACTTGTATAGGAAGGGTCTAGACAGAACTCTCCTTAGGTGTCTAGAAATAGAGGAGTCAGAAAAAGTGCTAGCTAAAATCCATGATGGCATATGTGGATCACATTCTAACGATTCTCCACTAGCTCAGACATTGCTTAGGGCTAGTTATTATTGGTCGAACTGGTTGAGATCTCCTATCGTCACAGCTACAACATTTGGGCCTGGGGCCTATCAGTTCTCTACATTAGAGGAAGCAGATTCTTGATGCCCATTTCTGTCTGGGGCATTCTTTGTACATATTTATTGATCCTGAAAAAACTCCAAAAAAATTCATATATGATGCTGAAAAAATCCTAAAAAGCATAAAAAGTCTTGAAAAAATACAAAAAAATAAAAAAATTCAAAACATCAAAAAAAATAAAAATAGAAAAAGTGCCTTGGTGAAAACCTGGAAACAGGCTCCTTGGTAGCAAAAATACAAAAAAATTATAAAAAGTTCTTAAAAAAATTGCAATAAATCTATCAAGTGGTGAAAACCTAGAAACAGGCACTACTTGAGACCCTCTACACCTATGTCTATTAGTCTTGTGTGGCGCTCATTCGCTCCACTTCTCGCTTTGCCTCTCCTAGCCTGGAATTGACTTTTGTCTTAGTCTAGGGGGCATACATTGTTTTGAGCTTATCTTGGGTCTCTTTGTGCATCTAGGTTTCTTAGGCACCTCGCAAATGGTTTTTTTCAACACCACCCCAACTGTGTTTTTCAACACTACCCTCGCGTTGAGTGTTTCTCAACACTTATCAGATGTCCTACCCGTAGTCTAGATGATGCAATATTTCTCACTAGCAGATGCGATACTCAAAGTTTGGCTCTATGACCTACACACACGCACTTGACTCACTGAGATTTGTTTGACTTTATTTTCTTTGTGTGCTATCTATGAGGATTTCTTTGCTAAGTGGTCTCTCCCTGAGAAGTTTTCGATGATGCATAGCTAGAAGACTGAGGGTATGAGAACATGTTTTATTGCTTTTTTTTCTTGTGGGTATATTTTGTTGGTCCTAACTGTCATGAGCATTTATGCTGGTCTTACTTGACACTATGGACCTACAAGGTATTATCCTTGACTGTTTCACAAGTGCATGCTTATAGTCATCTTGACTTTCTTGTGTCTCGATGTGAGCATAATCTTGCTATATCAAACTTAGGTAATCTCACTGCACTAGTCATCTTGACCTACATGTCTCTGATGCCTAGGTGAGATTTCCACATTTCTATCTGATATAGATCATATTCAGATCCACATAGTTATGCTAGTGTGTATTGTATGATCTTGCGACGCTACCAATAATGCTCAATGATGAATATTAGATGTCTATTGGCTTTGTGACCTTGCAAGTAAACCACTTTTCATGTAGCTTGCATTCTTAAGTTCATGTTAGTTAGTTTTGCATGTTGCATATGGAGAGAGCTCTCCTTTATCTTTCATGGACTTGTTAATCAACTGTGTTCACCTTTCACTTCTTCCCGATCATGTCTTTCACTTCTTATCTTTCATATCACATCATTTTCCTTTCATTTCGGGATCGAAATTGAAATCCAAGTTCACCTTGATCATCCAAGTCATCTTTTTCCTTCTTCTGTGCAGTTGGCTAACCTTTTGAGGCCTGATCATTCCATCTTCGCTGGGGTATTCTTCACCTCTTCATCTCCATCTCTTTCAAACTTCTAGTCTTTCATTCACTTTCAATCTCAAGTTCAAATTCTTCCTCCTCCATGGTGTTTACGGGTTGAGGGACCGATAGGTTCGTGCCCCGTGTCCCATGTGTGTGGCATATCTTCATTGCTTGATGGTTATTCTGTTCTCTCTCTTTGATTATGATTTCTAGTGATTTGATCATGCTACTCTTGCTTCTACATTCCCTCTACCTGATTTCACTTTCAATCCCGAGGGGGCAGACACATCATATCTTATTGGTTATCTCTTTCCTAAGTGTTCAGTACTATTGCTACTAGGCTGATCATGCAGGATTTGCTATCTCTCTGCACTTCATTCTTTGGAGTTAGATCTCTATCTGCTTTCCTTCTTGGCTGATCTGAGTTGCTTTGTGATCCCAAATTGATCTCACATTTCAACTTCATTCTTTGATTGCTTTGTGATCCCAAATCGATCTCACATTTCAACTTCATTCTTTGACTGCTTTGTGATCCCAAATTGATCTCACATTTCAACTTCATTCTTTGGCTGCATGTGTTCCCAAATCGATCACACATTATTCAAAGAGGGGAAAATGTATACATTTAAAAATGGTCACCTAGACTATTAGCCCCTTTTGCTAAATCATCAATTGCTTATTCTTGATCAAATCCTAGTTCTATCATTTATTCGATTATTTTCTATGGGCTAACCATTTTATCCTAAGTTTTTATTTATTAAAAGGAATATTTCCTCCCCTTTTAATAAATAAAAAGCCCCCCCTTTTCCTCTTATCCTAAGTTGCACAAATAAAGCATTATTCTTATTTTATAAAAAAGGAAAAAGCACTTTTTGTCTCATATGGACACAAAAGTCAACTCCTATTTTCTCATTGGAGGATACTTGCGCACATGGATTGCTCCTCTTTTAAGCTCCACCATTGATTAAATCTTTTGCCTCTTAATCTCCATGGTCCATTCCTTCTCATTTCCTTTAAAAGAAGAGCTCTCTTCTTCATTCTAGATCCTCAACTTTTTATGCTAACTTTATGCTGCAAGATTTCTAGGTCACTTTGGAGCTTTTTTGAAGATTTGGAGCATTCTTAACATCTACATCTCATTCTTGCATTCTTAGCTTAGCTTCATATTTATGCTTTCTTAGATTAGCTTCATTTCTATGCTCTAGATTAGCTCACATAGATTAATTAGCTTGGGTTGTAACACTTGCATATTTCCTTTCATAGCTTAGCTTGCATTTCCATTTCTAGCATAGCATTGCATTGCATTTTCATTCTTGATTCTTGAGGATATTGGAATTCTTTCCCTTGTCTTCATTGAATCTCCCATTGCATGGTTTACTAGCAAGGTTATAAGCTAAATAGCTCTAGCTGAGAGCATTCTTAAAAACCCTTGCACTCCATGCCTAGGGAGCTATGGATCGATTTGTGAGGGCTCATTCTTGAGTTTCCTTGCATGTAATGATCCATAGAAGTGTGACACATTTATAGCACACATGAGTTATTTACAAGTGTTTTGATCCCTTGTTTTTTATTTACAAAGAATCAAGTGTATAGGCACAAGGTTGTATATCAATGATGGATGTGCTTAGGGGTTATGCACCATTTTGTTATGATGGCATACCTGGTTTCCCCAAAAAAGTCCCTAATGAAATCAGAGAGTATCTACCAAAGTTTAATAGGAATCAGTGTCCATCAGCAAGAAAACATGTGATGGCTTTTTCTGATTTAATGTGCGATTTTGATGTCTGCCATGAGGATTTGATGAGGCTATTTGTGTAGACTCTTAAGGCAGATGAAAGGGAGTGGTTTTCATTTTTTCCTGCAGCCTCTATTTCTTCATGGAATGAGTTGAGTTATTGCTTTATTGATTATTTTGATAGCGGGGTAGATGTAAAATCAATGTTGGACAATTTGATGGGAATTCAGATTGAAGAAGATGAGTTGATTCAAAGATTTAACAATAGATTCAATAGGACATTAATGGATATCCCTGAGGATTTTAAACCTCATGATCAGATTTGTCTAGTCATTTAGTTGAGTGCATTTAACCAAAAAATGGGTTTCTTGTTGTGGGATAAACAACCACAAAGTCTACATCAGGCTTTTGAGGTTGCATTGGATATTGAGTGCAATCTGAAGTATGGAGTTATAAGAAGACATGCCTCTACTAGTTTGCATATTCAGAATAGGGTAAATAGCTAGGAGGAGGGTGAGAGACATCATTGCTCTCATCCTTTTAATTATTGTATTAATCAAAGTGTTGTATATGAAGGTGAAATGAGTTCTACTACCAAAGGTACAATAAATAAGGAGGCACTTTTCCCTTTACATGATTTTTCCAAGAATAGTGATGATAATTGTGAAAATTCTTTGCCACCAAGTGATGTTGATATAGATGCTAAGAAAGGTGTTGATTGTGGGAGCATGGATGAGGTTGAGAATGAATTTCTTTCTGATGATATGTCACAGGGTTTCTCTCATGTTGCAAAGGTTTTTTCTTTGCAGTCTTCTATGTCAGTGGGTGATAGTGATGCTGATTACAAGGTCTTGGAAGTCAAAGAGTTGTGGGGAAATCCATGGGATGGTTCTTCTGATGAGTACAAAATTGATTATTCATATGTTGACAGCAGTGATGGTATGTCATGCTCTAATTTTGACTCTGAATTCTCTTCTTCTTTTGAAGATGTGTATGATGATGGAAATAAAGACATATATAGTGTGGTTGCCAATGAGTTATTTGACGAGGACACTAGTGAGAACCAGTTGGCACTTTGTCCAAATTATTATGAGAAACAATTCCATGTTGTTTCTAACCCACTATTTGAGGAGTGTGCTTAGAGGATGGATTTTTTTGAGGATTGCTCACCTCCTATACTTGAAGTTTTAGATGTGGTTGATCTTGAGTCCCCATTACCAATGAAGCTAGTTGAAGGAAAGGTAATGCAAAATGAATGTTATTTTCCTGATGAAGGTGCATTACATTGTGACAGGGTTTTTCTCCTATCACCAAGTATTGATAGTGATGAAGATAATGTGATTCATGATGTTAGTCATGAGAGTTATCTTTATGAAGATAAAGGTATAATTCATTAGGATGAATCAGTTGTCTTGGCTGAGGTAAGTGAAAATGAATATAATGGTTTCTCTTTCGATGTGCAAGAGTGCATAAGAGATGAGTTGGATGCCTACAGCCAGGGAGGAAAGATGTTAGTCTTTTGTCCCCTTCCATATGTTTCAATCCATGATGATTTTGATGATGCTTGTTTTTCAAGTAGTGAGTTTGTGGGGGGACATGTGAAGGAGGGCATTGGTGATGATAAACCCAGGGTTGTTTTGCAGTCAGTACCTGACAGTGTTTTCTGTCATTGTGCATGTGGAAAAGGTTTCAAACCTTTGTTTGATTTTGTGAGCAGAAACTAGGTTTTTGATAAAGGAAAGGGTTGGTTTTCTTCTGGCATACCGATGTTACTTATGTATTTTCTATATATTTTGAACAAATGGTGCCAGGTTTTTGTGAGGAGCCAGTCTGTGATTTCTTGGATAAAGAGCAGGGAGAGGGCCTATTTTTTTTTCTCCAATGGGTGGTCTACTTCTTCCTAGAGATCTGAGGTCCTCATTGTACCTGCAAGAGATACATGTCCCCAACTAGAGCCACTGTTAGTCCATTTTCTTGTCAATGCAAAATCTTGTGAAAATAGCCTTTTCTCTATAATTCTTGAAGATGTCCCGCCCTGCTCCAAGCTTGTTTTAATGTGTGATGAAAATCCATAGTGTTTCATGGTCTATGCTCTTAGCCGTAGGTCTTTCATGATGTCACCTTGCTCCAGCTCTGATCGCATCTCCTAATTCATAAAACCCAGGGAGTTATTCAAGTTTTAAGGTCTGCAGGAAATAGTTTCAGAATATGCCTAAGTGTCGAAAACCCAGAGTGTTGTCGAGAACCCATGATGTTTTCTGTTGTCTATACGAAAACCCTGGTTGTTTTCAACCTTGTGCTTCTTGTTTTTGCACGCTTGTCTTCTAGCATCGAAAACCTTGGATGTTTTTGATCCTTCACTATTGTAAAAACTTTGGATGTTTTCGACCTCGCTTTTCTTCCCTTTTGCTGGCATTCCTTGTTCGTTGGGCTTAACTCCACAAGTGCGATTGATTGGTGGGACATTTTACTTCACAAGGGGTTAAACTTCAGTAAGATCTCATGGTTGTCATTATACCGCTAGGGAAAGTTTCTCATTTTTTAAGATCGTAGTTTAGCGACAACCGTCGATCTTCTTCAGCGATGCAATGGACTGTGGGATCGCTATCAAAGGCTGTTGAGCTGGAGTTTTCTTATTGGATGCCTGATAATGACATGGAAATCTCATGGGCCCAAGTCTTCAAGAGGCTTTTGATCTACGACGGGCGTGTGATCGTAAAGAATATTCTCATGTCATGAGATCATGCGCCAGTCGTTGATCTTCTTTGCTACAAGCATTTCTTCAGCGGTGGTCCTGGTGTCAGAAAGGAAGTGAAGGTGCATGTTTTTATTAGTTGTCTCATGATTGCATGTTAGGTATTTCTGACATGCGACCATGCGACCGGTTGACATCTATCACTTGGGGCTCATTTGTAGATAAATGTGGTGGGACCTGTCTGCTTGATGGCACTGACGTGTGAGTTTTCGGTTGGTTGAGCCGAATGGTGATGTGGAATTGCAGTGGGACCTGACATCCATATAAAATCAATGGTTGGCATAAAAGCTTATGAAGTGTGTTAGACTTATGCGAACATGAGACTGGTCGTCGATTTACCTTGGCAGGCCCAATAGGGTTTCTTGGTGCTTTTGGCGGTGTGGATAAAAGTAGTGGCCCAACAAAATCTTCTTCTTGTCACTGGTTCACGTGATGTTTTAAGCGGCAGCGCTATTATTTCCACAAACTGGCAAAATGTCTTTAGTTGCCAGTTCACTAGATAACTTAAGGGGTTATTTTGACATGTGCAGTTGTGTGTTCACTAAATTTAACTGGGGTTTAGACTTTCATTCCATGAATGGGATTTTCCTTTGTCATGTGTTCGCTGAAAGTAACCCGAGGTGCTTGGATGAGTTAAAGTCATGAACCTAGGAAGATAGGAGGATCTACGGTCAAGATTTAATGTCAATCTCAATTTGAATCATGACCACCAATTCACTATTGGTGCCAAGACTTGACTGTTGGAATTCAAATTTAAACTTGCAGATGGTTTTCGCGATAAGAGGTACCTAGAATTTATGGTTTTTCCAGCCGTTTCTTGATCTGGTTGGTGGCATCGATTGTTGCAGTCTGGTCCAGTCAGTTGGGTGATTGATTGCAGAAGTTGTTTTGTACCTGGAGGAGTGTGGTTTTGTGCTTAGGGTGTGTTTGCAGGTGGTTGATTAGACTAATTTTTATGGCAGTTCCCTAGTGTTCTATACTAAGCTCATAGATTTTCATCATTGCAGATCTATTTGAGATTTGTTTTCTCCAGGTTGCTTGGTTTCCAGCCCCTGTAATAAGTTTTTGACCATTTCCAATTGGTATGGTGGTTGTAGTCCTAACCCTAGTCACCCTAAGCTTCATGCAATCTCTTTGAGATTCCGAAGGTGGCTAGTGGTATAAGTTGTTAGTTTTTGATAGAGTCGGGGTTCAAATTTTGATCAGTTCCAAGGGTTCTAATTTTGATTAGTTCTAGGGAAATAGTGAACTTTGTCACATTGTAGGAGGCTGAATAGAACTTCTTTTTATCTTTTGCTGGTTATTGAAGTGGTAGTCTCATTTCTGGTATAGACATGTACATGATTCATCATACTTAATATAATTGTTTCAAGCTTTCAAGTCTCTCCTTGTTGTCATTTTTATGAGTTTTGGATTTTCTTGTCCATTGCATAGGGCTACCTTTGCATATGTTCTAGTCTTTAGTTCTTGATCTAGGATCAAGTGAAAAATACTTTGGATAGGGCATAGATTCAGTAGACTTGTCTACAGAAGGATCTTATAAGTAGTGGATGGGCTGGAACAGTTGTATTTATGGCTTTGAGTCTTTGATAGTAGTTGGTTCTGTTAGTAGTTGCAAAAAATTTCATGGCTACATTTTCTTTCCCATGGCCTCTGCAAGTATTTTTCATGTTTTTGGCTAAACCCTTGCAAAAATTTAAAAACTAGCCATTGCCAGCTAAACCCTTTGTCTTTCCTTGGCCATTTTCTTTTTTGACGTTACCTTTTTGGCTCACTTAAGCCCCAATTTCCCATGTGCTTAAATTTTTATGACCTCTTCGCATGGTAAATGGCTATTCTCATGATGGCATAGACTATTTTCGGTCTATGCAACCATGTGATTAATATTTCTATCAGGTCCCCTTTCCTAAGTTCTTCCTAGGCCCAACGATAAATATTTCCTAAGTCACAAGCTTTAATTTTTCCTATGTTTCAGGTTGCTTTATTTCCTAGGCCCAGTCTCTGACACCATCTCAATCTGATGGCCATTGATCTTATCTTTGTGACATGACATTTCAAATTGTGGGTCCAGGGTGACACTTAAGCAGAGTTGGCGGTTCCTCATTGGCCAATGGATTTAATGCAATTAGCACCAGTGGGCCCAGGTAGGGTCATGTTGTCAGTTGCTTTAGGATCGTGTGGTCATCACATGATCGCATGGAATATTCCATCCCTTTGCGATCATGCGATGACCATTGATTTCAAATCTTTCCTGGATGTATCTGTGGGACCTGGTTGCTGGTGTGTCTGTCAGAGGGGTCCTGACATGTCAAAGCATCGATGGTCGGTGTATGTTCTTACGCCCTTTTTCTAACACATGTGATCTTGCACTAGCCATTCAATTAGATGCCAAAGGTTTGTGGCTCATGTCAGTCATGACTGGGCGGTTGCGATGAATGATAAAATGACATGTGGCATCGAGCGGATCCAGGTGGGGTCTAAGGTTTAGCGAAGTGTTTCACGAATTGGAAAAGGTTCTTTGTCACCAATTCACTAAGTTTGACTTGGACCACTTTTAAGGAAAATCATAAAGCCCACGAAGGGAGATGGATTGGATGGCTATGTTTTAAAGTTGGTAAAGGTTTGAATTTCGGCCATCGTTTCTCTGCAGGTGCCAAAGAAGTAGCCGTTGAGGTTCAAATTTGAATTTTTGAGCATTTCCAGTGATAGAGGGTACCATTCTTATGGAATTCAATGCAGAAATGAACCTATTTGGTGAGAAGCGATGGGTTTGCCATTTGCAGTGTGGTCTAGGATGTCTAGTGCTCATTTGTAGGGCATGTACATTGCAAGTGTGGCTCAAGGCATGTTGCATGGTGTCCTTTTGAGCTTGGTTTTGTGATCCTTTGTACTTGCAAAGAAGACTTTCATAATTAAGGATCAGTTCAGGATTTCCTCTTTCTTGGATTGGATGTGTTTCCTGCCCCTGAATTAAATTCATGATTTTTTCTAGCAGGTTGGGTGGTTGAAACCCTAGCCCTAGTCATCCATAGCTTGTTGCAAATTTCCAAGATGACTAGGAGGTATAAGTTGCAGACTTTTTGAGTTTGCAGGGGTTCCAATTCTTTTGGTTTTGGTCCCGAATTGTTGATAGTGAAAATTTGAACAAGGAGAGCCTGGATTCAGGGTTTGTTTCCTTTGTGCATTTTGTCTTTTGGTAATGTATTGATTCTGCAAGTCTTAGTGAGAATATTTTTGGATTCCAATCTCATATTGGTGTATGTCTTTTTGTATTTCTCTTGAGGTCATATATGTTGATTACACAAAGTGGGTTAGCATATGGTAAACAAAGAGTATTTTGGGGTTATCTTTGAGTTCCTAACAAAGTTAGGATTAAAGTCTTTAAGGTAAGTTCAGTGAGTTCATGGCAAGATAAGGATTTGATGTCCTGATATGTGAGTGAGAGGAGTAATGGGTAAAGCACTTACTCTGAGTCTATATATGTTTGAGTTAAGGTTTTAGGGTGATATAGGTTGTTAAGTGACTCTCTGCCCTAGGATAAGGCACTAATCCATTCTCTAAAAGTAGTCCATCATCATCAATCACACACACACACAATTAAATGATAAATATTTCAATCAGACAGTAAAGGGTATAGTTATATGTTGTTTAGGGACTCCTTTGAAGAAGTGAGTCAAGGGTACACCCACTTGAGCATTGGGGCTCAAAGTGTAGGAGGATCTCCTTGATCCTTGTTAATTGGCCCTCTTCCTTGTAGACTTTGGAGTGGTGATAGAGTCAAAGTTTCATTATAGTTATACATCAAAGTATAAATCTACAAGTTTTGAAGATCAAAGCAAACAACCAACAGGTTCATGTTCTATATTTTTTTTTGACTGCTGCCCAATGGATGATGGCACTGATCAAGGGCTAGTATATTTAGTTGAGTCCAATGTTTGATAGGTTTTGGCTATTTCTTGCATCTTTATATATCAACACCATTTCAAGTCTTTTTCATTATTTGGTTGATAGTAGTAATACCCTTCACAAGACCATTTTACCCTACATAGTAGAGTTGATTCAATGAATACCTAGTTAGTATTTAGTAATCCTTTACTATGATCTGCTTTATGAATCCAAAAGTATAAGGTGTGTAGTGAGTGGAGTTTTCTCTGGATTAGGTGCACCCACCTTGGTTTTGCAGAGCCAGAAGTGTAGAGGGAAGTCTTGTCCCTATAGTTGGTCCAGTTGCCTTGTAGAGCTCCCATACTTGGAACTAACCACTCCTAACATTAGTCTCAAGGCATATTGGCAGCCCTAAGTGGCGTAAGCATTTTTGAACACCAACAGTGAGCACCCATGTTTGGTTTAGAAGATGAGTCTCCTTGATTGTGCTTTGGAAAAGGTGCCCTGAATGATGTATGATCAATATTGGATTTATGGTTGTCAATCACAATTTCTCTAACATCGATTTTATCTTGAATGTGATGTAGGAGTATCCTAGGTGTAAGAGAAATCTTGCATCATAGCAAAAATATTTTTGGTTTCTTTTCAATAAGACATATCTTGTGCAAAGATACTATTTATGGAAACTTACTATTTTTAGTAAGTTGGTCATATGATCTCAGAATATTCTGATTTTACAAGTGCAGGTTCATCTTAGTCATATTAGCCTACCACTATAGTTTCATTTTCATATCATCTGTATAAAAAATTTAGGTTTTTGGGTGCAAAATTTTTGAGCTCAATTTTGAAGGACTTAGAGGCTCTAGATCGTGATCAATCCACAGCTAACTGGAGCTTGCATGACTTAGACACTATAGATCAGGTCCTGCCATTTTTGAAAAGTGGTTAAAATAGAAAAAATGAAGCTAGGGTTAAAAATTTATGGCCACTGGAAGTTGGGTTACCTAAAAACATATTTTGTAATTATTTTGAGTTGACCCTATTGTAATAATTATGAAAAATAAAATAATTCTAGAGGAATTCAACCTTAATGGCTAAATTTTTGGAACCTTCTTAGGTGGTGAAAAATTGCTTATATAAGGAAGGCCTATCGTATTTTTTATGGCAGTTAAGAGTAGTTCTGGGTAATAATTTGAGCCTTTGTCCTATAGAATAATGTAAGGAAAATGCCCATGTGGCTTTGCATATTATATTTCTAAAAAAATAATAAGAAGCTCATTTATTGTTTATACAAATTTTTTTTGTTTATCTATTTTTGTTGTGTTTGAGGTATTAAGGGGAGTACCCTTCATCAAGTGGTATCAGAACCGGAGTTCTTGAGTGTGTAAACAGATCACCGACTATGAGGTAGTTTGCACCTGGACCGTGGTTAGGGTTTCAGTGATAAGAATGAAAATTCTCCATGAAGGGAACGTAATAGAAGAGCTAGTGATGTGACACCTGAGGTTAGATCCCTCAAAAGACAAGTGCGAGCATTGTAGGAAGAGATTAATAGAGGTATGAATCTTAATTTCAGAGATAAAAATAAGGATGAAGCCAAAGAAGAAGGAAATTTTTATCAGGAAGGAAAATTCAAAGTTTTGAATCAAGAAGAAGAAAGACTTTTTCAGGCCATTTCCAAGATTGGGAAAAGACCTAAGATTGAGGTTCCTACATTTTTAGGAAACCTTAACCCAGAGGATTTGATCGACTGGATCAATGAATTAGAAGAATATTTTGAGTATGAAGATATCAAGGATCCTGATCGGGTCAAGTTTGCAAAGGCCAGACTAAAGGGTAATGTGAAGATCTGGTGGGAAGAGATTCACTTGGAGTGAAATAGAAGAGGAAAGGAGAAAATCACAAGATGGGATCTGATGGTGGATAAATTTAAATGGTAGTTCATTCCATTTGATTATGAGCTTGACCTACTAAAGAAAATGCAAGATTTGAAGCAAGCAGGAAGATCTGTTCAGGAGTATACAAAGGAGTTTTACTGAATCCTCATCAGAAAAGACTATGCAAAAGCTAATAAGGAGTAAGTTTCTCATTACTTTAATGGGTTAAGGCCAAGCATTCAAGAGGAGTTGAATTTGGTTTGAATAAATAGTATTGAAGAGGCATACCATTTTTCCCTAAAAGTAGAGGAAAATTTGAATAAGAAGTTTGAAAGCAAACAAAGCGAAAGAGGTCATAGTAGAAGATCTAGTGGATGGTCTTATGGAGGGCGAAATGAAGATCTAAAAAAGAGGGATGAGGCTAGTAGTAGTCAAAATAAGAGAGGTAACAATTTCAATCATTTCCAAGATCATAATAATAGAGATCAGAGAGGAAAAGGAAGAGGATAAGGATTTGGAAGAGGAGGCTTTCGTGGAACATGTTTTCACTGTGGAGAAGAAGGTCATAGGGCCTTTAAATGTCCTCAACACCAAGGAAGGATAGATAGGAGAAATGAAGTCCATGCCAGAGTTGCACATGTGGATGAAGATGCCAAATCATCACATTCTGAAGATGTTGAAAGAGGAGAAATGTTAATTAATAGAAGAGTCCTTCTAAGTGGTGAGAATGAACCTGAGAAAAGGAGGAACTTGTTCCACACTAGATGCAAGTGTGAGGATAAGTGTTGTGATTTGATTATCGATAGTGGAAGCACTAACAATTTGGTGTCAAAATAAATGGTCACAAATTTGAAGCTCAAGAGATAGAAACACCCACATCCATTCAAGATTGCTTGGGTGAAAGATGACCAAAAGGTCATGGTCAATGAGTAGTGCCTAGTGAAGTTCAAGATTAGTAGATACCATGATGAGGTACTATGTGATATCCTAGCTATGGATGCATGTCATATGTTGTTGGAAAGAATGTGGCAGTTTGACAAGTCTGTTGTACATGACAATCATGCAAATACCTATTTCCTAAAAAAGGATGGAGTGCAACATAAGCTAAAGCCATTGAAGGACACAAAAGAAAAGGTATGTGGTAGTGCAAGAATAATTTTTTTTGATGGAAGAAAACTCCTAGAGGGTATGAGGCATGAGAATATGTGTTTTTCTTTAATTTACAAAGATGGTCAAGAGGAAGTAGAAGATGTACCTATAGAAGTTGTAGATTTTTTGAATGAGCTCAAGGATATTATATCTAATAATGTTCCTTATGGATTACCCCCAATAAGGAAGATCATTCATCAGATGAATTTGATTCCAGGAGACAATTTTCTAAATAAGGCAGCACACAGAATGATGCCAATAGATAGTGAAGAGTTGAACCGACAAGTACACAAGTTGTTGCAAAAGAGATTGATTTGAGAGATTTTGAGTCCTTGTGCTGTACTAAAAGTATTAGCACCAAAGAAGAATGGAAAATGGACAATGTGTATAGATTCTAGGGCTATGAATAAGATCATAATTAACTACATATTTCATTTGCCACGGATGGATGATATTATGGGCTGTTTGAGTGGAGTAGTATATTTTTAAAGGGTAGATATAAATAGTGGATATCATTAGATTCAGATTAGAGAAGGAGATGAATGGAAGACCACCTTAAAGAAAAAGGAATGGTTGTATGAGTGGTTAGTCATGCCCTTTGGAATAACCAATGTATAAAAAACTTTCATGCAGCTAATGAATGAGGTTCTGAAAGAATTTCTAGATAAGTTTGTCATTTTTTACCTAGATGATATTTTGATCTTTAGTAATAAATTGGAGGAGCATATAATGCACATTTGTAGAGGTTTTGATAAGTTGAGAGAAGAGAAATTATTGATTAATTTGAAGAAGTGTAGTTTTGTGAAGAAGGAGTTAGTGTATTTGGGATTTGTAGTTTCAACAGAAGGTCTAAAAATGGACCCAGAGAAAGTGAAGGCTATCCTTGAATGAATTAATCCAAGGAGTGCTACTAAGGTAAGATATTTTCATGGTTTGGATAGATTTTATAGAAATTTTATCAGGATTTTTAGCAGTATTTGTGGACCCTTGACTAAAACAATGAGAGGAGATGGGAAGGAATTTAAGTGGACTATAGGGGCAGAAAAGAGTTTTCAATCATTGAAACAAAAGGTTACAGAACAACCTATTTTAGCACTTCCAGATTTTAATAATGTGTTTCGTGTAGACTATGATGCTAGTGGTACTACAATAGGAGTTTTCTTGGGCCAATAAGGTAGAGTTGTTTCTTATTTCAGTGAGAAGTTTAATAATGCCAAGAGGAAATATTTTGTTTATGATTAGTTTTTTTATGCTATAGTTCAGGCATTGAAGAAATGGAGACACTATCATCTTCCTAAGGAGTTTTTTTTTATACTAATCATCAAACTTTGCAGTATTTGAATAGTCAAGGATAGTTAAATCAAAGACATTTGAAATGGGCTGAGTTTTTATAGAGTTACGTATTTCTTTTGAAACACAAGAGTGGAAAGTCTAATAGGGTTGCAAATGTGCTTAGCAGAAGGCAACTGTTGCTGACAAAGATGCAAATTGAGGTTGTTTGGGTCAAGGAACTCAAGAGTTTGTAGCCAGAGGATCCCAATTTTGGGGAAGCTTGGAAAGCTTGTACAAAACCTATTACTCTAGACAGAACAAAGTGGCTGGATTTCATCATCTAGGATGGTATGCTATTCAGAGGGAGTCAGTTGTGCATTCCACAAAGTTATATGAGGGAGAATATCATCAAGGAGAAGCATAGCAGAGGATTGGCTGGACATTTCCATCATGATAAAATCCTTTCTTTGGTTAGTGAGAATTATTACTGGCCACAATTATAGCAAGATGTCAAGAAGTTTGTACAGAGTTGCAGAGTATGTCAGATGGAAAAAGGAGTGAAGGAGAATATAGGGTTGTATCAGCCATTACCTGTACTAGAGAAACCTTGGGAGTATATTAGTATGGAATTTTTAATTGGTTTATTGAGGACACATGAGGGACATGATTCAATTTTTATGGTGGTTGATAGGTTTTCAAAGATGACACATTTCATATTCTGCAAGAAGACTAATGATGTTGTTCATGTAGAAGAATTATTTTTCAAGTAAGTGGTTAGACTACATGGTTTTGCAAAGAGCATAGTTTCAGATCGAGACACTAAGTTTGTTGGGTATTTCTAGCATACATTGTGGAAGAAGTTAAAGACAAACTTGAAGTTTAGTTCATCACATCATCCATAAACTGATGGAAAGATAGAGGTGGTGAATCAGAGTATAAGGAATTTGCTGAGATGTTTGGTTGGAGACAAGCCAACAGGATGGGATTTGATTTTACCCCAAGTGGAATTTTCATACAATAATTTTGTCAACAAGAGAACTAGTAAATCACCATTTCAAATTGTATATGGAAGTAGTTCCAAGAATGCTTTAGAGTTGAGGAAGATAGATAAAGGAGAGATAAGTAGTGCTGAAGCTGAGGATTTTGCAGAACACTCAAAGAATATCCATGAGGAGGTGAGGAAGCATATTACTAAGATGAATGTGCAGTATAAGGCTAAGGTGTTTGAGTAAATGAGGCATATGAAATTTTAGGGTGGAGATGAAGTCATGGTTCATTTGTAGAAGAAATAATTTCTAGTTGGTACATATAAAAAGTTGAAAATGAAGAAGTTTGGGCCATGTAAGATACTGAAGAAGCATGATTCAGAAAATGACTATGAGGTAGAATTACCCACTGAGTTGAATATTTCACTAGTATTTAACATTTTAGATGTGATAGAGTATCATGAAGGAGGTGTTGAAAATGAGATCACAGAAGCACAATGGAGTATTCCAGCAACTACTTCAGCTACTAAGGAGATTGAGGATATACTGGATAGTCGTGTTGGTAGAAGCACAAGGAATAGGACATACAAAGAATATCTAGTCAAATGGAAAGGATGACGTGTTGAAGATTCATCATGGCTAACAAAGGAGGAGGTTAACCATCTTGGTTTTCCTCTTTACACCTGAGTCATGATACGGTCACTTCTCAAATTATCTTGGGTGTCTGATGTAGGAGCATCCTGGGTGTAAGAGCAATATTGCATCATTGAAAAATATTTTGGGTTTCTTTTTAATCAGGGCTATCTTGTGCGAAGCTTCTATTTATGGAAACTTACTATTTTTAGTAAGTTGATCATATGATCTCAAAATGTTCCAATTTCACAAGTGGTGGTTCATCTTAGTCATATCAGCCTACCATTTCAATTTCATTATCATATCATTTGTATGGGTGAAGTTATTGAGGTTTTTGAATACAAAATATTTGAGCTCAATTTTGAAGTCCTTAGAGGCTCCAGATCACAATTGACCCCCGGCTAACTGTAGGTTACATGAGTCAAGCACTGTAGATTAGGTGTTGCCATTTTTGAAAAGTGGTTATAATAGAAAAATGGAGCTACGGTTAAAAAGTTATAGCCTCCAGAAGTTGGGTTACCTACAAACATATTTTGTAATTATTTTGAGCCAACCCTATTGCAATAATTATGAAAAATAAAATAATTCTAGAGGAAGTCGGCCTTAATGGCTAAATTTTTGGAACCTTGTCAGGTGGTGGAAAATTGCCTATATAAGGAAGGCATGTAGTGTTGTCTAGGGAAGTTTAGAGAAGTTCAAAGTACTTCTGGGTAATAATTTGAGGCTTTGTCCTACAAAATATTATAAGGAAAATGCCCATGTGGCTTTGTGTATTGTATTTTTGTTGTAATTGCACATTTGTGGAGATAATAAGAAGCCCATTTTGTGTTCTTACAAATTATTGTTATTTCTCTATTTCTGTTATGTGTTGAGGCATTTAGAGGAGTACCCTTCATCAGAATGAGATGCTTCAGAGGCATGCAGTTATTGGTTTTATGACCCTTGTTTTGATGGAAATAATAGAAATTGGTCTCTTTCCACCATTTAGGTTTTACTTCGAGGTCATATGGTTTGATCTCAGGTAACATGATGATATTATTTGCTAAGAGAGTTTTCATGGAAGATTCCAAGGACTCACCCAAGGGACTGCACTTGCACTTTAGTTTTTTAACCCATGGTTTATAGTCACTTGACTTCTTAGCAGATTCATTAGCCTTAATTTGTGAAGCTTTAATGCCTTGGGTACCAATCGTAAGACTAAACGACGGTGCCTTGGATGTGGCATTGATATGGTCAACAATGCCATCTGTGATAATATTTTTGTTTTTGTTTGAGAATTTTCTTGTCTTTGTTGGAACTAGAACTAGAATTATACTTGTTCTCTTTACGAAGTGATATATCTCCCTTATGAACAAGTATGTTTTCTATCTTTAGGGTATTTTCTACCATTTTGTCGAATGAGGTATTTTTTTGCATTTTAAGATGATAGTTGATTTTTGGAACCAGATTGTTGATAAAGATTTCTAGTTTTTCATTTTCCAAAATTTTATGGGCATAGAGTGAAAAATTCTTCATCCAACATTTGAGGAAGGCCAAGAAGGGTTCTCCTAAATTTTGTTTCAAATTGCAGATATCGATCATGGTGACAGGATGCTAGATATTGTTGGAGTATTTTTGATGGAATATTTTGATTAACTCCTCAAAAGTCTTGATGCTTGGAGGCATTTTAGAGAACCAGTTGATGGTTGCTCCTCCCAAAGATCATGGGAAGAGACACATTAAGTATGTTGGTTCATGCATTAACTCCATGGATAAAGTACACAATTCTCTGACATGATCTTGGGGATCATAATTTCCATCGTATTTGTCATATTTGACTAGTTCCACTCTTTTTGGGATTGGTGGCATATACATTTTTTGATCAAATGGAAATGGACATAGTGCCTCCATACATAATTCTTTAGGTTCTTTCTCCTTTTCTATTTTTTTGAGTTTGACTTGTATAGCATGCATATGTTTCATCATGGCTATAATAGGAAATTGTTCCTCTTGTGTGATGATATCTTCTACATTGAATTTGGGTGGAAGCTTGGCTCCTTTTCTTGCCAATTCGAGGAAATATGTCTCTTTTTCTTCTTGTAAGAAGTGTTTTGTCAGTTTCTTAAAGAGATCATCTTCATGGAAGAGTTTGATTTCTAATGGCATTGTGGGTTTTGGATCTCCACCATGATTGGATTGGTGACCTTGTGAGACTTGGTTTTCTCCTCCTTGAGACATATTAGCATTTTGATTATCCTTTGGGATTGATTTAGGAGGATTAGAGTAACCTTGTTTCAAATGTAGATTGCTTAGGGCATCTTCCTCATAGTGATTTGTGTCGTAAGGTTGATGAAAGGTTTGAAAAATAAGAGAATATCATGCTAATGTTTTAGGTTTTTCTCTTTGTTTCTTGTGTGAGGAAGCTCTACTTTCAACCATTAACCTTAGGTGAATCCAGAGAGAAGAATAAGATAACTCATAGATAATCTGAATTTAGGAAATATCAGGTGACTCAACGTTGTCAAGATTGGTTTTTGAAAAGATTGATTTGGACATAAATAAATGATATTGTGCCTAAGATGTATGGGTAGACACCAAAAATATGGTGGACACAAATTCCGAACACTTAGCCTGTTTGAGCTAATAAATCAAGATTGGTTTTTTTTACAAGGTTTTTGACACAAGATAGGACGATGTTCAAACTGGTCAATCAGATGAACAATCGAGCTAACTGGATCACATTGGAAAAATAGATGAATTCTTTATTTCTCTACTCTTTCCTTACATAGTTGGTATTCTGACATAATTTTTATAATAGTTGTGTTGGTGTTTCAAAAAACTTATGCCAACTAGGGCTACCAATATGCCTTGAGACTAATGTTAGGAGTTGTTAGCTACAAGTATGAGAGCTCTGCAAGACAACTAGACCAACTATAGGGACAAGACTACCCTCTTCACTTCTAGCTCTACAAAACCAAGGTGGGTGTACCTAATCCAGTAACTTATGGCATTTTTGGTCTATAAACTGGATTGAACAAAGCAGATGATAACAAGAGAATACTGAAAGTTAACCAAGCATTCATTCAATCTCCACTACTATGAAGGGTATTACTACTATCAACCAAACAATAATTAAAACTTGAAATAGTGTTGATATATGAAGATGGAAAGAAGTAGACAAGAGCCAATCAGACATTGAACTCAACTAAATATACTAATCCATGATTAGTGCCATTATCCATTGGGTAGATCTCAAATATAGATGTTGAAACATGAACCAACTATTGTCAAAGACTCATAGCCATAAACATAACTATTCCAACCCATCCACTACTTATAGTATCCTTCTATAGAAAAATCAAAATGAATCTATGCCCTATCTAAAATATTTTTCACTTGATCCTAGATCAAGAACTAAAGAACAAAACATATACAAAGGTAACCCTATGCAATGGATCAGAAAATCTAGAATTCACAAGATTGACACCAAGGAGAGACTTGAAATCTTGAAGTAGTTATATTAAGTATGATGAGTCATGTACATGTTCAAAGTAGAAAAGAGAGGAAACCACTTCAATAACCTGCAAAAGACTACAAGGAAATTCTATTCAATCTACCTACAATATGATACAACCTACTACAACCCCCTGGAACCAACTGAAATCAGAACCACTCTAAATGATCTTGAAAATCCTTTTATGGGAACAAGGATTGTAACAAGCAATAGATCATTTAGGAAAAAATTAGGTCTGCAACAACCAAGTACCACAAGAAATAAAGAATGTAGGAAACCCAAGAAACCCTAGAAAATTAGATTAAATCTGATGTACAAATGCATTGGTTTCATACTCTAGGCATACTAAAAATACAAATTGAACTGATTTCTTGTTGTAGGAAAGACAAAATTTAATGCCAGAGCCAGCAATGGAAAATCTTGCGTGTACAGGTCATGGAAATCTCTGACAAACAATAAACCCTAGCCACCTGCAGCATGCCTAGAGTAACAAAATCATGGTCAAACCCCTCCAAATGATCATCTAACACCCTGGACCACTCTACAATAGTTGACAAAACCAATTCTACCAAATCCATCTGCTAAAGCATTCAATTTCAGTCCTTGTCATGAAAAATCCCCAGAAAATTCAAATTTGAAATACAACGGTTATCTTGATAGTGTTTAAAAGGCGACCGTCAATTCTTTTATTTACTGATAGATCGAGTGGCTCAAAATTAATCTCACAATAGTTGTAAACCCAATGAAAAGTCTCTGGCCAAGTCAGCACACCATAGCCAATAAAAACCATGCACATCAGCGCCACATAGAAGACAGGACCCACAACATACAAGCCTTTAATCGAATGGTTGTCGCATGATCGCATGGCCTAAAAATATTCCATGTGATCACATGACAACCTGTAGATCCTGCATCTGCCAGCCCTTCAAAATATTCAGGCCCATTGACATGTCCTAGTCACCCTCCTACTCAGCCAATGAAAATGCCGCATGTCAGCACCACCTGTCAAAGGACCCACCCTCGTGAGCCGCCTGAGAAAAAGTAGAATCGATGGCAGGCGTAAGATCTCCTGATCATGGGTTTTGTCAGAGCCATGAGATCTAACACCAGCTGTCGATTCTACTTTTTCTCGGGCAGCTAACAAGGGTGGGTCCTTTGACAGGTGGTACTGACATGTGGTAGTTTCATTGGATGAGCAGGAGGGTGACTAGGATGTGTCAGTGGGCGCAAATCTTTCGAAGGGCTGGCAGATGTAGTATCTACAGGTGTCGTGTGATTGCATGGAATATTTTTAGGCCATGCGATCATGCGACAACCATTCGATTAAAGGCTTGTATGTTGTGGGTCCTATCTTCTATGCGGTGTTGACATGCATGGTTTTTATTGGTTGCGGTGTGTTGACTTGGTTGGAGACATTTCAATGGGTTTACAACTGTTGTGAGATTAATTTTGAGCCACCCGATCTGTTGGGAAATAAAACAATCGATGGTCACATTTTAAACACTGTCAAGATAACCGTTGTATTTCAAATTTGAATTTTTTGGGGGGCTTTTCATGATAGGAAGGATTGAAATTGAATGCTTTAGTGGCTAGATTTGGTAGAATTGGTTTTGTCAACTATTTCTGAGTGGTCCAGGGTTTTAGATGATCATTTGCTGGGGTTTGTACCATGATTTTGTTACTCTAGGCATGCTGCAGGTGGCTAGGGTTTATTGTTTGTCAGAGATTTCCATGACCTATACATGCAAGATTTTCCATTGCTGGCTCTGGCATTAAATTGTCTTTCCTACAACAAGAAATCAGTTCAATTTGTATCTGTAGTATGCCTAGAGTATGAAACCAATGCATTTGTACATTAGATTTAATCTGATTTTCTAGGGTTTCTTGGGTTTCCTCCATTCTTTATTTCTTGTGGTACCTGGTTGTTGCAGACCTAATTTTTTCCTAAATGATCTATTTCTTGTTGCAATCCTTTTTCCTATAAAAGGATTTTCAAGATCATTTAGAGTGGTTATGATTTCAGATAGTTCCAGGGGGTTGTAGTAGGCTGTATCATATTGTAGGTAGATTGAATAGAATTCCCTTGTAGTCTTTTGTAGGTTATTGAAGTGGTTTCCTCTCTTTTCTACTTTGAACATGTACACGACTCATCATACTTAATATAACTACTTCAAGATTTCAAGTCTCTCCTTGGTGTCAATCTTGTGAATTTTGGATTTTCTGATCCATTGCATAGGGTTACCTTTGTATATATTTTATTCTTTAATTTTTGATCTAGGATCAAGTGAAAAATACTTTAGATAGGGTATAGATTCATTTTGATTTGTCTATAGAAGGATACTATAAGTAGTGGATGGGTTGGAATATTTATGTTTATGGCTATGAGTCTTTGACAATAGTTGGTTCATGTTTCAATGTCTGTATTTGAGATCTACCCAATGGATAATGGCACTGAACAGGGATTAGTATATTCAGTTGAGTTCAATGTCTGATTGGCTCTTGTCTACTTCTTTCCATATTCATATATCAACACCATTTCAATTTTTAATTATTGTTTAGTTGATAGTAGTAATACCCTTCATAGCAGTGGAGATTCAATGAATGCTTGGTTAACTTTCAATAGTCTCCTGTTATCATCTGCTTTGTTCAATCCAGTTTAAAGACCAAAAATGCCATAAGTTTCTGGATTAGGTACACCCACCTTGGTTTTGTAGAGGCAGAAGTGAAGAGGGTAGTCTTGTCCCTATAGTTGGTCCAGTTGTCTTGTAGAGCTCTAATACTTGGAGCTAACCACTCCTAACATTAGTCTCAAGGGATATTGGTAGCCCTATTTGGCATAAGTGTTTTGAAACACCAACAAGTTGTAGGTTGATCAAATTTTTGACCAAATTTGGGCTTTCTAGAAATTTTGGGGAAATTGTCATACAACCATATCTAGGCTTGTATGACATGAAAATGGGTCTGGAACAAAAATTAAAAAGATTCGTATTTCAATTGATATCAGGAATTAGAACTTGCTCAAAATTATTGACAATTTTTGTAAGACATAGTATGGGTAACCTTACGACACTTGGGGGGTTCTGATACGACACTTGAGGATCAAAAATATTCATCATAGGACATTTAAAGGTTTTGGATGACATTTGATGCCATAAAAGTATTTTTCTTCAAGTTTTCAAGATTTTCCAAGGTTTTTGGTCTCAATTGATTTACAAATTTCTTTGTCCAGGTTTGAAGATTTGTGTATTGGATTATCTAAGCATTTTCAATATAGTAGTAGGATCACAATCACAACAATCATATGTGAATTGACTCAATGAAAACACACCTATCTTATGCTACCTAGGAGAAGAGATGTATTACTTTGTTGTTGACTTAGGAACACACTCAGAGACTCCTCAGAATATGCAAGTCCAACAACATGTAATGGATGTTGAAGCCCATATTAGTCGAGTTCAATCATCAAAGAGGGCTTGATATGATGAGTTTCTTGGGGTGATTACTATTCACCTTGCAAAAGCACTATAAATCCTTTGGAGGTGGATCGATAGAAAACTAGCGTAGGATTTTAATTAGACCATCCATTCACAACTGTCTCCCATAGTCCCACAATTAGGATTGAGATTGTTAACCCTATGAGTACCTTGATCAGTTTAGTCTCGCAAGAAAGATTTAAGTGGCTCTACTCTACACAAAATCAAAGCATGTTCATGGAATGAATCCAAGGAACAAGTGCAACTATTTCTTCTGAGGCTTTAAACTCAAGGAAGCATCACATTTTATAGTGGGGGTGGAAGATTCAGCTTAAGACTTGTCCCCACTTGGGTCATTCCTGAGAGATTTTTACCTCTCTGATAGAATCTCTAAAGGATTAAAGAAAATATGACGTTAGGGACCACAGGATCTAGGTTTCTAATTCCCTGAAAGAGAAGAGAATAATTCCCTAGCCTTATGCTTTTCCCTATCCAAAATATGCCAAGTAGAGTTAATATAGAGACAATACACAAACTGGTACTAACAAAGATACCTTCTAGGTTTTTGATTCTCCTAAGAAGGAGAAGAGTATAATTCCCTCAATATTTTCCTCAATGGAAATAGGCACACTTACCTAATTAGCTAGATGCCTATAAAAATGAAATACTAAGAAAACAAAATATTTTCTCGATGAGGCTTTAGGAAACCTACAAAACCACACTGTCAAAAATATATTGGCAATTTGGCTGAGTTGGTTACATGGATGTTGTCATTATGGCAACATATGTCTTACATGAAGATTTCACAGGTCAGAGAGCTAGCATGTCAAAGCCTAGTATGAAATTGTCTAAGGATGAGATTTTGTGTTGTTACCAGTGAACCAGTGGACAGTTTTGTTTTGTGACATTGACTTGAGTAATTTCAGTGCTTGTGCACTTGAACATAGACTCTATGGTGACTAATGATGACCCAACTCAGAGCACAAGTTAGTATGGCATGTACAGAAGGAGTTATGATAGTTTTGCTGAAGACAGTGTGAAGCCGATAGGACAATTTTGAAGATAGAATTAGTGAAGAGTTAAGGGATTATTTTGTTTATCAAAATAATTACTTAACAATATAAAGGGATGACATCCTAGATGTTTACCCTTGGATAAAGTTGTTTGTATAAATGTAATTGTAATTGTAAGAAAATTTAGTTGATAGTGGACATGAAATGTAATGCGGAGTATATGATGCATATGTAATAGCGATAGTGAAAGAGCAGCGAAGAGATATTGATGCAAGCAGTATAAGGTTATGTACCTTAACCTATTTTTTGTAATCAGTGTATATTGTGCATTACTTGTTTGGGCAGTGGACTCATCTAGTAATCACATTTTATACTACCAACTCCTAATAGGGTTGAGGCTTCTAACAAGGCCTATAGTCCCTTAATCAGGACCGATACACTATACACATGTAATAGACTCCCAACAGGGTCAACATCCTTAATAGGATACTTTTGATTAGTGGACCTTTGTGGTTACCATCCCCACTGGGGTTTTCCCTTGGCCAGGGTTTCCTCGAGAACATATCATGTGTTATGAGTTCTTTAGTTTTATTGCTATGCATGTTGTTTAGCTTCTTATGTTATGCATGTGTAAAGATAATCTGTTATATCCATAATTGGGGAAAAGATAAAGTTTGTAGAATACTAATTCACCCCCCTCTCAGTATTCCCTATTTCTAACAATTGGTATCAGATCTTAGTTCTCAGAAAAGAATCATTCAAGGAAAGCCTAGCATCTTGAGTAAGATCTCTATGGATATGGATCAACTATAGAAGAATCTTGAAGAAGCTCTTGAACATATTGATATGCTTATTGATGAAAGAGACACTCCGAAAGGAAAATATGATGATGCAAAGAACCTCATTGAGAAACTAAAAAAGAAGTTGGAAGATCTAAAATCTGAAAAGGAATCCAAAATTCTTATTGAAGATTGTGATGACAATTTAGAAAAAGAAAATGTGATCCTTAAGCATGAACTGAAGATAGAAAATATGAAGCTTAGATTGAAAGATGGAAATAGAAAGACTAAAGAAAATCTAAGATCTAAAAATGAAAAGTTGAAGATTGAAAATGAAGAACTAAAATCTAAACTTGGCAAGGTAACATCTGGATTTGAGAAATTCAATTTGCAGCATGCAGAACTTGAGAAATACAATACAATTGTGAAAGGAGAATTGACTCAATCCAAACAACAACTTGAAAGGCTATATTCAACTAGTGAGAAGATTAATGAACAAGCATCTTTTCAGAAACTATTCTATGATAAGACTGGACTTGGATTTAATATATTCAAAACAAATGATGAGATCAAGGAACCAGATCTAGAAGTATCTGAAAGAATAGATGAGAAGAAGTTTGATGAGATCAAAAAATTTGAAGATACACTTAAAGAAGAAGAATCACCAAAGCAAGAGGAATCACCCAAAGGTATGCAAAGAGAATTCAAAGTTATATGTTTTGGTTGTAATACTATTGGTCTTATGAAGAGAGATTGCATAGGTAAGCAATTTAAACCTCTGAATGGTTATTGTTATAATTGTCATGGTTTTGGACATAGAGAAATTGAATGTAGGAAACCTAAATTTATTGAGAATAATAATAATAGTAGAATGTTTAGGAATACTAACAATGCATATAAGAAACCTACTGAAGATATGAACAGAAGAAATGGAGTAGTATGTTATAGTTGCAACAAGGTTGGACACATTGCTAGAAACTAAAGATCACAAATCAATCCACCTGGACCAAGATATGGAAACAATGGAATTGTTTGTCAGATATGCAACAAGATTGGACATATAGCAAGGTTTTTCAAAATGAACAATGGAGTTTATCATCCTAACCCTAACCCTAGAAATCATGCAAGAAGAAATGAAGATACAAGTAATAGACAGAAAGGTTGCTATAGTAATATAGATGAAGTGAAGTTTGTTAGAAGCACAGATCAAGGAGACATATTCAACATTTAAGGTAATAAGAAAGGTGAAGTATCAAGTGGTAAGAATGAATCCTTACCTAATCTAATTCAAAGCACTTAATTTATGAAAATTACAGTAGATTAGGAACTTAGATTAGTGTAGAAGTAGATTTATGATGAATTAAGCCTTGCGTAGTTAATGCAAGGTAGATTATGATGTACTAGTGCTATGGTTAAGAGTGAAAAAGAAAATATTATGTTTTGTGAGATCGCAAGAAGTTTTAAGTTTTGCAGGTTAACAGAAACAACTTTTTGAAAAGAAGTGGCAAAAGAATTGAATGCGATGTTAGATCTAAGTCAGAATGAAGTAATAAAAGGTTATGATTGGTATTATTTGATCATCAAAGAGAACACAAGTGTTAAGGAGATCAAAGAGAAGAGATTGGAAGTGTTTTGCAGTGATTTGGTGAAGGATTTGAGCACTGAATCTACACAAGCCCTAAATTTGTGAAATTGAGGTATTTTACTTCACAGATCTTTGAATCGGTAAAAGGAATTTGAAGTAATCATGGATGTATCTTTAATTCACAATGTCAAAGACAAAAATAGACCTAGAATGAGAAGGGAACCAATAGAACCCTTGGAAGAAGACCCTAGGTTAGCTTTATCATCTGTACCAGATAGAGTTTTGCATTTGGAGAATATAAGAAGTTATCTTGGATGCAAGTTGGAAACCATCAGTGATAGTGATTTTACCAGTGAGTATCAGTAGATCTACAAATAGGACATGTCATTGAAAGAAGGATATGAACATTTGAAAGATAATGAGATTGTTAAGTATGCATTGCAATATGAATTTGATAATGAAGAATGCACTAAGATAATCCTTAGTAGAATTCATAATGGAAAGTTTTGGCTAGAAGATAGAGTGATAGACATTACAGTAGATTTGATTCATGAAGTCATTAGACTGTCTAAATCTGGAGCCATTCCTTTGAATGAGAAGAACATGAGAAAAATAGTCATTGATAACACTAATTCATCCTATAATGGCAGAGGAATTGTAATTAGTAAGATCTAGCAACATGATGTTAGATACTTATGCAAGATCCTGACAGCTAAGTTTTGTGCAAATTCTAGAGAAGATGATATGGTAGCTGGAATGGTACACATAGCTTATTTGATGTGTGTTGACAAAGTAGAAGTTGATATGTGTGAAATTATGAGAATACAACTATTTGAAAATTTGGAAAAGATCAAGAAGACAAAATATGCACAATTTAGATTTTCATCTTTGGTCACTTACATGTTTTTCCACCTATTAAGAAGATTTCCCTACACCATTGCAAATGACTGGAATGATGGACAATCTACAATAGAAAGCATCAATAAAGTGTATATGAAGCATGTTATTAACAAAGTAAATGAGATTGCTATGTTGGTGATGAAGACATTTCAGAACTTGGTAACTAGTAGATCAAGGATCCCACAGTCTCTTGTGGAGAAATACAAAAATGAAGTGTGTTTTATGGTTGATACTAACTTTACCTACATTGAAGCAGTAGAACCTATAATTGAGTTCATAGACCCTCTTGGCTATGAAATATCTAAGACTTAGATAGAAGAAAATGTGAATAGGCTACTTAAATGCAAATTTGACACTAACAGTAATAGATTTGGAAATTTTGAAGAAAATTTCAACTCCGCAAAGGCTATACTTAAGGAGAAACAGTCTAAGAAAAGAGTTGAGAGCACTATTAATAAAATACTGAAGGATACAGGAATGTCAGAGGAAGAATTTTTAGTGCAAAGCAGACAGTAGTAGCAATCAAGGATATTGGATAGAAAGAGATTTTTTCTGTACCTCCCTTGTCATCTAGTGCAGTACAGGATGAACCTACACAAGTCAAGGTGAAAGTAGAGGAACCTGAGAAGGAACAAGAAGCAAGAAAACCTACTAGATCCTCTTCCTCCACACCTAGCAAGAGAGTGAAAGAAATTGCTTCTGCACTTGGTAAGAGGCAAAAAAATTTGGTGCCACCAATTCCTAGGAAAGTTGCAGAAGTTAAAGATGATGTCACTACTATTAAGAAGAAGGCATGGAAACCTAGAGTTGAGAGAGTGAATGAAGAGATAATAAAAGATGGAGACTTTACTAAGATTAATAAATACTATGATCTCTATGATTATTCAGAGAGATTGAATCTTGAGAATGTAGTGGTTAAGCACATGATTCTATCTAATAAGAAGTTTGACACTATTCAAGGTAAGATTCCTGATGACTTATTCAAGAGACTTGTCAATAGGAAGATGAGAGCACAAGAGGAAGAAAAATCTTTCAGGGAGAATCTTGTGAAGAAACTATGTGTTGCAAGAGATGATGAGCATCTTAAAAAAATCTTGAAGCCCCTTGGCACCCATTTAAGGACTAAAAGGAGAACCATTCAGATCATGGCAGGATAATATGAAGAAGTGAATATAGAGACAAAACAAGTAATAGTTAAAGTTATCGTAGAAATTGTTGGAGAGCCATCAGTTGCAGCAGAGCAAGCAGAGGAAGTAGAACAAGAGGATATTCCCTCTCCACCGGCTATAAACATTGAAGAAGAATATATGAATGTTGAAGATAAAAAGATCATCTTGGATACTGATGATAATGTATTCAAGAATCTGGAGAACATTGTTGACAATTCGGCTCTTGATGAAATAGATAGAACTATAGAAGCATAGTAGACCCAATCTATTGATGAAGAACCTAAAGTGATAGAAGTATGAGCTCCTACACCCGCTAAAGAAGAAATCAGTCTTACTCCTAAGACTGGAAAGAAGAAACAAATTGGATCTTTGTTTGAAGATTTAGGAAAAGAGGTTGATGATGATGATCAAATGGAATTGATCACATCTTTAAACAAAATCATTGGAAAGAATAAGAAAGTTAAGAGTCTTGAATGATGTTTGAAAGACCTTACTAAAAATTTACAAGGTATTGTAGCTACATAGATTGTAGAGGTAGACCCTCTGGAGAAAGCAAAGAAAGTGATGAGCACTTTTGATGATGAGTTCACTAACTTATCTAAGATTGCAAAGGTACAATCACAAGCAGCTTATGAAGCTAAAACACTTTTGAACATAAGCCAGAATATTAGAAGTGGTATCAATAACCTTGATATCTATATAAAGGATTTAAGGAAGAATCTAGAAAGAGGAAAATCTTTGTATATTTAGTGTACAAAAATAGAGACCCTTGTAGTAGTAGAAGAAGAGAAAATAAAGTTGAAGGAAGCTGAAATTCAGAATGAAACTAGTCTTCTTTCTAGCTCCTCTGTAAAGATATTTGATATTGAAAAGAAGATTCACAAGTTATTTGATGAGATTAGAGTTTTGCAAGATGTAAAGGACTATAAAATGAGAAGATTTACTCTATTAAGAGAGTGCACTTCTATAAAGATGAGTATCATTGAAGGACAACTGGAAGAATGTCTTTCAGCTAAGACATCTTCTCAGAAATTTAGTTTTGAGTATCTCCAAGCATGTGAGATAACAGCTTATGGACTTTGCGCACTACTCAGTGTGGTAGAATCTATCAAGAAATCATGGGAAAAGGAATTAGAATCAATGCAGATTGATTTTGCAGATTGATTTTGCAAGCCTACCAGCTTTTCAATATTGAATTAAGGTAACTTTTTTTTCTAAACATAGTTTTGTAACCCTCCCTACCTTATTTTGTCATTGTTGTCAAAGGGGGAGAGATATATATATAGCAAAAAATTGATTAAAGATTGTTACTCTTAGGGGGAGTAATGTAAAAAGATAATATTTTTGGAGTTATAAGGATAGTATATTTATATGTTATACTATGGCCACAATTTTGATGTTTTGAGTTCTACACTTAGCCAATTTTCTCATATGTTGCCACCAATGACAAAGGGGGAGATTGTTGGCAATTTGGCTGAGTTGGTTACATGGATGTTGTCATTATGGAAACATATGTCTTACATGAAGATTGCATACGTTGGAGAGTTAGCATGTCAGAGCGCAGTATGAAATTGTCTAAGTATGAGATAGTATGTTGTTACCAGTGAACCAGTGGACAATTTTGTTTTGTGCCATTGACTGGAGTAAGTTCAGTGCTTGTGCACTTGAACATAGACTCTATGGTGACTAATGATGACCTACCTTAGAGCATAGGTTAGTACAACATGTACGGAAGGAGTTATGAGAGTTTTGCTGAAGACAGTGTGAAGCCAACAAGACAATTTTGAAGATAGAATTAGTAAAGTGTTAAGGGATTATTTCTGTTTATCAAAATAATAATTTAATAATATAAAGGGATGACATCCTAGATTTTCACCCTTCGATAAATTTGTTTGTATAAATGTAATTGTAATTGTAAGAAAATTTAGTTGTTGATAGTGGACATGAAATGTAATGTGAAGTATATGATGCATATGTAATAGCGACAGTGAAAGAGCAGCGAAGAGGAATTGATGCAAGTAGTATAAGGTTATGTACCTTAACCTATTTTTTTTAATCAGTGTATATTGTACATTACTTGTTTGGGCAGTGGGCTCATTTGGTAATCACATTTTATACTAACAAGGCCTATAGTCCCTTAATCAGGATTGATCCACTATACATATGTAATAGACTCCTAATAGGGTCAACATCCTTAACATGATACTTTTGATTAGTGGATCTTTGTGGGTACCATCCCCACCGGGGTTTTCCCTTGGCCAGGGTTTCCTTGAGAACATATCATGTGTTATGAGTTCTTTAGTTTTATTGCTATACATGTGTAAAGATAATTTGTTATATCCATAATTGGGAAAAAGATAAAGTTTTTAGAATACTGATTCACCCCCCCCTCTCAGTATTCCCTATTTCTAGCAAAATCATGTTGATTGAGCATCTTTGACAAGTGATTCATGTAAGGGTTTCCTACAAACAAGGGTTTAGAAGACAAGACAAGAAGAGGCTAAAATAATGTATTTTTATTCTTAGTCTTTATCTTTCATTCTATAAAGATGTGTTAGGCTGTCAAAAATGATCAAGCGCGAGAAAATGTCAATCATTTTGGTTAGCTGTCAGTCAAAATCTGAAAAACTACCTAAATATCTCATATGAAAATTGATATATGGTGTCAAAACTTGTATGACAATATACATGCTCCCATACGACACTTCAAGAATGATACAATAATGGGTACCTACGCAAATGACAATCCGAGCTCTACACAACAATATGTAACAACTGATATGATAATGCAAAAATTCCATCTGTCGTATGATAGACATAGACTTTTGGTATGACAAATTGAAAATGTCATACGAGATTGTACATTAAAAAAAATTTAAAAATAAAATCTTGAGCCTAAAATATTAGAAAAATAAAAATTTGAAGAATGGAACCCCGATGTTAGGGCCCATGGTGGGTGCCAGAGATGTGTGTGTGAAATTGTACCTATTTATGGATACAACACTTCAGTAAAACATTATTGGTTAACAATCAAAAAATATGAAAATGAAGAAAAATATCATTAACGAGGTGATTTACTTCCTTCTAATAGATGAGAGTATGGTATTCTCTAAAAATTGACTGAGATCGGTGATAACGCAACACCTAAATGAAGGATTTGATTGATGAAAACTATGAAAATGAATGTAGATTAATCTATATTTTTGGTTTTTTCTATGCAATAATGGATGGAAACTATGTAAAAATGATCTAAAACCTTGAAAGATGAATTGAAATCTAAACTATCAATGATATGAATGTTATGAAATGAATAAAACAATGGTTAGCAAGAATATCAAAAATTGCACAATCTCTCAATTCACTAGATCGCAAGTGCAAAATTCTCCAAGTTCGCGATGTATCTACAAAGGACTGAGGCCTATTTATATAGAAATCTATGGTTTGAGAACTCATGGAAAAGCTATAAATCACTCCTTGATAAACTCAGATTGAACATTGAGTTATCAAGAAATTAGGAATAGTTAACTCACAAAATCATGCAAAACCATCTTCTTAACTCAAATTAGAAGTTCAGATGACTCCGATCTTCTTTTCAATTTTTGCATAGATAATTACGAGTCTATTTAATTTCCATGTGCTTTATTCTCAACTTAACTGATTTTTGAATAAAATAACTAATTTATGGGTTAATCAATTATTTAATCAAACTTTATTCAAAACTAAATCATTAAATTTGACAATTTGATTTTAATTGATTAAATAAATATTTAATCAATTATTTTTAGAAATTTGATATATTGTCAAATAAAAACAATATTACTTAGGAATATATATTAATTTAAATCTAATTAAATAATTAAGGGGTTGAATAAAGTTCAATTAGTTAAAAATTTAACACATTCAATTAATTGACTTTAGGATAAATAAAATAATATCATTTATCACCAAATAATATTTAATTAGGAATAATTAGGATAAATTAGGAATATTCCCCGACGCAGAATTAGAATAGGATCTATTAGGGTTTTGATCTTTTGATGTGGAGATGTGCCTTAGCGTAGGAATTTAGAGTCAATTTTGATTGATTTGTGAAGGTAGGAGGTTAATGGTACCGAAGCCCATTTTTTAGGTATTATGCCTAGAACACCTCAGTAGAATGACATTTCTGAAAGATGAAATATATCCATCATTGATTTTTCTAGAACATTAATTTGTCTCAGAAGTTGTTGTTTAGATATTTTGGAGAGAAGTAGTGAGAACTAGTGTTTACGCTTTGAACAAAGTTTAGTTAGATAAACACACAAATAAAACTCCTTATGAGCTATGGTATGGTTGATCTCCATGTGTAAGTTATTTAAAAATATTTGGAAGTAGATGTTACATAAAAATAGATGATAATTTAGGAAAGCTTGACCCAAGAAGTGACAAGGGAATATTTTTAGGATATTCCACAAAGAGAAAAATATACAAGTTCTTGAACAAGAGAACAAATAAGATAGGTGAAAGGGCCAGTGTAAGAATAGATGAATTTTCAAAACAGAATGATGAGTCCAACAAGAAAGGATCAAAAGACTATCATGGGTTTGTATATGTTGAATTTGTAGAGAAGAAAACAATAGTAGAACTGATGGAGAGACATGAAAATGAAAAGTAACCAATTCAAGTGGTTGAATGTACTCCTAGAACTAAACTGATATTACCATGGTATGTAAGATTGAACCATTCCCCTAAGAAAATTATTGGCAACAAAAATGCTAGTGTTCTAAAAAGAAATAAGGCAAGAGAAGGGTACATGTTTTTTTTATCTAAACTTGAACCTAGAATGGTGAAATATCCATTAAAAGAAGATGATTGGGTGGAGGCTATGGAAGATTGATTGGAAAAAATTGAGAAGAATAAAACTCAAACATTAGTTTCTAGATTGGTGGACAAGAATTTAATTAGTACTAAGTGGATTTTTAGGAATAAAATGAATGAGAAAGGTGACGTACTGAGAAACAAAGAAAGATTTGTTACAACTAGTAGTTTTTGTTTCACCAAAAGATTGACCTATTAATGCATGATACAACCACTAGACTTATAGAAGACATAGGAGGGTGTTCAACCATGTGATGAATCCTAAAGGGGGATGTTGACAGTTAGTCCAACAGTCCTCCCCTCAGTTTCAATCGATAGGATTCAAACTTATGACCAAGCTCTTTTACCACTTGTTACAACTAGCGGTTGACATTACACAAAAAGATTGACCTATTAATGCCCAATAAAAAACATTAGACTTATAGAAGACATGGGAGGGTCTTAAACCATGTCATGAATCCATAAGGGGGACATTGGTGGTTAGTACAACAAGATTAGTGTTTAAAGGATATCCACAAGAGGAAGACTTGGACTCTGGTTAAATACTCATACCTATGGACCAACTTGAAGGTCTAATGATATTACTTGCATTTTTTTCTTACAAAGGTTTCAAGGCATATGAAATGGATGTTAAGTCATCTTTTCTTAATGATGTATTGGAAGAAGAGGTATACATTGAACAACCTGAAGGATTTGCAAATACAAAAGGTAAGAACATGGTGTACAAATTTAAAAAAAAATTACATGGATTGAAGTAGGCACCTAGAGAATGGTATGAGAGATTGCACTCATATCTAATTCAATTTGGTTTAATAAGAACTAGTGAAATTAGTGGTGTATATTTAAAAATTGAAAATGAAGATAGATTGTAGAAAGATATGTAAATGACATCAATTTTGTGGAAATAAAGAGATGATTAAAATGGTTTGATGTTGGAGCTTCTTGGGTCTTGAGCAATCTTGCATCACCAAAAAATATTCCTTGTTTCCTATACCAGTGTGATGTTTGTTTTAGCACTGATGTTGTTGTTAGTTTTATGTCTTGCATAGTTAATGCAGTATTGTGGACCTAATTGTGAACACTCTCATAAGGGCGCATGCCAAAATTCACTTGGAGATGAAAGATATTGAAATTTTCATTGAGCTTTGAATTTTCACTAGTTTCTCTCATGAAACGTGTGGCATTTCAGCTTGTGCAGTTGCATGCATGGAAATTGGATCTTGCGTGGTTTGGGATCTATTCTTGGATCATGTGTGGACCTAAATGTTAAGGTGCATTATGTTTTGTTACTTATTGGTTTCTCCTCACTAGTGTGGACCTAAAATGTAATTAAATGCATGACTGGGAAACTTGTGGCTTTACTGGCTATATATTTGTAGCTTAGGTTGTTTTGTAGGTAGTGCTAGAGGGTAGAAGGATAGTGGTAGCAGTATCACAAAAGTAGATATACTTGCAATGTTTCTAATTGCATAAATCTTATTGTATAAGGCCAAAAGCTAGAAGGCCTCATAGTCAGGCACATTGAAAGAAATAATATAAATTATATATTGTTGCTTCCAGTTGATTGTCTCATAGCCATTATGTTTTCACTAATTTCATGTGGTATTCATATTGCTTCCTTGTGTAACTTTGAGCAGGGCTTGTTTGTTGATTCAAGTAGAGTTAATTCTTCTTGATTCTTCTTGTATCTACCCTACCCTATGTTAAGTGGTATCAGAGAAAGTTCTTTCTTATGGATTATATCATGGAGAAACTTGTTGGATTGGTTGTAGGGGTGGAAGATCTGAGATCTGACATATAACTTGTAGATAGTTATGATCTTGCTGGAACCTGATTGTCAAGATGGTTCGAGGTAGAGGAAATGATAATGCTATCATGGATATGCTGAGGCAGATTGCAACTAGGCTTGAAGTTGTAGAGATAGCCTAGAGAAGAGGTACATGTCTTGAAGATGTTAGTGATGAAGAAGAAGTAGAACCTAATCATGAACCTAAAGTTAAATAGGATGAGGAAAGACTCTTGAGAGTTTTGTGTAAAGCTCACTCTAGACCTGCAGTTGAAGTTGCTTTCTATGATGGAAGACTTGAGACTGATACACTTTTGGATTGGATCTTTGAGATGGATAAATACTTTGAGTATGAAGGTACTACTGATAATAAGAAGGTTAAGATAGTATTCATAAAGTTGAAAGGTCATGCCTCTCTTTGGTGGGATCATTTGCAAACTGAGAGACAAAAAAGAGGAAAAGAAATGATCAAGACATGGATGAAAATGCTTGCAAAGATGAAGAAGAAGTTTCTTCCAGCTAACTACCAAGTTAGTTAGATGAGGAAAATGAAAAATTTGAGAGAAAAGGACATGAGTGTGAAAGAATACATTAAGGAATTTTACAATTACATATCAAATCTAGACATGTGGATGATGAAGTTGAGAAGGTGGCTAGATATCTGAATGTCCCAAGGACATCAATTCAAGATGAGATCGGCTATGTTAAAATAGATAGTGTGGAAGAAGCATACAAATTTGATATGAAGGTAGAAGAGTGATTAACAAAGAGACATGAACAAAGATAGAGAGGAAGAGGTGGCAGATTTAAGAGAAGTAGAGGTAGGTCTTATCGAGAAAGTAGCAAATCTGACAATGCAGTACAAGATAAAGGATGGAAAGATGAACATGCTAGTAGAAGAGGTAATTACTATAGAGGTAGCTATACTAGTTACTGTAGGAAAATAAATAATGGGAAAAGAGAAGAGAAATATTGGTTTAAAGGTACTTGTTAGAAATGTGGTGAAGAAGGACATAGAGCTTTTAAATGTACTAACTCTGGAAAGAAGACTAGAGGTAATGGAAAAAGTAATTTGGCTTGTGAGGAAGTTGAGGAAATGTCTAATGAATCTAAGCATGGTGAGAACTTGATGCTGAGAAGGTTATTGTGGAATGAAGAAGCTGATGAGGAACTTGTTTTGAGGAAAATTTTGTTCAGAACCAGATGTAAGATCGATGATAAATGTTGCAAGGTAATCATTAATAGTGGAAGTTCTGATAATTTGGCATTCGAAGAGTTGGTTAACAAATTGCAGTTGTAGATATTGAAACATCCTAAGCCTTACCGTATTTCTTAGATCTAGAAGGAGCATAAGCTACTTGTAAGTGAACAATGCCTTGTTAAATTCAAAATTAGAAATTATCATGATGAAGTCTTGTGTGATATTATTCCTATGGATATTTGTCATATTCTTTTGGGTAGACCTTGGTAGTATGATAGGAAAGCTTTGAATGATGGTACATTGAATCAATATACTATTTGGATGGATGGAAAGAAATAAGCATTATTTCCTTTAGTAAAGAAGTTTGATTAAAGTCATTGTACTATAGTCAGGGTATGCTTGGTTGATGGTAAAAAGTTTGTAAGAGAAATGAAAGAACATAATATTTTTTTTTCATTAATTCCAAGGAAAAATGAGAAATAAGATGAGTTAGAACTGTTAGAGTAATCATACCTTATGCTTATTAATTAAATCACTTTGGTTTAATTAATTAAGTCATTTATTACTCTATTTACTTAAGCTATCTTTTAGGTGCATTATAATTAATATATTTATTAATTATAATGTGCAACCTAGCTTTATTTTTTGCTTTATAGCTTTAGGGTTTTAGTGTTCACCTATATGGTTGAACCCTTTGTACATTCTTTTTAGATAATTGACTTATTGGATCATAATAGAAATTTCTCTTTGCATGTCCATAAGATGTCTCTGGCTTTTTGGCCTCCATGATTTTTCTTGCTTCTGTGCTTTGCTTCTTCCATGTGACAGGTTTATGCATGCAGGTGTTCTTGGGAGATTAGTATTTCACCTAATCTAACATGGTATCAGAGCCATCTTGTTGCACGCTGTTCATATTTTTGTTGAAGTGATTCAGAAGTTGGACGTTATTTTTTGTTTATTTTTTTGGAAGATTCTACTCCAGGTTTTCACTCCTCCGTGTTTGGCAGTTTATGCCCTCTGGTGGAGTGCTTGGTTCTACAGGTCCGGGGATCTCTTCTTCTGAGTTCATAGCTCACTCTTCTTTCTGTCTTTTGAGCATTGTATGCTTCTCTTCTGTTGCATTCTTTTTTCTGTAAATGCACTGAGATAAAGTGCCTGCTTTTGCATTTTGGGATCTTGAACACTATGTGTTTGTTTGTATACGCACTTAGTTATAAAGTGCCATGGGGGGATTCTGATGCATTTTCCACTATAGGCGCATCCACTCTTGTCAAGTGAGCATACCTTCCATGACATTAGCCCATGTAGACTGTGTCTATGACACCGCCCTTTATCCTGTGCTTGTACCTTCTTTTGCACATAGGTGTTCCTGTTTCTTCTTCTTGCAGATGTTTCTGGCATTGCATTTCAGTGTTCCTGTCACCCCGTTCAGCATTATGGGGGGGTTCACCTGCTGGCTCTATTGCTTCCTTGGTTCGGTTGAGTGATCTACGTATTCAGTTTTTGTTCCTATGTACTAGGCGGATGCAGTGGCTAGGCACCTATGCATTTCGGTGAGATGGTTCATCTACTATATAGACACTCATTCATTCCTATTTTGGAGGTCACCTCTTTGATTGATCAGCTCTTCAGACTTTGTCTTCTCTACCTGGTCATGCACTTCAGTGGGGGTTCCAGCAGTTTCTTCTGACAGTGTTTTCAGCTTCATGCTTCGGAGATGCTTCATGCTCTTTCTTGTTCCTTTCTTTGGGACATTCCCTAGATTGGAGGCTTTGTTTCCTTCATCTAGTTTATTTTCTTGTACTGGGTACCTAATCAGGCCTTGTTGCCGGGACCCATTTTCTGCTTTCATAGCTGTGCTAGGTTAGCTTCCCTCTTGAGCTACGCTTAAGGGGGGGTGTTAGAGTAATCATACCTTATGCTTATTAATTAAATCACTTTGGTTTAATTAATTAAGTCATTTATTACTCTATTTACTTAAGCTATCTTTTAGGTGCATTATAATTAATATATTTATTAATTATAATGTGCAACCTAGCTTTATTTTTTGCTTTATAGCTTTAGGGTTTTAGTGTTCACCTATATGGTTGAACCCTTTGTACATTCTTTTTAGATAATTGACTTATTGGATCATAATAGAAATTGCTCTTTGCATGTCCATAAGATGTCTCTGGCTTTTTGGCCTCCATGATTTTTCTTGCTTCTGTGCTTTGCTTCTTCCATGTGACAGGTTTATGCATGCAGGTGTTCTTGGGAGATTAGTATTTCACCTAATCTAACAAGAACATGCACCTGAGGCTAAACCTTTGTTGACTAAATTTCATGACATCATTTCTAATAATTTTCCTGATGGTTTACCACCTATGAGATGTATAAGTCACTGTATGGTTTTGATACCTAGACCTAGTTTGCCTAATAAAGCACCACATAGGTTGACACCTGATGAAAATACTGAGTTAAATAGACAAGTGCAAGAATTTATAGGGAGAGGTTTGATTAGAGAAATTTTGAGTCCTTGTGGAGTACCTACTATGTTAGCACCGAAAAAGAATAGAGAATGGAGAATGTGCACTGATTCTAGAGCTGTAAACATGATAACAATAAAGTATAGATTTCATTTGCCTAGGATGGATGACATAATGGATAGTTTGAGTGGAGAAAAGTATTTCACAAAGATTGATTTGAAGTGTGATTATCATCAAATTACAATTAGAGAAGGGTGTGAATGGAAAAATACTTTTAAGACTAATGAAGGTTTATATGAATGGTTGGTTATGGCTTTTGGTTTGACTAATACACCTAGTACTTTCATGAGGATGATGAATGAAGTTCTCGAAAGATTCTTGGGTAATTTTGTGATTATATATCTTGATGACATTCTAATATTTAGTAAGAGAAAGAAAGAACACCTTGAACATATTAGACAAGTATTGCAGAGATTGAAGGAAGAAAAGTTGCTGATTAATTTGAAGAAATGTTCATTTATGAAAGAAGAGATTGTGTACCTTGGTTTTTTAATTTCAATTGATGGATTGAAGATGGACCCTCAGAAAGTGAGAGCTATACTTGATTGGCCTACACAAGAGAATGTTGGAGACGTAAGATAATTTCATGGGTTGGCAAGTTTTTATAGGAAGTTCATCAGAAATTTTAGTTCTATTTGTAATGCTATGACTGAAAATATGAGAGGAGATAAAAGAGATTTCAAATGGACATATGGAGTAGAAAAGAGTTTTGAAACATTGAAACAAAGAATTATAGAATTACCTACACTTGCTCTTCCTTATTTTAGTAAAGTTTTTCAAGTTGAATGTGATGCTAGTGGAAGTGTACTTGGAGCTATTTTGAGTCAAGAAAAAAGACATGTAGCTTTATTTAGTGAAAAGTTGAATGATGCTAAGAGAATATTTATTTTATGACCAGGAATTCTATGCTATTATTCAAGCTTTGAAGAAATGGAGACATTATTTGATGTCAAAATATTTTGTGTTGTATACTGACCATAAATCTTTGTAGTATTTGGGAAGTCAGAATAAATTGAATCAGAGACATATGAAGTGGGTTGAGTTCTTACAGAATTTTTCCTTTTCATTGAAGCATAAAAGTGGATAGTCAAATAAAGTTCCTGATGCCTTGAGTCGAAGAAGAAATTTTCTGTCAGAAAGGAGAGTTAAGGTACCTAGTTTTGATGATTTTAAGTGCTTGTATGAGACATACACTGATTTTGGAGAGCCTCGGAAAGCTTGTAAGGAACACACAGTGAGTGATAAGTGGACTGATTACTTCATTCAAAAAGAAATGTTGTTTAAAGAAGTTTAGTTGTACATACGTAGATGATCTATGATAGAGAAAATAATAAAGGAGAGACAAAGTGGTGGACTTGTTGGAAATATTGGGATTGATAAGACTGTGAATTTTATTTTAGAAAGATAATTTTGGCCATAGATTTATAGAGATGTACAGAGAATGGTTAGAGGTTGCAGAATTTGCCAAATAGCAAAAGGAACTAGTCAGAATTTGGGATTGTATATGTTGGCAAGTTGCCTATACTAAAGTATATGACTAGATATAGTGTTTTCATTATGGCAACAAAGTCATATAGTAGTTTGGAGTCAGTGCACCAAGTGTAAAGATCGGAATTTAGTTAAGTGTTGAAGACTGGATAGATAACAGAGTACTAGAGACTCAGAGCATCAACGCACATGATTATGGAGGAATTAAGGTATGTGCCCTAGAAGTTAGTCTTGTTAGACTATACTTATGCTTATTCTAAGAGTGCATAAGTAGATCTACAAAGATGTGAAAGTTACAGTCAGTTGAAGTTGCATAGCCAGTGTGTGCCAGTAGTAAACAGAGCATGGAGCTAACAGTGACTATTTTAGTTTACGATTATAATGTAATGTTGTAGAGGCTATGTGCCCATTGTATTTAGGTTTTCAACATATGTACATGTATAATTGTAAGCACGCTTAAGCCAATTCACTTGGAAGCATTATCTGTAATTAGTTATAGGGCCGACCTAATTGTTTTATTTGTATGAGTGTATAAATATAAGATGCACCCATTGTAATCAGTATGGAAGTTGTAATAGAGTCATGATAAGTAGAGAAGAGGTATGTGAAGTTATCATATGATGTATTATAGCTTGCTAGAGGTCAAAGCATAAGCGCACCAAGGAACTGATCTAAAAAGTAGTGTCATAGTGATAGTTCACCCAACAGATATAGTGTGTATCTGATAGTAGAAGGTTGTAGGCTTCATCATCTGATTAGTGAGGTCTAGGATAGTGAGTCCACTCCCCTTGCAGGGATCATTGTAAAAGACTCCTAACAGGGTCCAACCCTTAACTAGGTCTAATGTACGAAAAGAATTATAAAGCTACCCCTAAAAGGGTAAAGGATCTTCTAGCAAGGATCACAAAACACTAGTGCAAAATATTAGTGGGTGTCAATTCCCACCAGGGTTTTTACCTACTTGGGTTTCCCCGTAATCATATTGGTGTCATGTGTTATTCTTATGTTTCATGTTTTATGTGAATGTTTAATTCAATACTTAAGCATTTAAGTTAATAATAAAGATTAAAGAGAAAAGTTAAATTTTAGTGAACACTGATTCACTCCCCCACCTCTTAGTGTTCCCTTTCCTAACAATTGGTATTAGAGCTCTAGTCATCAGCATATAATTTTAACCACTTAAGGAGATCATGGACAAAGCATAAATGAAACATTTGAAGGAGAATCTTGAAGCAGCTCTTGAAGACCTAGACAGTTCAGAAAGAGAAGTTGAAGAGCTAAAAGAAAAAGTCAAAGATGCTCAATTTGTTATCAAAAGACTAAAAAAGGATTTAAAAGGACACTCTAATAGTGATCTTGAAGAAAAAGTCAAAAAGTTGAATGAAGAAAATGCATCCCTATTAATTCAACTTGAAGAGTTTGATGATAAACTAATGAACAATCAAAATCTCTACAATGAACAAGTCAAGGAGAACCTTCAACTCAATGAAGAACTAAAGGAAGCTAACTTGGAAATCTTGAAGCTAAGGAACATCAAGGAAATCTTGGAATCTAAATTTAAAGAAGCAAAGAATCATATTGAAAAATTGCACAACAATTATTATCTAATATAATCTTAGCTATATGCAAGAAGAGCTAAAGGAGACACTAGCTATATTGGATACAATGAAGCACAAAACTAGATTGATAGTATGCGAGCATGAAAACAAAAATAGGACACTACCAATAATGAGAAGACTGAAGATCAAACCAAAGACAATGGTAACCCTCATAAGAATGAGTGCAAGCCTAGAGAATGCACTTGTTTTGCATGTAACAACCCTAGACATATTGCAAGCAACTGTATAGATGTAAGACCTTTTAATGGTTAATGTTATACATGCAATAGATTTGGACATAAAGATATGAATTGCAAAACTAGTAAGAAGAACAGGATTCAACATGATCAAAGAAGTCAGAATTAGACCAATACAAGAAGTTCTTAGAATGTTACATGTCAGACATGTAACTATAATGGCCACTCAGAAAAACAATGCAAAATGATGTCTCATACCAATACATCGAGGAATTTGAGACCCCCAATCATTTGTCACTATTGTAACAAGGATGGACATATCTCAAAGTTTTTTAGATCAAGGACGCAAGGTCAATAAAGCCCTAAAAAGGCCGAAGAACCAGTTTTGGATCCTGAAGAAGTCAAGTTTATGAAATCTTGAAAAGATGCAAGCTTGATTTGGTCATAAAAGAAGAAGGATAAGACTGATGAGAATGTATTGGATGCATCCCTAGTGGACACACCCTCTACATCTACATGAATGGCCCTCAGGGTCATAAGGGGAGCTAATTTAGTTTTAGACCCCTGCATGGCTCGTATACTCATCCTCAAAGTATGCACCTTTGGACTTAAGCTTTTGAAGTGTATAGGAACCTTTGTGCAAGAGCACACATGCTGATTGTAAGTGGAGCTCAAGTTTTAAATTTTGAAGTAACAGCCTGGTTTACGCGAGTTGCATTAATGATAGAGTTCTTACTTTAAGTATATAGAAAGTTGTATGTTCACTCATTGCATTAATATTTAGAGTGATTAGAGAGAATAAGACCCTTTGAAGTAGTTGTGAAGATTTAAAGATTGAATCATCAGTGATTACAATGCGTTTGATCAGTTGTAGGAAACCCTAGCTCATTGCGCCGATTCATAATCCTTTAGAATATCTCAAAGATCATTTGGAAAGAATTTAACAAGTAAGTCATGGCCACTCCTATTGTTTATCATGTTGCTAAAAAGAAGAGATATGTTTTTAAGAGGCATTCGTTCAAGTCAACCCTAGATGACTTAGAGGGAGCTTTCTCCCACATGCCGATGGGCATCATGCATGTAGAAGACATAAGGGCTTACATCTATTGTAAGAATGAACCTATTGGACTAGATAGGTTAAGGGTGCACATGGACACAATGTTGAAACTAGACAAAAGGTTCATAGATGAATACACAAAATGGAACAATCACCCCATTGTTGAATATGGCACGACATATGACTTTTATGAGGAAGAATGGATAAAAATCTTGTTGAGCAGAATCCATGATGATTTGTTTTGGATTGGAGATGTACCAGTAAGAATCATAGGAGACTTGATTCATGAGATGCCAGGTCTCTCTAAGATAGGTTCCATCCTTCCTATGGGCAAGGATGTCGGTAAAATGGTAGAACAAGCATGTAAATCCAGAAGTGATAAGCATGGAATGACTATTGAGCCAATTGAGCAAGAAGACATCAAATTGATGTCAATGATACTTGGTTGCAGATTTAATCACACCAGTAGAGTGAATAGTGTGTCTACGGGCACTATTCTGGTAGCTATTAGACTTGTGCAAGAAGATGGAGAGTTCAACTTGTGTGAGATTTTGCGTGCATAGTTGTTAGATAACATTAGGGCTATCAAGCATGATAAGACAAAGATATTCAGGTTTGGATCCCTAATCATCTATATGTACCTTCATATAGTTGGTAAAGCATTAGACGTGTATCTAGACAAGTCCATTCCAACCATGCCACATATATCAAACAAAGCATGCACTAAAAGAAACTTAAGAGACTATATAACCTTGGAATTGAAGACCTTTAGAGCAAGGATGTAGATGAGGTACAGGATTCTTGAGAGTATTATGGAGAAGTATAAAGATACAATATGCTTCATGGTGGAGATTAATACTACTTGTATGGAAGCCGTTGAGCCTAGAACTAAGTGGATTCATCCACTTGGGTTTGAGGTTGAGGAACAAGCTCTCGAAGATTATGCATAGGTATTTCTATCAGCCCCTAAAGATGACAATGAACCTAGGTGGGGAACCTATGAAGAGAAGACTAGAGAAGTTGATGCCAAACTAAATAGTGTTGCAACTAAAAGAAAAGTTGCTAAGATGACATCTGAAATTTTAAGGATACATGGAGTATCCCAAGAAGACCTTGACAAGTCAAGGGAAGAGAATATTTCTCTAGAATTAAAGTGTGCAGTAGAAGAACAAGAAGATCCAAAGATGAAGAAAATAAAAGTTGAAAAAGATGACAGTCAGAAGGGTAAGGAAGACAATACTCCTTATGCGCCCATAGAAATCAGTGATCCTATAGGTCCACCAGAGTATAAGCCTATTTCCAAGAGGAACCAAGAAACCAGCACTAGTCATCCATCCTCGCATGCTCCAAGGAGTAAGAGAAACACTCAAGCACCTCCTAAGGTAGGATTCAGGCCTAGCCTTAAAGTTTTGCAAACAAGAATTGTTGATGAGGGAAGAATTGATCAAGTAGGGAAACACTATGAATCATACAGTGAGATTGATAAATAAAAAATTCATAATATGATTATCAAACATATGTTCAAGTTCAAGAAAATAGTTCTTGAAATACAGACCTATATTCCTAATAAAGTTTAGAACATTTTAGAACACCTAAAGAGACAAGCAAATGAAGAGGATCTTAGGATAAGAGAAAAAGTGTTCCAAGATACTCTTCCTGTATGTTCTAAAGATGAAGAAGCACTAATATTGAATTTGGTGAAGCCACACCTCAGAACAAAGATGAGAACTCTTCATATCATGAACAAGGACTATAAGTTGATAACGAAGGAAATAGAAAAAAGTATTTGAGAAGGTGTTGTTAGAACAATAGATCAAACCACCTACTACGCCCATCACTCATGCACCAATCAAGGAAGATAAAGTGGTAGAGCCCACTAATGCACCAATGATAGGTCCTCAGGACTCAACACCCATAGCAGAAACTCAAACAGAAGTAGATCAGTCTGTGCCCATGATAGAATCACCTAAAGATAGCACAATTATCATAGATAATGTGGAAATAGCCATGGCAGCTACTGATAAGGACTTGGACAAGTTTGAGGAATCATTTTTCAGGATTGAGGAAGTAGAAATTCTATGCAGTAATACCCCTCCCACTTAGCAAGAAGAAGTAATCATAGAAGATATATCTCATGAGAAAGAAGTAGAAAATAAAGATGAATCTCCTATTGATTTGGTCAAGGTGAAGCGAGAGGTGATGGACAGTACTCCCATCACTCCCTCCTCAGCATTATTGTTAAGTTTGACACCTGACACAAGCAGTTTGGACTCCTGGAAGGAAGAAGACCTGATTAAGCTCAACATCCTAGCTATGGAGAAGGCTAAGGAGAAGAAAGTTATGAGAAACCCTCTCCTCATAGAATCAATAAATATTTTGAATAGTTTTCTACCAGAGAACAAGAAAGTGGTAAAAGTACATTCAGTTGATGATGTGAGCTCAGTCATCTCACAGTTCAAAGTCAATTTCTCAAGCCTAGAAGAATCTGTGGCCATAGAGGTAGAGGAGAAATACTTAAAGAAGAGACTCAATGAGTTGATGAGTTATTTTGCACTAGACTTAAACTCTCTTAAGTCTGGTCAGGCATCCTTGAAGGAATTTTTAGATCAAGGAAGGAAGGTCCTTACAGAATCAATGAATCAGGATCAGCTAATTGATGCCCATCTTAAAAAGATCAAAGATGTAGATGAAATGATTGAAAAGGTGAAAAATTTAGTGCTAGACACATCTACTAATGTGAACATATGTAGCAATGTCTATCAAGGTCAGCTAGACATAATTGAGAAGGCAAAGAAAGAAATGGAGAAGATAAGGTCCAGACAGACTCAATTGAGGAATGCTCTTGCACCTTCCTTAGACATTCTTAGTCAGAACATAAAGGAGATTGATGCAACCATGGTAACTTATGATCAAGGTCCTAGCACAGAATTGGAGAAGATGGAGAAGCTTCAGTATGCACTATGCGCCCATCTATAGATAGTCAACTCACTAATAACCTTTTGGAAGAAGGAGATCCAGAAACTCAAGATTGCATATCCAGATGTTTTCCCTCAATAAGTGTATGTAGATAAAAAAAATTTATATACCTTTGTCATTAATGTCAAAGGGGTAATTGTATAGAATATGGAGTATATAAGATGTATAGGGAGATATAGGTTTATGTATAAAAATGTATGAAGACAAAAAGTTTTTTGTGTAAAAGGGATAGTTAGAAACTTGGCCATATTCCTTTGTTGCCATCAATGAAAAAGGGGGAGATTGATGGAAACTTGTCTATACTAAAGTATATGAGTAGATATAGTGTTTTCATTATGGAAACAAAGTCCTATAGCAGTTTGGAGTCAGTGTCCTAAGTGTAAAGATCAAAATTTAGTTAAGTGTTGAAGACTGGACAGATAACAGAGTACCAAAGACTCAGAGCATTACCACATGTTTTTATGGATGAATTAAGGTATGTACCCTATAATTTAAGCTTTTTAGACTATAATTATGCTTAGTCTAAGAGCGCATAAGTAGATCTACAAAGATGTGAAAGTTACAGTCAGTTGAAGTTGCACAGCTAGTGTGTGTGAGTAGTAAATAGAGCATGGAGCCGACAGTGACTATTTTGGTTTGCGATTATAATGTAATGTTGTAGAGGCTATGCACTCATTGTATTTATGTTTCTAACATATGTACATGTATAATTGTAAGAAAGCTTAAGACAATTCACTGGAAGTATTGTCTGTAATTAGTTATAGGGCCAACCTAATTGTTTTATTTGTATGAGTGTATAAATATAAGATACGTCTGTTGTAATCAGTATGGAAGTTGTAATAGAGTTTTGATAAGAAAAGAAGAGGTACGTGAAGTCAGCATATGATGTATTAGAGATTTACTAGAGGTCAAAGCATGAGCGCACCAAGGAACTGATTTGACAAGTAGAGTGACAGTTCACCCAACATATATAGTGTGTATCTCATAGAAGAAGATTATAGCCTTAATCATTTGAGTAGTGAGCTCTAGGATAGTGAGTCCACTCCCCTAACATGGATCATTGTAAAAGACTCCTAATAGGGTCTGACTCTTAACCAGGTCTACTGTACTAAAAGCATTGTAAAGCTACTCCTAATACGGTAAAGTATCTTCTAGAAAGGATCACAAAACACTAGTGCAGAATATTAGTGGGTGTCAATTCCCACCAGGGTTTTAACCTATTTGGGTCTCCCTGTAATCATATTGCTGTCATGTGTTATTCCTATGTTTCATGTTTTATGTGAATGTTTAATTTAGTACTTAAGCATTTAAGTTAAGCATAAAGGTTAAAGAGAAAAGTTAAAGTTCAGTGAACATTGATTCACCCTCCCCCCCCCCCTCTTAGTGTTCCCATTCCTAACAGTATACACCTTTACATGTAACTGATAGACCTTGGGAAGATGTGAGTATGGACTTTGTTCTTGGATTGCCTAGAATTCAGAGAGGTAATGATTATATTTTGGTAGTGTTTGACAGATTTTCTAAGATGGCTCATCTCATACTTTGTAAGAAGACATCTGATGCATTTCATGTATCTGATGTTAGAAATAGGAAATACTAAGATGGGGGGGTGAATCAGTATTTCACAAACTTTTACTTTTTCCCACTTATGGATATAACAGATTACTTTAAAGCATAAGAAACTAAATAGCATACATAACCGTAAATGTAAAGAGCTCATAACACATGATATGTTCTTGAGGAAACCCTGGCCAAGGGAAAACCCTGGTGGGGATGGTACCCACAAATATCCACTAATCAAAAGATATCTGGTTAAGGATGTTGACCCTATTATGAGCCTATTACAATCATATAGTGTATGAGTCCTGGTTAAGGGACTATAGGCCTTGTTAGAAGCCTCAACCCTGTTAGGAGTTGTAGATACAAAACCTAATTACTAGATGAGCTCACTGCCTAAACAAGTAATACAAATTTTTACTGATTACAATATGGTACTTCTTACAACTTTGAATCAACAACTTTCGCTACTATCACAAGTTACATATATTACATGTTACATTTAAAGTATGTTTGGTACATCTTTATTTATACAAGATAAAAACATAATATCTTTCTCCTATTAGATTCCATATCTTTATCCAAGAGTAAACATCTAGGATTTCATGTCTTTATAATATTAAGTCATTATTTTGACAAGAAAAATAATCCCTTAATTCATTTACTAGCTTTGTCTTCAAAACTGCTTTGTCGGCTGTACTCTGTCATCGATAAAACAATCATAACTTTGTCCATACTATCCATACTATTTTGTGCACTGAGATGGGGTATCCTTAGACACCATAGAGTCTATGTTCAACTACACAAACTTTGATCATGCTTTAGTGAACATCGCCAAAACAAACTGTATCAGGTGCTTTGTCAAAAACACTATTTCATACTTAGACAATTTTAGTCTTTGATCTTCCATACTTACTTTCCAGCTTATGTGATCTTCATAGAGAACATATGTTGCCATAATGACAACATCTATGTACATACCTCAGCCAAATTTCTGACAATCTCCGCCTTTCTCATTGGTGGCAACATATGAGAAAATTGGCTAAGTGTACAAGTCAAAATCTCAAAATTTGTATCAAAAATTGTGGCCATAGTATAAAATAAGTATACTATCCTTATATCTCCTCAAAATATACACATAATCTATAACACTTCATAATACTCCATAGAACTCCCCCTATGAGTATCCTTTCTTATCATATATAGACAATTTTCTATGTATCTCTCCCCCTTTGACAACAATGACAAAATAAAGGGTGGAAAGGGATATACAAAATTGTGTGAAAACTATTACCTTACTGTCTTATTGCAAAGCAGGTAGGCTTGCAACACAATCTGTAAAATTTGTCTTCCAAGTCTCAAAATCTTTCTCCCAGCCTTCTTTATTGATTCTGCTACATTGAGTAAAGTACTCAATCCATATGCTGCAATTTGACAGGCTTGAAGGGACTCAAAATTGAACTTCTAAAATGCTATCTTAGCAGTAAGACATTCATCTAGCTGCTCTTCTATTATAGTCAACTTGATTGAGACATGCTCTCTCAAGATGTTTATTTTGATAATTTTCTTGTTCTTCTCATTATTCAAAGTTCTTATCTCATCACATAATTTTTTGATTCTTTTCTCAACTGTACTGATCTTTATGTTTAGGCTGGCCAAAGAGTTTGCCTCTGCTGCAATTTCATCTTGCTTCTCTTTTATCTTCTTCTCTTCCTCAATTAAAATATTTTTAGATTTTGTACACTGAATGTACAAACACTTTCCAATCTCAAGATGTTTCCTTAAGTTCTTAATGTGTCTATCAAGGCTATCAATGTCATTTTTGATATTCTGAGTTATATTCTACAACATCTCAGCTTCATAAGCTTCCTGAGCCTTAACCTTAGCAATATCAGTCAAATTAGTGAACTCAACATCAAAAGAATTAATTACCATCTTTTCTCTTTCAAGTGGATCTGAATTAAAGACTTTTGTAGATATAACACTTTGTAGCTTCTCAGTCAAATTTTTCAGACTACCTTCCAAATTCTTAACTTTCTTGTTCTTTCCAATAATTTTGTTCAAAGAAGTGATCAACTCTAATTGATCATCATCATCAAATTCCTCGCTCAAATATTCAATCAATGTTCCTATTCCTTTCTCCTTTCCATTCTTAGGAGTAAGAATGATGTCTTCTTGTGGTTCAATAGGTGTATGGGCGTTTGTTTCAATACTCTTTTCTTGCTCTCCTGAAACCAAATTGTCAACAATATCATCCAAACTGCTGAGTATCGCATCATCTGAATCTAAAGTAACTTTTGTTCCTTCAATGTCCATAGATTTTGTGCCAATGTTTATAGAAGAAGAGGGAATATCTTCAGCTTCAACTACCTCTGCTGCTGCCTCTGCTCATTTTGAACTTTGTTTCTTTGCTGGTTCTGCAATTGATTGATCTTTGCTATCTTTTCCTACTACCAAGTTTTCTAGCACTTGCACAACTTCCTATTTAGTTTTAGTCTTCACTTGTTCATACTCACCTCCCATTATTTTTATGATTCTTCTTTTGGTTCTTAATAGGGTTTCAAGTGGCTTGAGGATCTGTTTAAGGTGGTCATCACTTCTTATCTCATAGAACTATCAAATCACATTCTCTCTCATTTTAGTATCTTCTTCTTGTGCTCTCATCTTTCTTCTCACAAGTCTATTGTAAAAATCTTTTCATATCTTTCCATGAATAGTATCAAATTTCTTGTTTGTCAAAATCATATGTGTAACCATTGCATTCTCTAGATTTAATCTGTCAGAGGATCCATAAAAATCATAGTATTTGTTCATCTTGGTAAAGTCTCCATGCTGCAATATATCTTCATTAACTCTTTCTATCCTTGGTTTCCATGATTTCTTATTTATTGTCACTTCATCATCTTTTAACTCTGCAACTCTTCTAGGTACTGGTGGAACAATTGGTTTTTGCCTTTTACCCATTCCTGAAGCACTTGCTTTCATTCTTTTGCTTGGTGCTAAAGAAAAGGGTTTCTCTGTCTGACTAATTTCTTGTTCCTTCTCAGGTTCTTCAACCTTTACCTTAACTTGAATAGGTTCTACACTTGATGCCAAAGGTGGGACTGATAGTATCTCAGTTTGCCTTATTGCTTCTGCAGTCTTTCTTGCAATATCAAATTCCTGCTCACTCATACCTGATTCTTTTAGAATTTTCTTTATTGTAGACTCCACTCTCTTCTGTGATTGTTTTTCTTCCTTAAGTGTCTTTTCTGAATCAAAGTTTTCATCATATGTTCCAAAACTATTGCCATGAGCATCAACTTTACTTCTCAACAATCTACTAACATATCCTTCTATTTCAACTTCAGAGATTTCATAGCCAAGAGGGTCTATGAATTCATGTCTAGGTTCTACTGCCTCAATGTAAGTGAAATCAGTATCAACCATAAAACATATATCATCTTTGTATTTCTGAACTAGGGATGGAGGAATTCTTGATCTATTTACCACAATGTTCTGAAAATTTTTTAACACTAACTTTACACTATCATTAACCTTCTCAATAAGATGTTTCATGTAAACTTTGTTGATTCTTGCCATGGTATTCTCACCATCATTCCATTCAATAGTGTAAGGAAATCTTCTTAGCAAGTGGAAGTACATGTAAGTGACCAATGAGGAAAATCTAAAGTGAGTGTATTTAGCTTTCTTTATCTTTTCCAAATTCTCAAACAACTGTATTCTCAGAATTTCACACATATCCATAGGATTCTTCTCCACACACATCAAATAAGCAATGTGTACCATACCTACTGGCATATCATCTTCTCTAGAGCTTCCACAAAACTTTGTTGTCAAAATTTTACACAAGTATTTTACATCATCTTGCTTAATCTTACTAATGACTATACCTCTGCCATTGTATACTGAACCGGTGTTTTCAATCACAATCTTTCTGATGTTTTTCTCATTTAGTGGAATTGCACCAACTTTTGATAATCTAGTCACATCATGAATTAGGTCTACAGTTATGTCTATAACTCTATCTTCTAACCAAAATGTACCATTATGTATCCTACTCAAAATGATCTTAGTACACTCCTTATCATCAAATTCATATTTCATAGAGTACTCAATGATTTCATTGTTTTCTAGATGTTCATAACCTTGTTTCGCTGACATATCTATGTTGTACAATTTCTTATATTCACCATTAAAATCACTCTCCCTTAGGGTTTCATACTTGCATCCAAGATAACTTTTAACATTCTCCAAATGAAGAACTTCGTCTGGTGCAGATGATAAGGCTAAACTAGCATCTCTTTCTGAGGGTTCAACTGGATCTTTCTTAGTTCTAGGTCTATTCTTATCCTTGATGTTGTGAATCAATGATACATCCATGATTATAACTAATTACTTTAAGCTGATTCAAGATCTTAGTCCGATAAATAGCTTAAATTCACAAAATTAGGGCTTTCACTTGATCGACGCTTCAAACTTTTGCAAATCACTTCCAAACTTCTTTCTTCACTTCCAAATCACTTCTAGTCACTTGATAATCATAATAACTTCAATTTCAATCTTTTAATACTTAGCATTTACTCGATCTGACATCGCATTCAATTATTTTGCCGCTAAAATGCCAAAAAGCTGATTCTGTAAACCTGCAACCATAAAACTTCTTGCGACCTCGCAAAACACAATATTTCTTTTTGTGCACTTAACCATAGCATTAGTATAACATAAAAAATCTTCATCTAACTATGCAAAACTTAACTCATTCAAAATCTAATTCTATACTAATTCTAAGTTCCTAAACTACAGAAATTTACATAATTTAAGTGCTTAAAGAAGGGTTAGGTAAAGACTCATTCTTACCATCAGATACATTACCTTCCTAATTACCTTCAGTGCTGAATATACCTTCTTGATCTATGCCTTTAACAAATTTTACTTCATCTTCATTGCTACAACAACCTTTCTCTTTGTTTCCTGTATTTTTATTTCTTCTTACATAGTTTCTAGGGTTAGGGTTATGATGATAACCTCCATTGTTCATTCTGCAAAATCTTGTTGTGTGTCCAATCTTGTTACATATCTGACAATTGATTCCATTGGTTCCATATCTAGGTGTTTGCTAATTGATTTGTGTCCTGCAATTTCTAGAAATATGTCCAATTTTGTTGCATCTGAAACATACTATTCCATTTCCTCTTTTCATATCTTCAGTTGATCTCTGATCTGTATTGTTAGTATTTCTAGGCATTCTACTATTGTAATTATTATCAATAAATTTAGATCTTCTACATTCAATAGCTCTATGTCCAAAATCATGACAATTATAACAATATCCATTAAGAGGTTTGAATTGTTTACCTGTACAATCTCTCTTCATATGACCAATAGTATTACAAGCAAAACATCTACCTTTGAATTCTCTTTGCATACCTTTGGATGATTCTTCTTTCTTTGGTTGTTCTTCTTGCTTCGGTGATTCTTCTTGCTTTGGTGATTCTTTTTGCTTAGGTGCATCTTCAGATTTGTTCTCATCTAACTTCTTTTCTTCACTACTTTCACATATATTCAGATTTGGTTTCTTGCTTTCACTAACTATCTTTAATATGTTAAATCCAAGACCAATTTTGTCATAGAATGGTTTTACATAAGATACTTGCTCATTAATCTTTTCATTGTTTGAATATAGCCTCTCAAGTTGTTGTTTGGATTGAGTCAATTCAACTTTCACAATTTTGTTATATTTTTCAAGTTCATAATACTGCAATTTGACTTTATCAAATTTAGATGTTACCTTGCCAAGTTTAGATTTTAGATCTTCATTTTCATTCTTTAAACTTTCATTCTTAGATCTCAAATTATCATTTCCATCTTTCAAGCTAAGCTTCAGATTTTCTATCTTCAATTCATGTTTAAGGATCACATTTTCTTTTTCTAAATCATCACAATCTTCAACAATAATTTCAGATTCCTTCTTAGATTTCAGATCTTCTATCTTACCTTTCAATCTATCAATAAGATTCTTTGCATCATCATACTTTCTTTTCAAAGTGTTTCTTTCATCAGTAAGCATATCAATTTGCTCAAGAGCTTCTTCAAGATTCTTCTGTAACTGATCCATATCCATAGAGATCTTACTCAAGCTACTAGGCTTTCCTTGAATGTTTCTTCTCTGAGTAACTATGCTCTGATACCAATTGTTATAAATAGGAAATACTGAGAGGGGGGGGTGAATCAGTATTTCACAAACTTTTACTTTTGCCCACTTATGGATATAACAGATTACTTTAAAGCATAAGAAACTAAATAGCATACATAACAGTAAATGTAAAGAACTCATAACACATGATATGTTCTTGAGGAAACCCTAGCCAAGGGAAAACCCCAGTGGGGATGGTACCCACAAAGATCCACTAATCAAAAGATATCCAATTAAGGATGTTGACCCTCTTAGGAGCTTGTTACAATCATATAGTGTATCAGTCCTAGTTAAGGGACTATAGGCCTTGTTAGAAGCCTCAACCCTGTTAGGAGTTGCAGATACAAAATGTGATTACTAGATGAGATCACTACCCAAACAAGTAATACAAATGTTTACTAATTACAATATGGTACTGCTTACAACTTTGCATCAACAACTTTTGCTGCTATCACAAGTTACATATATTGCATGTTACATTTCAAGTATGTTCGGTACATCTTTATTTATATAAGATACAAACATAATATCTTTCTCCTGTCAGCTTTCATATCTTTATCCAAGAGTAAACATCTAGGATGTCATCTCTTTATAATATTAAGTCATTATTTTGACAAGAAAAATAATCTCTTAATTCATTTACTAGTTCTGTCTTCAAAACTGCTCTATCGGTTGTACTCTATCATCGGTAAAACAATCATAAATTTGTCCATACTATCTATACTATTTTGTGCACTAAGATGGGGTATCCTTAGACACCATAGAGTCTATGTTTAACTATGTAAACTCTGATCATGCTTTAGTGAACATTGCCAAAACAAACTGTATCCGATGCTCTGTCAAAAACACTGTTTCATACTTAGACAATTTTAGTTTGCGATCTTCCATACTTACTTTCCAGCTTATGCAATCTTCATAGAGAAAATATGTTTCCATAATGACAACATCTATGTACATACCTCAGCCAAATTTCCAATAGCTAAATTATTCTTCAAGGAAGTGGTAAGATTGCATGGTTTTCCTAAATCTATTGTTTCAGACAGAGATACTAAGTTTACTGGTTATTTTTGGAGAACACTTTGGAAAAATATGAATACTGAGTTGAAGTTTAGTTCTACATTTCACCCTCAGATAGATGGATAAATTGAATTTTTGAACATAAGTTTGGGAAACTTGTTGAGATGTTTAGTTGGAGAGAAGCCTGCTAATTAGCATTTAGTTTTTGCACAAGCAAAGTTTGCATATAATAATTAGGTGAATAGATGTACTAAGAGGACACCATTTGATATTGCTACTAGATTTTTTCCTAAGGGAACCACAGAGTTGAGAGATTTACCTAATGATACAAGAAGAAGTGTTGAGGCTGAGGATTTTGCAGAATACATGAGAACTTTTCATGATGAAGTTAAAAAGAATTCGGAGGATAGTAATCTAAAATATAAATATAGAGTAGATAAGAGAGGGAGACATAAATATTTTGTAGCTGGAGATGAGGTTATGATACATTTGAAGAAAAATAGATTTCCATTTGGTACCTACAACAAGATGAAAATGAAGAATTTTGGAGCTTGTAAGATTCTGAAGAAGTTTGATAGTGGAAATGCTTATGAAGTGGAATTACCAGAGGACATAGATATATCACTTATATTGAACATTGTTGATATATTTGAGTACTTTGACTCAATTGATGAGATAGAAGATGATCTAGATTATGCTAAGAAGAACAGAGAAAACATTGAGAAGATCTTGAATAGTAGACTGAGTAAGAGTACAAGAGCAAAAGACTACATGGAATACCTAGTTCAGTGTAAAGATAAGCCAATTGAAGACAATTCATGGATTACACAAGATGAGTTGGATCTTTATGATTCAGGTCAGAATTTGATCAGTGCCTAATGTGGACATCAGTTCTTTTGTTACCCCAGGTGTTTGATGGAGGAGCATCTTGGGTCTTGAGCAATCTTGCATCACCAAAAATATTCCATGTTTCCTGTACCAGTCTGATATTTGTTTTAGCATTGATGTTGTTGTTAGTTTTTGATGAACTACAACTGATTGAATACCTAAATGAATTGAAGATCAGTGATTAGATATCAATGAGTACTGAAATGATATGTAAGATAATTAAATCAGTCATTATGTTGTCATTGATGTCAACTAGTTTTGACAGTACTTATCCTATTAGTTGCAAATACAAACACATCTAGAAAAGAGAAGAGAAAAGATGGAGAACTGAGATATCTACATGGAGGAAGATGGATATGATAGATGAGGATAAGAATACTCTTGGTAACTTATTGATGAGTCTATGAATTCATATTGTTGACTTGATTGTGTTACATTAATCTATTATGAAGTTGGAAGAAAAACTTAACAAAGCAGTGTGGTCGGTACAAATTAAGGACTTTAGTATACACTGAGCCAATGTAGCATATACCGAGTGATAGTATTAACTGAGCTTGTGTTTATTGACACATTTCTTTATTAACTGAGTATGGATGAAAGAATTAAATGTATACTTTAGTCGATAGAAATTGATGAGCTAGAAAGTGTATGATTTTGAGGTTGGAGATAAAGTTTGTTACGAGATCAATGGATAATAAAATTTGAAGAAGATCTAAAGGATGGAATTGAAACACATCTACCGATGAAGGTTTGAGCAGAAAAATCAATGAAGGAGATTAAGAGGAAAAATCTGATGGATGAAAATAAAATAGTTTACTTGTTTACCACAGAGATATCAAGTGAACATAGTTTCATACATGCCTGATCAGACTGGTTAAAGGAGAACTGAGCATCACAGAGTTTTTACTGAGGGATAGTAAGTTATTGAATATTGAAAAACTAAATTGAAATATTGATCAAAGGATTTTTCTGAGCTTAGAATAGATTTGAACATCTACAAATCAAGTTGTATTGTAATCAGATCACCTACTATTTCAGTTTAACCATTGTAAACAGATAAAATCTCTTAACTAAGTGGACTTGAAAGTCTTTTATGTCATTCATAGAATTTACATTGTTATCCTGTCAACCCCATAGTGAATGTTGGTTGGACGATAACTATTAGTGTTAAATCCTCTAACAAGGTCACACCTTACAGTGTGTTTTGTAACCTTTAACTGGATTGGCTCTTCACTAAGCTCACTTCAGAAGAGTGAAAATATTTTGGGTTATCGGTCCCAGGTGGTTTTTCCCTTAATAGGGTTTCCATGTTAAATCTTTATGTTATATGTTTATGTGGTGATTGTTTGGTTATCATACTTTAAATGTTGCATATTTGATTTATAGAAAGTAAAGTCCACCTAGATAACTGAGAGGGGGGGTGTGAATCAATTATTAGATAAATATAACCATTATAAAAATTAACAAAATTTCACCATGTAAGAAATGTAATAAACAACCATAGAAAGATATTCATACACAATAACACAATGACACATGATATGTTGACTAGGGAACTTCTTGATCAAAGAGTAAACCCAAGTGGGAATGATGCCCACAAAAGATGCACTAATATGAAAGTTACTTGTGAGAGGATGGACTCTATTAGGAGTCTTATGAAATAAATTGAGTACAAATGAGTCCCTATAAGGAGACTTTGAATCTCTGCTAAAAGATTCTAGCTCTGTTAGTTGTTATAGAAGACGAAAGGACCCACTACCGAAATAGCTTCAGGGAAGATTAATGAACCCACTGTCCAAATGAACTTTGTATTACCAAACATAATAATTCCATAATATTTTTGATCTCAAAAATTCAATACTCATTCTTTGACTGTGCCAAACCGCACCAACTACTTCTTCAAATCTCTATACTTCGCATATCCTCTTCCAACAAGTATTGCACAATTCCGCAATTCACTTTCACAATACAATTCACTGCTACATACAATATATATTACAACAAGGAAAACATTGCTTCCTTTATATGACACTTGAGTAATTAAAAATGAGTTGGCATAGAAATTACAAAATAAATATTTCCACACGCTATACAAAAATTACACAAAACTGTCAGCTTCCAATTAATATAATTCTTCAATCATGTGACCTTAGATCTTGTGCTCACATCCACATCATCAATAACATGTCTTCAACTACCTCATAACTGTGCATGATCAGATTCCATCCTGATTAGGAGATATCATCTGATTTCCACAAACTGCTACTCAGGAACACTACCTAAATACTGCTTCCACTAATTTCCTCATAACTATCATGAATAAATGAATTTCTATCTATACTCTTAACTAGAATCTTATAAAATAGCATAGAGTAAGTCCTTAACTTTGCATATCTTCATCTTCAATATCCCAAGTGTGCTACCTTAAACACTGTCTACTTCTTTGCTAATCTTCAGTAGATCACTATGTTGACATCAATGACAATCACAGTCATGAATGCAACAACAACTACTACAGAATGGCTACAAATACTCCCCCATAGGATATATTCATCATTCATTCCTAACAATCTCCCCAATTGGCATTGATGGTAACACTAGATGAAAAACATCCAAGCTCCATGAATACCAACACTGATGCACTAAAAATTCTTCAAGTCCTCTTTATCAATCAAATCTTGCTTCGTTTTCACATTCAATTCTCTCAAATGGATGGTTTTTTATGTATACTTCTCCCTCATTGACATCAATGTCAGATGTTTCATCATTATGTCAAAAACAAATTTAATGTCAAAAGACACTATTCAGAAAATACATTCACTAGAGTCCTCATGACTCAGCTCAAATACACATAGTCCCCCATAGAGGAAGTACCAACATCTAGTCCAAAAGAAAGATAGGGCTCATATACCACTAGATGGATGCAATAATTTTCATCACTTCTCAAAACTAGGATGGGGCATAACCCCAAGCATACCTCTCAGATACTCAAATGTATCCTTAGGCAAAGGTTTTGTAAATATGTCTGCTATATCCTCCTTTGTGCTTATGTACTCAAGTTTGACTTCTTTCTCCGCAACTTTCTCTCTTACTACATGATACTTTATTTCTATATGCTTTGTCTTAGAATGTAACAAGGGGTTCTTAGAAATACTAACTATTCTGGTGTTATAACGATATATAAAAGTAGGCTCAACAAATTTTATTCCAATATCCTTCAACATTTTCTTCATCCAAATTATCTAATTACAATTGCTTGTTGCTGCTACATACTCTGCTTCTGTTGTGCTTTGTGAAATATAGTTCTACTTCTTGCTTAGCCAAGAAACTATTCTTCCTCCAAGGAAAAATGTCTCACCACTGGTTCTCTTTTTATCATCAACACTACCTCCCCAATCAACATTTGTATATGCAAATAGGGTAAAATGATCAGATTTTTAATACCATAATCCATACTCAATTATGCCTCTTAAGTACCTCAATATCCTCTTCACTGCTACGTAATGTGATTCTCCGGGTTCAACTTGAAATCTTGCTACAATTCTAAATGCATGTGATATATCAGGTCTTGTATGAGTTGGATATTGAAATCATCCAATAATAGATCTGTACTTCTATTCTACTACAGGAGTCTCATATGTGCTATATAGCTTATGTCCAACTACCTTAGGTGTTCCAACTGGTTTATAGTTCTCCATTCCAAATCTCTTTAATAAGTCATTCAAGTACTTTGTCTGACTTACAAAGATACCATCATTGTTTTTTGTTATTTGCAATCCTAAAAAGTATTTCATCTCTCCAATAATACTCATTTCAACTTGAGTTTTCATTTCATCTAAAAATTTATCACTAGCTTTAGCTTCTCCTCCAAAGATAATATCATCAACAAAAATAACAATAACGAAAAAACCATTTTCAATTTATTTTGTGTATAGGTTACTATCAGCTGTGCCTTTTTCAAATCCTAATTTTATTAAATACTTATCCAATCTAGCATAGCAAGTTCTAGGTGCTTGTTTCAGTCCATATAAAGCTTTCTTTAGTTTACATACCATATCTCCTTCTTGAGTTAAAGGAAAACCTTCAGGCTGCTTAATGTAGACTTCTTCTTCCAATTCTCCATTCAAAAATGCTGACTTCACATCCATCTGATACATTTTGAATTTCTTATAAGCTGCATAAGCCAAAAACATTCTTACTTCTTCAATTCATGCTACTGGTGCAAAAGTTTCTTCATAGTCAATTCCTTCTTGCTGTGAGTATCCTTTAACTACCAATCTTTCTTTGTTCCTTACAACTTATCCTTGTTCATTCATCTTGTTTCTGAATACCCTTTTTGTTCCTATAACATTCTTATCTTTAGGTCTATGGACCAATTCCCATGTCTTGTTCTTCTCAATCTGATCTAGTTCTTCTTTCATAGCTTTAATCCAATGTTCATCTTCACAGGCTTCACTAGTAGTTTTAGGTTCAATTTGAGAAATAAAACATAATTGTTCTTATACCTTATTTTGTGTCAGAACACCTCTATCTATGCTTCCAATAATCTGATCAAACGGATGATTCCTTGATATATTCCTGTTAGGTGTCACTATCTCAGTACTTGTTTCTACTATAGCTTCTTCAATGGTTCTTTAACTGTGGCTTTCATTCAACAAATCACTATCATTTTCATAGAATAATTCAGTAATCTCTGGATTAGGTCTAGGATGAGTTCCTTCATTTGATTCATAATCAAGCATTCTTTCCTAAATTTTGAACTTCTCATCAACTTTAACATTTGCGCTCTCAACAATAGTCTTAGTTCTTTTATTGTAACATCTATAAGCTTTTCTCTTGAATGAATATCTAAAAAATATACCTTGATCACTTCTAGGATCAAACTTTCCAATGTCATCATCTCTCTTAATATAACATTTAATTCTAAAATACTTAACTCATGGTGAATGTCCAAAACATAGTGCATAGAGTGTCTTGTCTATGTCTGCTCTGATTTGTACTATGTTCATTATATACACTGGTGTGTTCATTGCTTCTCTCCAAAATATCTTCGCCAAGTCATTCTCAAATAACATAGCTCTAGCTGCTTCAGTCACTAATTTGTTCCCTCTTTTTGTAATACCATTTTTTTCAGGTGTTCTAGGGGCTGAAAATTGTCTCTTAATAACATTCACTTCACAAAAACTATTAAATTATTTTGAAGTAAATTCTCCACCTCTATCTCATCTCAAACATTTAATTTTCATTCTAGATTCATTCTCAACTTTATTCTTAACAATATTAAACTTATCAAATGTTTCAGATTTTTCTTTAAGAAATGCAATCCACATCATTCTTGTAAAATCATCAACAAGAATCATAAAATACCTTCCTCCATAGAATCCTACAGTCCTACTAGGACCACTAAAATATGTATGAACAATCTCCAACTTCTTTGTTGTTGTAAACTTCTTGCTAGGAAATGAGCTTCTCTTCTATTTAGCCATCACACATTCCTTTCAAATCATGTTAGTAGGCTTCATAATTTTAGGCAAATCTCTTATTGAAAGTGTAGTACTCACTTTCACAATGTTATCAAAGTTTATATGACAAAATATTTTGTGCCAAAACCAACTATCATCAATCTTAGTAATCAAACATGTCATCTCAGTAGGATTCAACTGAAATACATTACCTCTGGTTCTAGATCCAGTACCAATCAAATTACCATCCTTATCTTTGATTACACAAGTTTACTCAGTAAACCAAACTTGATATCCTTTATCAACTAGCTATCCAACACTCAAAAGATTATGTTTCAAACCATCCATAAAGTAAACATCATGAGTATTAGTCTTTCCATCAAGAGTAAAAGATCATATACCTTTAATCAAACAAGGTGCATTATTTCCAACTCTAACAACTCCTCTGTCATAATTGTTAAACTTTATATTTTTTTCATATCTCTAGTCCTATGATGTGAACAACCACTATCTATAATCCAATTAGCTTTCTTTTCTACTTGAGAAACTAAAGCTTTTTCTTCCTTAATTTCTTTTTCAAGGTTTTCTTCTTTAATTTCTACAAATCCTATATCATGATTATTCTTAGTATCACTTTCACTCAAAGATTTTTCTAAACTAGTTTCAAGTTCTTCATAATTTGCATAGTAACATTCTTTATATCTTCTAGGATTAAAGTTCTTCCTATACTTCTTAACTCTCTTAGGACACTTAGATGCAAAATGACCAAATTCTTGACAAGTCCAACATTTAAAGATTTTCTTACCGTCTGGTTCTCTTTTCACAAGAAAGGCAATACCTTCTTCAATCTTCTTGTCTTCTTCATTTCTTGATCTGCTACTGCTAGCATAATCTCCACTTACACTGATGCTTCTTGACAAAGTAGAGAAAACACTAAGAGCACTGAATGTTGTCTCCATTCTATGTAAATCTTCTTATAGCCTCAAGTTCATCTCTGCTACTTCCAATCTTCCAAGAAGAGTTTCTCTAGTAAAGTTCATAGTACAAGGTATAACTTGTTCAATCATATGTGTTGTCTACTTAAATGCATGAGTCAATGTCCTCAAAATTTTCCATATCACTTCATTCTCTATTTTGCTTCCTCGACAAGATTTTATACCTGCAACAATCTCTAACATTCTACCAATATAGTTTCTAATAGATTCATCTTCCATCATTCTTATATCTTCAAATGCGCATATCCAATTATGTAATCTGACTTTCTTAGCATGTTCATCACCTTCAAAAGTAGATTTTATAGCTAACTAGATTGCATCTGCTATCTTTAGATACTTTACCTGACTGTACTCATTTTATGGAAGGGCTCACAAGAGTGCTTCTATAGCAAGTATGTTACACATAATTAGATCTCTTTCTTCATTTGTACAATCTTCAATCTTATCCTTTTCAATGATAGTCTTCTAATTCTTTGTGATCAACCAATAAACTGGTCCTAAACAAAGTAGGTGTGTCTTCATCTTTTCTTTCTAGGTATCAAAATTTACTCCATCAAACTTAGGGCTTTCTTTCCTAAAATTTTCCATGGATCTCCTTAAGTTGTTAAACTTTTCTTTCAAGGACCTGCTTCTCTAATACCAATTGTTAGAAAGTAAAGTCCACCAAGATAACTAAGAAGGGGGGGGGGGGGGCTAGGGGGGTTGAATCAGTTATTAGATAAATATAGCCTTTATCAACATTAACATAATTTAACAATGTAAGCAATGTAATCAACAACCATAAAAAGATATTCATACATAATAACATAATGACACAAGATATGTTGACTAGGGAACCTCTTGATCAAAGGGTAAACCCCAGTGGGAATGATGCCCACAAAATATGCACTAATATGAAAGTTCCTTGTGAGAGGATGGACTCTGTTAGGAGTCTTATGAAATACACTCGGTACATATGAGTCCCTTTAAGGAGACTTTGAATCTCTACTTAAAGATTCTAACTCTGTTAGGAGTTATAGAAGACAGAAGGACCCACTACCCAAATAGCTTCAGGGAAGATCATTGAACCCACTATCCAAATGAACTTTGTATTACTCAACAAAATAATACCATAAGATTTATGATCTCAACAATTCAATACTCCTTCTTTGACTATGCCAAACCACACCAACTACTTCTTCAGATCTTAATACCAGATCTGTATACTTCACATATCCTCTTCCAACAAGTATTGCACAATTCTGCAATTCACTTTCATAATAAAATTCACTGCTACATACAATACATGTTACAATTAAAAAAAAAGTCTTTCCTTTATACCACACTCAAGTAATTACAAATGAGTTGATATACAAATTACAAAATAAAAGTTTTGATGCAAGTCAGGGAGCAAGAGGGGCCAAACAATGGCACACCCTAATGATCCAAGCCTAGAACACACCTGCAGAAGCAACAAATAATAAAAGTGAGAAGGAGAATGCTAGACCTTTCATATATTATCATCAATTTGAATCATACATGCCAGGCTGTAAGGCCTTCCCGGTTAGCGCCTGATATTACAAAGAATTACAAAAGTCCTCAAACATGTGAGGATCTGTGAGAAATCTCAAATCTAATGTCTTTTATCTTCTATCAAAATTGCCTTTTCAAACTACCACCAAACATCTACATTTATACAAGAAGTTACGGAGCTGACTCAGCCTTTAGATCCATGATTAATGGAAGTAACAGTCAAATCTAGGACCACACACTTCCTAATGATGGATATAAACATTAATTCTATGATCCAATATAAATGCACTAGTCAGCCACAACAAGAAATAAAACTAGACCCATCGGTAAGAAAGATAACCGAGTAGCAGACAATCAAGACCAAGCGCCAATGATAACTAACCACCCAGGAAACAACCAACCATGCTTGGTAACCAAAGGAACCGACCAACTACCGACCAACTCGGTCAAAGAAGAAACCAAGTAACACAAACACAACTCCAAATTCCTTTTGGTGACATAGGATTGCCAAGGACCTGAGATGTTCCTACATTAGACACCTGGGGTTATTTTGAAATGATTCTCTAAATTATTTGGTAGGTCTAGTCTGAGCTACATCCAACTTAGACCATGAAATCCAAGAACTATCTTCCATCGATCTATTCTTCCACTTAACTAGATATTCCATGTACTGTTTTCCTCTTTATACTTTTGCCAACTCTTTCCTTCAAAATTTGTTCAACATCATCATCCTACTTCTTAGGATATTCTCTTAGTACTGTCACTCCTTCATCAAGTTCATGATACTCATACAAATCAGTAATTTTGAAAATTGGTGATATGTCCATGTCATTAGGTAACTCAATCTCATATGCATTTCCAGTGTCAAATTTCTTCAGAATATTGCAAGGTCCAAACTTCTTCATCTTCACCTTTCCATATGTGCCAATAGGAAACTGACCTTTCTTCAAATGAACCATCACTTCATCACCAACATTGAAAGTTTTGTCTTCTTGATTTATCAGCTCTGTCTTTGTATTTCTAATTACTATCTTCTAGTTTTAGCTTCACATCTTCATGCAATGTTTTCATATACTCAACAAATTTTAATCCTTCAACACTTTTCTTATTCTCATCAACAATGTCTCTCAAATCAAATATTCCTCTTGGTTGTGTGCCATTCACAATCTCAAATGGTGTCTTTTTAGTACTCCTATTCATTGAATTATTATATGCAAATTCTGCTTGTGCCAACATAGAATCCCAATTACTCGATGTGTCTCCAACTAAACATCTCAAAAGATTTCCCAAATTTTTGTTCACAACCTCAGTCTGTCCATTGGTTTTTGGGTGAAATGTAGAACTATATTTCAACTTAGTGCCAAATTTCTTCCAAAGTGTTTTCCAAAAATAACCAAAAAAGTTACTATCTCAGTTAGAGATAATACTCCTCGATAATCCATGCAATTTGACAATTTTCTTAAGGAAAAGATCTACTACATGTACTACATCTGATGTCTTTCTACAAGGTATAAAATGTGCCATCTTAGAAAATCTATCCACAACAACAAATATAGAATCATTACCTCTTACTATCTTTGGTAAGCCAAGAACAAAGTCCATACTGATATCAGTCCAAGGTTTCTTAGGAACAACAATCGGTGTATACAATCCAGTATTCTAACTTACTCCTTTTGCAACTTGACAAATTCCACAACTTCTCACAAATTTCTAAACATCATTTTACAATTGTTGCTAATAGTACTTCTCCTTAAGAAAATTCCATGTTTTATCCATACCAAAATGTCCAGCCAAACCATTATTATGTTTTTCCTTTATCAAATTAGATCTCATTACTCCTCTCGGTATACATAACTAAATAATTTTGAACAACATACCTTCCTGAATAAAATATTCATCCCATTTAATGTCTTGTTGATCTTGAATAGGTGCTCTGCACTTTCTCCATGGCTCAAAAAAATTGGGGTCATTTTCATACAAATCTTTCATCTCATCAAAACTACAAACTTCAATTTTCATCTCAGTCATCAAATATCTTCTTCTACTCAATCCTTCAGCTACTTGGTTAGTAACTCCACTCTTATGCTTTATCACAAATGTATAACTCTGCAAGTACTCAACCCATTTCATATGTCTCTGATTCAACTTATTTTGACTACCCAATTATTGTAAAGCCTTATGATCAGTTTACAACAAAAATTCACTTGGAATAAAATAATGTTTCCATTTCTTCAGTGCTTGAACAATAGCATATAATTCTTGATCATACATAGAATATTTCCTTCTAGCATCATTCAACTTTTCACTAAAGAAAGCAATAGTTTTACCTTCTTGACTCAACACAGCTCTAATTGCACTTCCACTTGCATCACATTCTACTTGAAATACTTTACTAAAATTAGGTAATGCCAAAATAGGTAATTTAGCAACCTTTTTCTTCAGGGTCTCAAAACTTTTATCTGCTCCATGTGTCCACTTGAATAATCTTTTGTCTCCTCTCATAGTCTCAGTCATAGAATTAAAAATTGAACTGAAATTTCTTATGAAATTTAGGTAAAATCTTGCCAAACCATGAAATGATCTTACCTTAGTAGCATTCACAGGTTTAGGTCAATTAAAAATAGCTTCAACCTTTTCAAGATCCATCTTCAAACCAGTAGTTGAAATAAAAAATCCCAAATACACAATCTCTTCTTTCATGAACGAACACTTTTCTAGATTTATCAGCAACTTTTCCTCTTTCAATCTCTGCAAAACTTGTCTAACATGCAACAAATGTTCTTCTCTAGTCTTACTGAATATCCAAATATCATGAAGATATACAATCACAAACTTACCCAAGAATTTCTTCAAAACTTCATTCATCAACCTTATAAAAGTACTCGATGCATTAGTTAAACCAAAAGGCATAACCAACCACTCATACAAACCTTCTTTTGTCTTAAAATCAGTCTTCCATTCATCACTTTCACTGATTTTGATTTGATGATATCCACTTTTCAAATCAATCTTTGTGAAATACTTTGCTCCAGTCAAACTATCCATGATGTCATCCATTCTCGGTATAGGAAACCTATACTTCACTGTTATCTTGTTGATTGCTCTGGAATCAGTACACATTCTCCACTCTCCATTCTTCTTTAGTGCCAATACATCAGGTACTACAGAAGGACTCAAACTTTCTCTGATCAAACATTTCTCTAGCAACTCTTGAATCTATCGGTTCAATTCCTGATTCTTGGTAGGTGTTAACCGATGAGGTGCCTTATTCGATAAACTAGCTCCAGGGATTAGATCCATATAATGATCAATGCTTCTCTTTGGTGGAAAACCATCAGGTACATTATCAGAAATGATACCACTATACTCAATGAGTAACTTATCAATCTCCTAAGGAACATTATCTTTTCTTTTCTCACTCGATTTGTTAGGAATTATAGCAAAACATACATCATTCCTCTTCAAAGAGTTAACAAACTTCCTTCCTTCCATCAAAAAAGCTTTTACAGATGTGTAGACATTACTAATAGGTTCTTCCATCAATGGTAACAAGATTTTTTTCTTTCCATCAGCCACAATAGTATACTTATCCAATCTCCCATCATATATAGCATGTCTACCATATTGCCAAGGTCTACCCAACAAAATATGACAATAATCCATACGCATGATATCACACAACACCTTATCATAGTATTTTCCAATCTTCAAATTCACATAACATTGTTCACTTACCAGGAGGGTATGTTCATCTTTGATCCATGAAATCTGATAGGGCTTTGGATGTACCAACCTTTCCAGCTACAATTTTGTGACCATTTCTTCAGATGTCAGGTTCTCCAAGCTACCACTATCCATGATCACCTTCCAAACTTTGTCAGAAACTCTACATCTGGTCTTGAACAAACTTTTCCTTACCGAATCTTCTTTCTTGCTTTCATTCCACAGTGCTCTCCTTACCATCAAGTTATTTTCTTTCTCAGGTTCATTCAGTGACTCTTCTTGTACCAAAGCATTCCTACTACTACCATCCTTCTTACTAGCTTGTGTACATTCAAAAGATCTATGTCCTTCCTCTCGACAGTTATAACAAGTTCCTCAAAAACTTCCTCTATTATAACCACCTCAGTAGCTAATTCCTCTACCTCTAGAACTTTCACTTTTCCACTTGGTCCTGCCTTTGTCTAGATTTATCTTTTCTGGTTCAGATCTACCATTTTCACCATTAGATCTACCTTTTCCTCTAGTGAATCTACCACCTTGGCCTCTCTATCTTTTCTCATGTCTTTTTTTCAATTTCTCCTCAGCCTTCAAAGAAAATTGATAAGCCTCTTCAATGTTCTCCAACTTGACCATGTTGATTTCTTCTTGAATGAAAATTCTCAAACCATTCAGGTATCTACCACTTCTCTCCACATCATCTTCATCATGTCCAAAAATGATATCTAATCTATAGAATTCCTCAGTATATTCTTTTACCAAGCTATCTTTATGTTTCAAACTTTGCATTCGCCGAACTAGGTTCATTTGATAATCACATGGTAAGAACTTTCCTTTCAATTTATTTACCATCTTACTCCATACCTTGATTTTGTCTTTTCCTTTCTTCTTCTGATCCAATTGTAGATGTTCCCACCATAAGGATGCATGACTTTTCAACTTATTTCTTGCAATCTTCACCTTCTTATCCTTAGGGATATTTTCATATTCAAAATACTTTTCCATCTCAATGATCTAGTCCACCAATTCATTAGAATCCAAGTTTCCACTATACTCAGGGGGGTTAAAATGTGGTTTTTACTTCAGACTTGTCAAAGCCTTAAAAAATATTTCTTCACCTTGATCCATAACAAGAGTAGGTTTTGCATTCGCCCGTTCTTCTTCAATTTCATCATCACTAACATCTTCAAGATGTCTGTCTCTTCATTGGGCTATCTCAACTGCTTCTAATCTTGTAGCAATTTGTCTTAGCATCTCTGCCAAGCCTGGATCTACATCTCACCTCCCATGAACCATCTTGACAACCCTTTGCAATTGTAGGTTAGATCGTAATCTGCTACCCCACAACAATCAACTAGGGCTTTGAGAGGAACCAACAAACCTAGATCCACTGACCTAGATTAAGATCTCACCTTGCTCTGATACCACCTGACACAAGGTAGGGAGCAAGAGAGGCCAAACAATGGCACATCCTAATGATCCAAGCTTGTAACACACATGCGGAAGCAACAAACAACAAAAGTGAGAGGGAGAATGCCAAATCTTTCATATATTATCATCAATTTGAATCATACATGCCAGGCTGTAAGGCCTTCTCGGTTAGGGCCTGATATTACAAAGAATTAAAAAATTCCTCAAAAATGCGAGGATCTATCAGAAATCTCCAATCTAATGTCTTTTATCTTCTATCAAAACTACCTTTTTAAACTACCACCAAACATCTACATTTATACAAGAAGTTACTGAGCTGAGTCGACCTTCAAATCCATGATTAATAGAATTAACAATCAAATCTAGGACCACACACTTCCCAATGATGGATACAAACATTAATTATGTGATCCAATATAAATGCACAAGTTGGCCATAATAGGAAATAAAACTAGACTCATCAGTAAGAAAGATAATCGAGCAACAAACAATCACGACCAAGCACCAGTGATAATCGATTGCCCAGGAAACAACCGACCATGATCAGTAACCAAAGGAATTGACCAACTATCAACCAACTTGGTCAAAGTAGAAACTAAGCAATATAGACACAACTCCAAATTCTATTTGGTGACACAGGATTGCCAAGGACCCAAGATGCTACTGGATCAAGTTTCCACACGCTACATAAAAATTACACAAAACTATTGGCTTCCAATTAATATAATTCTTCACTTGTGCAACCTCAGATCTTGTGCTCATGTTGAAATTATCAATAACATGTCTTCAACTACCTCATAACTACACATGATTAGATTCCATCCCAATTAGGAGATATCATCTGATTTCCACAGACCGCTGCTCAGGAACACTGCCTGAATACTGCTTCCACTGATTTCCTCATAACTATCATGAATAAATGAATTATTGTATACACTCTTAACCATGATCTTATAAAACATCATAGAGTAAGTCCTCAACTCCACATATCTTCATCTTTAATATCCCATGTGCACTACCTCAAACATTGTCTTCTTCTCTGCTAATCTTCAGTACATCACTATGTTGACAACAATGACAATCATAGTCATAAATGCAACAACTACTACTATAGAATGGCTACCAATACTCCCCCATAGGATATATTCATAATTCATTCCTAACATTGATTTGGTTAGTAGTCACTATGAGAAATTAACTGGTAATCAGTAAAGATGCAGACAATTTAGTATTATTATTTACCGAGCTATAGAATTAGCTAAATTTGTTTTAGGTGACACATTTTGTAATTTGGGACTATGGATAATTGATTCACCCCCCTCTCAGTTATTCTAACAATTGGTATCAGAGCATATTGGTTTCTTGGAACAAAGTTTTATGGACTTCAGGAGAAAGATCACAAAATATATAAGAGAGAAGTGTCAAAGTTGAATAAGGACAACTTTACAATATGGAAAAGCCGAATGAGACTTCATATATCTGGAATTTGGAATTCTACCCTCACCCTATTGGACAATGGCTACTTAGTACCACCTACAGGACCTTTGACTCTTGATTAATTGAGAGACAGACATGAGCATAATGTTACTATGATGGAGATTGTTTCTGCTCTATCAGATGCTGAATTTGAAGATGTCAAGGATTTCCTTACCTCAAAGGAAATGTGGGATAAACTTGCTCAAGTTTATAGTGGTGATGTAAATTTCAAGAGAGCTAGAGCTAAAATTTTAAGAGGGAGATTCAATGATATGAAAATGAAAGAAGGAGAAAATATCATGCAGTATACAAACTAAATAAAGGAGGTAGTCAATGCTATCAGAGGATTTAGTGGTATCATTGAAGAAGATACAGTGGTAAGAGAAATTGTAAGGACCTTGTTAGCACTCTAAAAAAATTCCATGGCTTCGTGTCCTTTCCTTTGGTCTCTGCAGTCATTTTTGTGTCTCTGGCTTTGAAACCCTTGCAAAAATTCAAAAACTAGCCATTGTATTCAAAAAACCCTGTTTTATACCCTGGCTTTGTTCTAATTTTGTATTACTTTATTTAGGCCACTTAAGTCTCTAAAATGCATGTTCTTATTTGTTATCCCTTTGTCACATGATCGCATGAACCTTTTTCACATTATGCAATCATGCGACTAAGGTTTTATGTCAGCCCCCTTTAATATTTCCCTAAGTTAGTTGACTTTATTTTTCCTAAGCCCTATGCCTTGACTTTCCTAATGTTCTAGCTTAATATTTTCTTGGCCCAGTCTTTTGACAACATCTCCATCCAAAGGCTAGCGTAATTTCTCATTGACTGTGTCAGAAGCTTGAGATCTTACACCAATCATTGATCTTTCCTGATGATGCAGCGTTTCAAAGAAGTGGGACCTTTCACCATGTGTGCATGATTGGTAGTCTCTCATTGGTCCACCTATTTATGATTTGGTATTTATTAGTGGGTCCTGGGTTTCCAATGTGTCAGAGGGTCCTAACATCTGAAAAGGATTGATGGTGGGCATATCTTCGCAAGGGGTGTGTCAGATGTATGAGATTATGAGACAACCATTGATTCTTTTGTGTGACGTAACCTTTTCTTTTGGTGGGTCCACTACTACGTATGCTTAGTTGGTGAATTGTGATTGGTCCACATTGTGTGAGCTAGATGTGTTGTTAGGTAGGCCCAGTATCTCAATCAGAAGATTCAAAATCAACGGCGGGCACTTGATCTCATGGAATCTTCCAAGCCTTTGAGATCATGCACCGTCCGTTTGATTTTTCAGGTGGTATAATGTTCTCAGTGGGGCCATTTTCCATGTGGTGCATATTTGTTCAAACCTTATTGGTTGACATGAGGAATTAGCATGGTGGGGTCATTGTCAGAAGGATCAGTGATGGGGATGAAATCTATGATTGTTGTAAGTTCTCATCGATTGTGTTAGAGCCATGAGACCTTACACCCACTGTTCATTTTCAAAGGCTTAGGCGGGTGGGTCTTGTGTTAGTGGTGATCGGGAAATGACAGTGAATGATGTAGTGACAAATGGCACAAAGCAGGCCCAGGTGGGGTCTAAGGGTCTGGCAATCTTGACAAATGTGTTTAGCGGTCGAAAAATTTTCAAAGGGTTTCGCTCATTCGTAAAGAGAATTGGTGGTGTTCCAAAATAATTGGCGATTCAGCAAAGGAAGGTCACGTAGTCGCTAAATTTTTTATTGGTGGCATAAAGTGTCTCATGAACTAGCAGAAACCTTTAGTCGCTAGTTCACTAAATGTGACTGAAGTTATATTAAAAGGTTAAGACATAAAGCCCACGAGATAAAAGGATCTGACGGTCATGATATAAAGTTGATTTAAATTTGAATGTAAACCACCGATTCGCCGTTGGCGCTATAAACTAACCATTGAATTTCAAATTCAAATTTGTAGAGGGTTTTCAATGATAGAAAGGACTGATTTTAATTTCCTTCACGATTGGATTTGATTTGTTTGGTGGCGTTTGCTATTGCAATGTGGTCCAGGGTGTTCCATGATTGTCTGTAGTGGTTTGAATTGCATTTTTGTTCTCGAGGCATGTGGTAGGTGGCTGAGCAAGTTGACATTTTGGGCATTTTTGTGATTCTCAGTACCTTCTTAGTGAATTTATCATGATTTTTGATCACTCTGGGATTTTCTTTCTCCTGGTTGCCTGGGTTTCTTCCCCTATAATAAATTTGTGACCATTTCTGGTTGGTTGGTGGTTGAAACCCTAACCCTAGTCACCTGAAGCTTGATGCATCCTCTTTGAGGATTCCAAGGTGACTAGTGGTGGTATAAGTTGTAGCTTTTTTGAATTAGTGTGGGCTCCAAAACTTTCTTTTTGGGCCTTGGTTGTTGGTGATGGTATTATACTGATCAAGGAGAGCTTGGATTTTGGGTCTGTTTCTTCGTCATTTTGGTGTTTGATAATGTATTGATTCTAAAAAATTAATGAGAATACACTTGAATTCCTATCTTATATCTTTGATTGTCTTCTTTTTCTGATTGTGGATTCATATATGTTAAGGTCACAAAGTGGATTAGCATATGGTAAACAAAGAGTATTGTGAGATCATCTTGGAGTTCCTAACAAAGTTAGGATTAAAGCCTTTAGGGTGATTTTAGTGAGTTCATTTTTAGATTGGAATTTGATGATCATGTTTGGGAGTGAGGGGAGTAATAGGCAAAGCACTTACTCTGAGTTCATGTGTATTTGAGTTAAGGTTTTAGGTTGATATATGTTATTAGGTGACTCTTTTCCCTGGGATAAGGCACTAATCTATTCTTTGGAAGTAGTCCATCATCATGAATCACACACACATTTAAATGATAAAATCTTTAATCAATTAGTAAGGGGTATAGTTGTATATTGTTTTGAGACTCCTTTGGAGAAGTGAGTCAAGGGTACACCTACCTAAGCATTAAGGCTCAAAGTGTAGGAGGATCTCATTTTTTATCCTTGTTAATTGGCCCTCTTCCTTGTAGACTTTGGAGTGGTGATAGAGTCAAATTTATATTAAAATTATCCATCAAAGTATAAATCTACAAGTTGAAGATCAAAGGGAAATACCAACAAACCTTATTGCCTATTTATGCAATCAGAATATCTGCAATACATGAAATGAGGTCTATACCTGGCAATATTCTCACTCTTGATAATTTGATTGGTAAGCTAACAACTTTTGAATTGAATAACTTTGATAATAGTGTTGTACCATCTATTGAATCTTCTTTTATGTCTTCTCTAAAGATTGGTAAGTCTAGCAGTAGAAATAATAAGGATGATAGTGAGAGTAACATTGATGATGAGCTTGATGAACTTGAAGCTCTTATGGCCCAGAGGTTACCTAAAGGTAAAGGTAGATATAGGGGTAAATTACCTTTAGCATGTTTTAACTGCAAAGAAGTTAGTCATGTTGCTACTAGATGCCCAAATAGGAAAGAAGATGATAGAAACAAAGATTGATCTAGTGAAAGAAGCTATGGAAGGAGAAACAACAAAAGTTACTGACACTACAACAGAGATAACTAAGACAATGATGATAAGGGAAAAAAGGTATGCTACATTGCTGAAGAGAATGATACTAATACTGATACAGATGATGATGTTTAAGTATTATTTGTTGTGATGAAGGATGATTCTGAGGAAGAAGAAAGGCATGTAGAGACAACACTCATTTCTAAAGTAAATAAAACTTATACATGGATCATTGATAGTGGTAGTACACATCACTGTTAGGAATGGGAACACTAAGAGGGGGGGGTGAATCAATGTTCACTGTATTTTACCTCTTCACCTTAATCTTTATACTGAACTTAAATGCTTGAGTACTAAATTAAACATTCACATAAACATGAAACATGAAATCAACACTTGAGACCAATATGGTTACGGGGAAACCCAAATAGGTAAAAACCCTGATGGGAATTGACACCCAATAATATTTTACACAAGTGTTTTGTGATCCTTGTTAGAAGATCCTTAACCCTATTAGGAGTTTCTTTATAATGCTTTAAGTATAGTAGACCTTGTTAAGGGTCGAACCCTGTTAGGATTCTTTTACAATAATCCTTGTTAGGGGAGTGGACTCATTGTCCTAGAGCTCACTGCTCAAATGGAGAAGGCTACAACTTTCTGATCTCAAATACACACTATATCTAATGGATGAACTATCACTATGACACTGCTTATCAGATCAGTTCCTTTGATGCACTAATGCTTTGACCTCTAGAAAATGTCTAATACATCTTATACTATCTTCATATACTTCTCTACTTATTACAACTCTATCTTGACTTCCATACCAAATACAATGGGCGCATCTTATATTTATATGCTCATACAAACTAAACAACTAGGTCAACCCTATAACCTATTACAAACAATGCTTCCAAATGAATTGGTTTAAGCGTGCTTACAATTAAACATATAAACATTTCAGAAACGTAAATACAATGGGCACATATCCTTTACAAAATTACATTATAATCACAAACCAAAATATTAACTGTCAACTCCATGCTCTGTTCTCTGCTGGCACACACTGGCTGTGCAACTTCAACTGACTGTATCTTTCTCATCCTTACAAATCTGATTATGCACTCATAGAATAAGCATGATTATATTATAACTAATGTAACTTCCAAGGTGCATACCATAGTTATTCCATACATACGTGCACTGATGCTCTAAGCTGCAGGAACTCTATACGCTGTCCAGTCTTCAACACTTAACTGAATTATGATCTTTACATCAAATGTGCTGACTCTAAACTACTAAATGACTTTGTTTCCATAATGAAAACACTATATCAAGTCATATACATCAGTATAGAAAACTTTCCAATAATCTCCCCCTTTGTCATTGATGGCAACAAAGGAATATGGCCAAGTTGCTAACTGTCCCTTAACACAAAAACTTTTTGTCTTCTATACATTTCTTATACATAATCTTATATCTCCCTATCCATATTATAACCCATATTCTATACACAACTTCCCCTATGACATTAATGATAAAGGTGTATCAAAAAAATTTATTTACACATACTGAGGGAAAACATCTGCATATGCTATCTTTAGGTTCTGGATCTCCTTCTTCCAAAAAGTGATCAATGAATTTACTATCTGGAGATGGGCGCATAAGGCATACTGTAGCTTCTCCATCTTCTCCAAGTCACTACTGGGACCATGATCATAAGTTTCCATTGTGACATCTATGTCCTTGATGTTCTGATCAAGTATGTCTAATAAGGGTGCAAGAGCATTCCTTAGCTGAGTCTGCCTTGCCCTAATCTTTGACATCTATTTTTCTGCCTTCTCAATCTTATAAATCTGACCTTGGTAAACATTGTTACACATATTTATATCAACTAATGGATATTTTACTAAACTCTTGACCTTCTCAATCATATCTTCTACCTCTTTTATTTTCTTAAGATGGGCATCCGTGAGCTTATCCTGATCCATGCAGATTGCAATGATTTACCTTGATCAAAAAATTCTTTTAAAGATGCTTTCCCTATCTTGAGTGAATTCAAATCTAATGCAAATTTTCTCATCAGTTCACTTAATCTCTTCTTTAAGTACTTCTCTTCTGCAACTAGGGATGTATATTCTTCAAGGCTTGAGAAATTAATTTTGAACTAAGAAATGATTGTACTTACATCATCAACAGAGTGTACCTTAGACACTTTCTTGTCTGCAGGCAACAAACTATTTAGTATGTTCAATGATTCCATAAGGAGAGGTTTTCTCATTACTTGTTTCTCCTTTTCCTTATCCATAGCTAAGATGCTAAACTTAATCAAGTCTTCTTCTCTCCAGGAGTCTAAACTGGATGTGTCAGGTGTCAAACTTGACAACAATGCTGAGGAGGGAGTGATGAGAATGCTATCCATCACTTCTTGTTTTACCTTGGCTAGTTCAACTGATGGTTCATTACTCTCTTATTCTTTTTCTTTTTCTTTTTCTTTCTTTTATTCCATCTTTTATTTTTATTTTTCTTTTTCTGTTTTTTTCTTTTCTTCTTCTTTTTCTATTTTTTCTTTTTCTTGTTCTTTCTTTTCTTTTTCTTCTTCTTTTTCTGTAATCTCTTCAATCAAAATTTCTTGTTGTTGATTGGGAGGAGTTGAACTACATAATATTTTAGCTTCTTGTGTGCTCACAAAATCTTCCCCAAATTTGTCCAAATCATTATCTGTGGCTGCCATGGCTATCTCCACATTATCAATGATCATAGTGTTGTCCTTGAGTGACTCTATCATGGGCGCAGACTTGTCTGCCTCTGATTATGTTTCCTCTGCCAGAATTGAATCCTGAGGACCTATAGACTATACCTTGATGGTCTCTGACCCTTTGGTAACCATTGTGGGTACATTAGCTATGGACACAGTAGGTGGATACATGTTTCTATTCATAAATACCTTCTCAAAGGCTTTCTCTATTTTTTAGCAAATTACTCATAGTTTTTATCCATTATATTCAGAGTTCTTGTTTTAGTTCTAAGGTGAGGCTTCACTAGATCTAACATCAATTTCTTTTCTTCTAGTTCACATATAGGAAGGGTATCATCAAGAATCTTTTCCCTTATCTACAGATCTTCCTCAATAGCTTATCTCTTTTGGAATTCAAGGATATTCCATAGATTGTCAAGAATCATTGTTTTTAGTTCCAAAATTGTTCTTTTGAACTTGATCATGTGCTTTATGATCATGCCATGAATCTCTGACTTGTCAATTTCACTATACTTACCATAAAACTTCCCTACTTGGTCAATTCTTCCCTCATTAACTATTCTGGTACTTAGCACACTCAGACTAGGTTTAAAGCTTACTTCAGGAGCTGCTTGAGTATTCCTTCTATTTCTTGTGACTCACAAGGATGGATGAATAGTGCTAACCTCTTTCTTGCTCTTTGCTATTGACTTATACTCCGGATGAGAAATAGGATTACTGGTCTCTTTGGGTGTAGAATGAGTGTCATCAGTTATATCCTTATGTTCATTACATTTCTCTATCTTTACCTTCTTCAATTTGGGATTTTGTGAGTCTACCTTTGTTGCATCTACGCTCTTTAGTTCCAAAGCAATCTTTTGTTCTTTTGCTTTGTCAAGATCTTCTTGAGACACTATGTATTCTCAAGATCTCTGATGTGACTTTATCAACCTTTCTTTTTGTTGCTACGCTGTTTATCTTTCCATCTACTTCTCATGTCTTCTCCTCACAAGTTCCCCACCTAGGTTCATTAGTATCTTTGGGGGCTGATAGTAGTACCTGCACATATGCTTCAAGGACCTGTTCCTCTACCTCATAACCAAGTGGATGAATCCACTTAGTTCTTGGCTCAACAACTTCCATACAAGTTTTAGACTATGATTTTGAACTTGTTACCTGTCTTGAAAGGCTGAAACATTCAAACATTAGACTAATCTAACATGTTCATGAACTAAAAAAAAAGCATAAGACATGAAAACAAAACCAAAGCCACCTCAAGATTGTTGCTAAAAACAAGTGCTATAGAGAAAATGTTTGATTCGCTTCAATTAGAGGGATGCGGGTGTGCTCTCAAATGCATGGAGAGGGATTAATGGTGATGCATAAATGATGAGAAAAGCTTGAAATATGAACTAAGATTAATCCATTAAGCTATTCTAAGATGTGTTAGAAAATATTAAAAACATGAAGAAATCTAACAATTAAGATGTATGCTAAGATGATCTAGCTAAAAATGCTCATGATAACAATGCATAAATGATAAAAACTAAGCTAATTATTTGCTCTTGGAAGGAGGAGTATTTATAGGATTTCCTAAGGGCTTGGGTTAGGAGGATAGGTTAGAGTTTGGGGTAAGGTTAGGGGTTGAGTCAAGGGGATAAGGATGAAGACTTTCTAGAAGAGTCTAGGCTTTGGATGAGGATGAAGACTTTCTAGAAGAGTCTAGGCTTTCTAAGGATAAATATGGAATTTAGGAGATAAATAAGGATTTATTTATCTCAAAAGCTTTAATGAGTTTGAGGCTCATTAGGGGAAGGGTTATCTCCTTGTGACAAGTGTCATAAGGGGATTGGGTTGAAAGATGGGAGGAATGTGCACAATTTGGAAAATGTGCCTAAGGTCAAAGGGTGTAAGAAAGGGGTGAGGGGCTTCTTAAATGCACCATAAATGCATGTAAGAGGGATAAGGAGGCCTTAAATGCCTTCAATGCATGTAAGAGAAGCCTCTAGAAGTTTGTTGACTTTGGGTCAAGCTTAGGAGTTGGCTAACCTTGTTTAGGGAATGTGACAAGGTTAGGGGGAGGATTAGGATTAGGATTAGGGGATTTTAGGATTAGAATGGGTGAAGAGGTTGGATTGAAAAGTTTCTAGAAGAGTCTAGAGTTTTCCTTGGTTTAGGGAGAATGAATAAATGTTTATTCATTCCAAAGGCTTTTGGTTTTGGGAATATTTATTAAAATATATTTAATAAATATGAAAATTAAATATTTAATCTTAATTAAATATTTTGTGTTGAGATTAGGGTTAGAAAGGATGGGATTAGCCTTTAATCAAAATTAAAGAAGGATTAGAAGATTTTGGAAGAGGTTAGTGGTCTTAAGGAAATTGGCCAAGTTTTGGGCAAAAAATAAATTAATTATTTATTTTGGGATTTTTGGTCAATTTATTAATTAAATAATTAATAAATAAGGAGAATAATGTTTAAATAAGATTTAAACATTTTTGGGAGGGATTTCTTAATTAAATGTTTTTAATTAAGATAAAGGGATTTAATGACATAAAAATAAATAAATTAATTAAATAAATAATTAATTAACAAATGATGATGTCATCAGGGATTTTTCAAAAAATAAAAATAATTTATTTTCTAAAGGATTTTTAGGTGTCTACATTTTGCCCCTCTTTGTTGCGATGCCGCAAGTGGCATGGCTTCAAAGACAAGCAAATAAGATGCCCAAGGCTAGAATTTAGATGAATAAGGGATTGTGCCCCCTCGAGAAAATAACACAAGGAATAAACGTTGTGGAATTTTCTCGAAAGGAAACAGAGAAGGAACGACCGAGGAAGTAGGGGAGATAAATTACCAAGCTTCCAAGAGCAAAGATGGGTGAATGGAAGATGAGATGGAATGTAAAATGCAGGATGGAGCTATATGAGGATGCAAGATTAATCTATATGATGCAAGATGCAGGGGATTTGGGGAAGCTCCATGCTTTAGATCTTTTAGAGAGCACAACCTAGTTTAATATAGCAATGCTAGAGACCTGCCAAGGATACTGGGATCACGAGGCCTTGTCACTAGTGTTGCATAGGACCGACGCTAAAAAGACACGCAGGGTTGCCCTAGCATCACACATGAACCCAAGAGGAAGCATGGTGGAAACGATGCTGAAGAAACCACAAACACACAACTGACTCATAGGCAGAAGTAAAAGATCAAAAGACCTTGCCCCAGATTATCCTCATTCGCAGTGCACCATGATATAAAGGATCGTGGTGACTTTGAGTAGAGAACAACGAGAAGCTGTAAAAGATTAACAAGACCCAAAGGACAAAATCCAAGGTCAAAATGATAACTCCAAAAGACAACCTTTGCCAAGGAGAGAGATTTGATTTGATTGATGGTGGAAAGATTGGTCTGAACATGTGGAAGGATCCATCGACATGGACCTGGTGTGCTTGGTGGAAGATTAGGTCAGACATGAAGGATACAACTGAGGGGACCCGAGATTAGGCTTAGGTCAGACAAAATAGAAGCATACATCTGTGTGGACCTGATGCTGATGGGGAGAATGCTATGTTGCTAATTGGCAAATGATGAAGTTCAAAGATGGTCATGATGATCAAGGATAGTTGACAATTGATGTTGCTAAAGTGCGAGGTTGGGTAGGACAAGATTTTTGATCAAATACTACTGCAGGACTGATGAGGATATGTACAACAAGATGCAAATATATTTACAATGAATATGTATAGAAGCTCAAGATTTAGGATGTACAAAGAACTTGGGGATGAAGCTGCAACTCCAAAGATATGCAAGATGATGCCCCAGTTGGGCTAGAAGGCCAAGATGGACTGGTGATGGATGATGTGTCCTAAAATGACACAGATTTGGGAAGGACATATCCCAACGATGATGATTGGATTGAGATCAAGGCTTGCTACAAGACTAAGGATGTGATTTGATGGATTGGTTTGATCTTGGATGTTGGATAGCTAGAGGATGTGGAGAGGATTGGAAGATTGCTAGAAGACTGCTAGGAATGTTTGGATAGGGATGAATGACATTGGATTGCAATGAGGGGTAGCCTATAGCTAGATACCAATGACAAGGGAAGATACTGGGTGATGGAAAGATGGAAGAAATGCTTAGGATGAGGATGATGGAATTGCTAGGAGATTTGGATGGAGGAAGATTTGGATTTGGATGGAAGAATGCTTGAGGATTGGCTAGAGGAATGCTTGGGGAGATTGGATGGTGGATTTTCTTAAGGATTGGAAGATGGAATGTTGGAGGAACTGCTGAGGGATCTGGATAGAGGAATGCTTGGGATTTGGGGAGATGGAAAGATTTTGGATGAAAGATAGTCTCCAAGGAATATGTCACCAAGGAATAAGATGCCCCCTGCTTAGGATAGTTCATTCATTCAGAGGTAGTAGAATGGGGTATGATTTGACAAAAGGTATGCCGATAAGAGGATGAGGAAGGTAGACGGAAGCTAGGATGAATGGATTGGATAGAGGATATGCAGCTGAAAGGTGTGATGGATGCCAAGAAGGTGCCCAAAAGCATGTATACCTGGTAGTCTTTGTTTTTTCATCAAGATCCAAAGGAGGATGAAGGAGGTGAGAGACAAATAGGATGGAGGAGATGTTGGATAAGACGGTGATAGAAGGGAATGGCCCCCAAGTGCAGAAAGGAATTGGGGGGAGGCCTACGCATGACGCCTGTTTGCCAGGTTTTCACCATGGTACTTGTCCAAGGTGCTTGAATTGCCAAGTTTTCACCATAGGACGAATGTTTTTCTCTTTTCTTTTCTTTTTTGATATTTTTCTCTTGATTTTTTCCAATTTTTATGGATTTTCTGATTTTTTGCTGATTAGATGCTGACCTTCTGATATTTTTGATGTGTTGCTATCTTTCTTCACTGATCTTCTGACTTGTTGTTGATGTTTTCTGATTTTGCTGACCTGCTGATTTCTCTGATTTGTCACTAACTTTCTTCATTGATCTTTCTGATGTGCTTGGATGTTGGTACAACTTTGTTAGGATGGAGGAATTTATGCAAAAGCACAGATTGGATGGGGTAGATGAGATATATGGTGGTAGAAATTGTTTGGATGGAAAGATAGAAAGTGATCATGATAGGGAGATGCTGTCAGGACCAACATTGACACATGTTGTGAGGAAGATGGATGAAGCGGATAGGACATGGAAGATAGAGGTGAATGTGATGGAGGATTTACACTAAGAGATTTTGAATCTTTGGGACCCAAAATAGATTTAGGAGATGGAGGAGAAGACTGAATAGCTGGGGGATTAGCAACTTTGGATGCCATTGTAGATGTTTCTTTTAGATGCATTACATCTTTTTGCTTTGGGATCCACATCATTTTTTCTTTAGCTTTGGTGGGCCTTTGTGGCCATTGGTATGCATCAGATTTTTCTTTTTCATTACTAGGCCTTTGTGGCCATGTAGTGGATTTTGCTTGTTCTTTGCTAGGCCTTTGTGGCCATTGGGATGCATTGGATTGCTTGATTGGATTTTTCTTTGGTTGACCATGTCATTTAGATTGGACATGGCAATCCTTAGATCTTTGTGGATATGTCCCTTTATTCATATTGGATATGGCATCCAAATTGTGGGGAGCATCAGAGTGAATATGAGGAGATGTGCGGGATGGAGGAAATATGGATGGAGAGATGAAAGGAGATTGGTAGATAGGATATGTGGGAATGTGCCTTTGTTGATCTTGACTAGGGATGCTTGGATTTTGGATGAAAGATTGAGTAGGATAAGATGGGGGATGATATTTTGGGATGTAAGGTCCCAAAATGGATTGGGTATGTATAGGATATGTGCTAGAAGATTTTGGGACATAGGGACCCAAAATGGATTTGGAGGATGAAGGAGGAATATGATAGGTTGTCTTTGGTTGTAACGATGGAGGAGGAGGAATGGCATTGTATGCTTTGGGAGATGTGATGGTGGGTTTGGAAGGATGCTTGAATTTAGCTTTAGTTGTACCAACCTTTCTGGAGGAAGTGTCTTCTTCTGATGTGTGACCAATGCCACATAACTTTGGATGTTTCTTGTCTTGGATAGGCTCCAGATTTCCTTGTTCATGGATGCCTAGGCCTTTGCCTTGATAATTCCATTTCTTAAGCATTTTATCAAAACAAGGATATTTCTAACTTGGGGAATATGATAAACATCCAGTTTCTGGTTCCCTGATGGAAGATATAGAACTTATTGCTTCTGCTTCAAGTGGACTGCCTTTGACAAATGTAAGTGGACCAAGAGGATAGAGTGTTGGCAGCTGGATAGTTTGGTTTGGAAGATCCTCAAGAGGAGAGGATAGGATGGTGGGATTTTGACTGGGATTGGGGGATAGTAATGAATCTTCAGATGGAGAAACTAGGATGATAGGATCTTGGATTGGAGGAATTAGGATTGTAGGATTTTGGATTGGGGGTGATGGAAGCAATAGAACATGTGATGGGGGAAGTGAAGGGATTGGATCTTGATTTTCTTTTGCCAGTATTTCAACATGCTTTTGGGAAAGATCTTGACATGGTAGGATTTGTGTGGGTAGAATGTTGGGGGATGCATGGATGGACTCTTCAGATGGGGTGGATGGAAGGATGGGAGATTTTGTAGTTGTGATGTCTGGAAGAAGGAAGAACTTTTCAGATGGTATGGATGAAAGGATGGAAGGTTCTGTAACCGTGATGGCAGGAAGAAGGGTGAACTCATGAGGCTCATCAGATATGCTTTGGATAATGCTAGGAAGGGGTGATGTTGGTGGGGATTGGATGGAGACTCCAGATGGAAGGGACTCAATGATGCTAGGAGATGGAAGAGGATCAATGTATGGAAGATAGATGATAGATGGGAGCGATGGATGGGCCTCATCAATGATGGCTTCACATGAATTTTTGAGATGGTTTGGATCTTCAACTTTAGGAGTGGGATTTGTTGTTGGCTTCCTTGTGAAACTCCTTGGAGACTTCCGATTTGGAGGAGGTGAGGGTTTAGAATGTGTAGAAGATGGGGAGCTTGGATGGTCCTCAAATGAAGGTGGGATGGAAGATTTTGAACTTTCTTGAGGGGATGATGGTGTTGAAGAGGTAGAGGTGATGGATCGAGGTATGGGATATGAAGCGGTTTGAAGGATGTACTTTTCTTGTGAGAGGGGATTTTTGGAAATGTGGTTTGGAATAGAAGATGGTGGATTGAGATAGGATGGAGGATTGGAGAAAAGGATTGGAAGACTTGGTGTTTGGTTTTGAAAGGGTTTTGGAGGATAAGTGGATGGAGGTTTTAGATAAGGGAAGTAGCGTGAAGTGTTTCGAGGGAATGGTGGTGATTGGGATATGACTCTAGCAGGAGATGGAGGTATGATGGATGCATATGGAGGATGTGTAGGTTTAAGATAGGGATAAGGTGTGGATGGATAAGATAATGGATTTGCCTTGCCAAGGACATGAAAGGGAGTGCTAGTGGATAAGCATGAAGGCATGATAGGATATTTTGGAGGAATGATTGGATGCTGGGGGATGTTTGGAGAAATCTTGCTAAGATTTTGAAAATATGCATCATGATCTACAAGGCTTTCATCATCATCAAGATAGGATGGAGTGGGAGAATATACATAATAACCAAGCTCATCATAATAGTTTTGAGACATGCTGACTTGTGGATGAGTCGGGTAAGGATGAAGGACGAAGATGGATTGGAAGACTAAGACTCAGATTGGGATGACTGATAGGATCAGAGTAGGATTGGATTTGGCTTAAGATTGGAAGAAGACTGACTCTAGAGGAAGATAGACAAGGGGATGGGGGATGACCAAGATGACTCTACTAACCTAAGATAGGAGGAAAGGATGACAAGACTAGATTGAATATGACTGGAAGACCATGATTTGAGATTCTAAAAGCATTGGAAATTTTTTGGATTTTGGTAGGATTTGGACTGACATGGCTATTTTGAGTATCTTTGAACCAAGTTGTAGATCAGTTTGATGTTTTCCAATGGAAAAGGATAGATTTCAAAAAATATTTTTGGAAAAGAAATCTCCGCAAGGGACAAAGCAACCTCGTGGGATACAAGCAGGATGACTGACTCTGATAAAGCTTTTGAAAGTGTATGTTCCAACAAGTGTTTTCACGGAGTATTGACTGTCAAGCACTTCAAACAGATCTACCTAAGGAAGGTGAGTATCAAAATTGCTTGCCCACAGCTTGGTACCCCCTAAAAGGGAATACAAATGGTGAGTAATCTTGAGGTGATCCGGTAAACCCCTTGGATCGATCCTTGCACAAGGATTTTGATACTTTCAGATGTAGATAGGGTAGCCTCTATTTTATCAAATTTTTAATAGTTCCGTGGAGTCTCCATACCTGGTTATGCTGACCGCCTGTGACTCACTTAAGAGCCTAGCCAACAACGCTGGGGGAGGAATATTTACCTTTCCCCAGACATTTGCATTTGGCACAAAACGCCCGTGGATTAGGAGATATAAGTGAGTACTTTTTGCCTTCACTTTATTTATATACCGGCTGGGGGGGATACCGGTTTGAGGTCATTCTCCGAGGAGGAAGCGCTTTTCTCCCTGGACAGGCCTCGCTAAAAGTAGAACAAGTGAACTTGTCCGAGTCCAAATGTTCTACGTTGCTTACTTTAACAAGGATTTACAAAAAATGAAAGCTCCTAGATGCACATCAAGCAAGTTTGTTCATTTTTCCAAATTGATTAAGTGATGTTTGAAAAAAAAACCTTTGAAATTGAAGACACAAGTGCTTAAGGTTTGATTTGTTCTTTCTCCAAAAGATAAACGATTTGAGCGATTGCAAGTTCTTTCCTTTGAGCATTCAAGATTGAGTGAGCGTGTTGATTTAGAACTTTGAAAGTGCTTTGTTTTAGCCTTAGATCATTCAAGATTGAGTTTGTTTGAATTGAAATACAACAAGGAAGGAATAGGGATGCTTTTCTTTCCAATTTAGATCATTCAAGATTGTGTTTGATTTTCAAAATGAAAATGACACTTTAGGACCTAAGTTCATTCCTTTAGTTTCATTCAAGATTTTGTTTTGACCTTTTTTTTTTTAGACCCCAAGGCAAAGTTCCTAGATTTAGTTTGATGCATAAATTGGAAAAACATTCAAGACTTTGCCACAAAAAGATGTTAGAATTTCTAGGACTGATTTTCGAAACCCATTTTAGATTTTAAGATGCAAATTTGAGATTCTTTTTAAGTACCCAAAGCTTTCAAGTGTTCCTAATTTTTGAATGAATGCATCTAAAACCTTGATGTTGCAAGGATGCACATGCTTTGATTAATTTTTTCTTGTTTATTAGAACAAATTTTGAAAATTTTAGTCCTTAATGCATTCAACAATGATTTGGGGATTCATTTTAAACACTAAACAAGGTGTGTATGATTATGCTTCCTTAAACATTTTTTTTTGTTTTGTTTTTTTTTTATAGAAAAATTTGCCATGATCCTACAAGAAGAAGAAGAAGAAGTAGATAGAATAGAAGAAGAATATAGACAAGAAGAGGAAGAAGAAGTAGATAGAATAGAAGAATAATATAGACAAGAAGAGGAAGAAGAATTTGAAGTGCTTCGTCCACCTATAAGCTTGAAAAATCAAAATGTTTGCAAAGAACCCGTGAAGTGGGTCCCACCGGGCGTGCCAGAATGTAGACTATGATTTTGAACCTGTTACCTGTCTTCAAAGGCTGAAACATTCAAACATTAGACTAATCTAACATGTTCATAAACTAAAAAAAAAAGCATAAGACATGAAAACAAAACCAAAGCCACCTCAAGATTGTTGCTAAAAACAAGTGCTATAGAGCAAATGTTTGATTCGCTTCAATTAGAGGGATGCGGGTGTGCTCTCAAATGCATGGAGAGGGATTTATGGTGATGCATAAATGATGAGAAAAGCTTGAAATATGAACTAAGATTAATCCATTAAGCTATTCTAAGATGTGTTAGAAAATATGAAAAACATGAAGAAATCTAACAATTAAGATGTATGCTAAGATGATCTAGCTAAAAATGCTCATGATAACAATGCATAAATGATAAAAACTAAGCTAATTATTTGCTCTTGGAAGGAGGAGTATTTATAGGATTTCCTAAGGGCTTGGGTTAGGAGGATAGGTTAGAGTTTGGGGTAAGGTTAGGGGTTGAGTCAAGGGGATAAGGATGAAGACTTTCTAGAAGAGTCTAGGCTTTGGATGAGGATGAAGACTTTCTAGAAGAGTCTAGGCTTTCTAAGGATAAATATGGAATTTAGGAGATAAATAAGGATTTATTTATCTCAAAAGCTTTAATGAGTTTGAGGCTCATTAGGGGAAGGGTTATCTCCTTGTGACAAGTGTCATAAGGGGATTGGGTTGAAAGATGGGAGGAATGTGCATAATTTGGAAAATGTGCCTAAGGTCAAAGGGTATAAGAAAGGGGTGAGGGGCTTCTTAAATGCACCATAAATGCATGTAAGAGGGATAAGGAGGCCTTAAATGCCTTCAATGCATGTAAGAGAAGACTCTAGAAGTTTGTTGACTTTGGGTCAAGCTTAGGAGTTGGCTAACCTTGTTTAGGGAATGTGACAAGGTTAGGGGGAGGATTAGGATTAGGATTAGGGGATTTTAGGATTAGGATGGGTGAAGAGGTTGGATTGAGAAGTTTCTAGAAGAGTCTAGAGTTTTCCTTGGTTTAGAGAGAATGAATAAATGTTTATTCATTCCAAAGGCTTTTGGTTTTGGGAATATTTATTAAAATATATTTAATAAATATGAAAATTAAATATTTAATCTTAATTAAATATTTTGAGTTGAGATTAGGGTTAGAAAGGATGGGATTAGCCTTTAATCAAAATTAAAGAAGGATTAGAAGATTTTGGAAGAGGTTAGTGGTCTTAAGGAAATTGGCCAAGTTTTGGGCAAAAAATAAATAAATTATTTATTTTGGGATTTTTGGTCAATTTATTAATTAAATAATTAATAAATAAGGAGAATAATGTTTAAATAAGATTTAAACATTTTTGGGAGGGATTTCTTAATTAAATGTTTTTAATTAAGATAAAGGGATTTAATGACATAAAAATAAATAAATTAATTAAATAAATAATTAATTAACAAATGATGATGTCATCAGGGATTTTTCAGAAAATAAAAATAATTTATTTTCTAAAGGATTTTTAGGTGTCTACACAAGTTATATTAGTTTCAACCATAAAACATATTGTATCCTTATACTTTTCCACAATGCTCTCTCGAATTCTGTACCTCATTTGCATCTTAGCCCTGAAGGTCTTCAATTCCAATGTTAGATAATCTCTCAACATACTCTCAGTGGATACCTTGCTAGATACCTGTGGCATGGATGGAATGGACTTGTCCAAATACAAATCTGATACTTTCCCAACTATATGAAGATACATGTAGATGATCAATGACCCAAACTTGAATATCTTTTTCTTGTCATGCTTTATTGCCTTAATGTTATCAATCAAATGTGCACACAAGATCTCACACAAGTTGAACTCTCCATATTCATTCACAAGTCTAATGGCAACTAGAATTGTGCCTGCATACACACTACTCACATTGCTGGTGTGATGAAACTTGTATCCTAGTATCATAGACATCAATTTGATGTTTTCTTGTGAAATAGGCTTAATTATCATCCCACACCTATCACTTCTAGATTTACATGTTTTCTCAACAATCTTTCTAACATCCTTACCCACATGAAGGATAGAGCCTGTCCTAGAAAGGCCTGTCATCTCATGAATTAGGTCACTGGTGATTCTTACTGGCACATCACCTATCTAGAATAAATCATCATGAATTCTGCTCAACAATATCTTAATCCATTTAGTCTCATAGAATTCATATGTCATAGCATACTCAACTATAGGGTGATCATTCCATTTAACATATTCATCCATGAATGTTTTGTCTAGTTTCAACATGGTACCCATGTGTACCCTTAACCTATCCAACTTGACTAGTTCTTTCTTGTAGTAGATATATGCCCTAATGTCCTCGACATGAATAACGCCCATAGGCGTGTGGGAGAAAGCTCCTTCTAAATCATCTATGGTTGACTTAAATGGATGCTTCTTCAATACATATCTCTTCTTAGAAAAATCATAAACTATAGGAGTGGCCATGACTTACTTGATTAATCACTTTCCAACTGATCTCTGAGATAATATGAAGACTTCTGGATCTGTGCGATGAACTAGGGTTTCTACAATTGGCCAAATGCACTACTAATCATAGATAAATCAATCTCCAAGTCTTCACAAAAACTTCCAAGGCTCTTTTTTTTCTTCAATCGCTCTAAGTTTGAATGCAATGAGCAATTAAACAACTTTCTATGCACTTAAAGTGAGAATTTTGCCATTAATGCAAGTCACGTAGACTAGCCTGTCACTTCAAAATTTCCAACTCAAGTCCTATTCACAATAAGCATGTGCTCTCTTGCATAGAGGTACCTTTATACTCCAAACACTTAAGTCCAAAGGTGCATAGTATGGGAATGAGTATACCAGCCATGTAGGGGTCTAGAGCTAAATTAGCTCCCCCTATGACCTTGAGGGCCATTCATCTAGATGTACAGGGTGCATCCACTGAAAATGCATCCAATACATTCTTATCAAAATTTTCCTTCTTTCCTTTTGACCAAATCAAGATCACATCCTCTAAGGCTTTCACAAACTTGACTTCTCCTTCAGGATCCAATACTAGTTCTTCAACCTTTTTAGGGCTTTCCTAATCTTGCGTCCTTGATCTATAGAACTTTGAGATATGTCTAGCTTTGTTATAAGAGTGACAAATGACTGGAGGACTTATATTATTCAGCGCATTGACATGAGTCACCATTTTACATTGTCTTGCTGAGTGACCATTATAGTTACATATCTAACATGTATCATTCTGAGAGCTTCTTATGTTTGTTTGATTCTTATTTATCTGATTATGTTGAATCATGTTCTTCTTACTAGTCTTGCAATTCATAGCTCTATGACCAAATTTATTACATGAATAATAGTAACCATTAAAGGGTCTTACCTCTGTACAGCTCCTTGCAATGTGTCCATGCTTGTTACATGCAAAACAATTGTGTTCTACTTGCTTGCACTCATTCTTAGGTGGTCCACTATTGTCTTTGGTTTGATCTTCAGTCTTCTCAGTACCAGTAGAGTATTTTTGTGTCTCCTTTCTTGCTCACATGTTGTCAATCTAGTTTTAGGCTTCATTATATCTAATATAGCTAGTGTCTCATTTGGCTCTTCTTGCATACAACTGAGATTCTATCAAATCAAAACTCATGTGGAATTTGTCAATGTGATTCTTTGCTTCTTTCAATTCAGACTCCAATCTTTCTTTGCAGTTCCTTAGCTCCAAGATTTCCAAGTTGGCTTCCCTTAATTCCTCATTGAGTTGAAGGTTCTCCTTGACTTGTTCATTGTAGACTTCTTGATTATTGATCAGTTTATCATCAAACTCTTCAAGTATTTCTTTCAAAGATGCATTGTCTTCATTCAACTTCTTGACCTTTTCTTCAAGATCACTGTTAGAGAATTCTTTCAAATCCTTTCTTAGTTTTTGGATAACTAATTGAGCATCACTGACCTTTTCCTTTAGCTCTTCAATTTCTCTTTCTAAATTGTCTAGGTCTTTAAGAGCAGCCTCAAGATTTCTTTTCTGATGTTTCATTTTTTCTTTGTCCATGATATCCTCAAGTGGTTAAACTTATTTGTTGAGGACCAAAGCTCTGATACCAATTGTTAGGAATGGGAACCCTGAGAGGGGGGGGGGGGGGTGAATCAGTTTTCACTGTATTTTAACTTTTCACTTTAATCTTTATACTACACTTAAATGCTTGAGTATTGAATAAACATTCACATAAACATGAAACATGAAATCAACACATGACACCAATATGGCTACGGGGAAACCCAAATAGGTAAAAACCCCAATGGGAATTGACACCCACTAATATTCTGCACTAGTGTTTTGTGATCCTTGTTAGAAGATCCTTAACCCTGTTAGGCGTTTCTTTACAATGCTTTTAGTACAGTAGACCTTGTTAAGGTTCAGACCCTATTAGGAGTCTTTTATAATAATCCCTATTAGGGGAGTTGAATCACTATCCTAGAGCTCACTGCTCAAATAAAGAAGGCTACAACCTTCTGATCTCAGATAAAAACTATATCTATTGGATGAACTGTCACTATGACACAACTTGCCAGATGAGTTCCTTTGATGCACTGATGCTTCGACCTCTAGAAAAGCTCTAATACATCTTATAATTTCTTCGCATATCTCTTCTCTACTTATTACAACTCTATCTTGACTTACATATCGAATACAATGGGCGCATCTTATATTTATATGCTCGTACAAAATAAACAACTAGGTCAGCCCTATAACCTATTACAAACAATGATTCCAAATGAATTGGATTAAGTGTACTTACAATTAAACATATAAAATTGTCGTAAACCTAAATACAATGGGTGCATAGCCTTTACAACATTACATTATAATCACAAACCAAAATATTAACGGTCGGCTCCATGCTCTGTTCTCTGCTTGCACACACTGGCTGTGCAACTTCAACTGACTATATCTTTCAATTCCTTGCACATCTAATTATGTGCTCATGGACTAAGCATGAGTATAGTCTAACTAACTTAACTTCTAGGGCACATACCATAATTCTTTTATACACACATGCGTTGATGCTCTGAGCTACAAGAACTCTATACATTGTCGAGTCTTCAACACTTAACTGAATTTTGATCTTTATATCAAATGCACTGACTCCAAACTATTATATGACTTTGTTTCCATAATGACAACACTATATCAAGTCATATACACCAGTATAGCCAACTTTCCAACAATCACATGACTGGTGATGAAGAAAAATTTGATCATCTAGAGCAATATAATGGAGGATCTATAAAAATGGGTAATGATACACCTTGTATGGTTAGAGGAAAAGGATCTTTACTAATAAATGATAAAATAAAATGTGATAATGCTTATTGGGTAGAATGACTAAATTACAATTTTCTAAGTGTGGCACAACTTAAAAACTTAGGTCACCGAGTAGCTTTTGAGGGAAAGAAGGTAAAGATATTTGATGATGGAGGAAAACTTGTTGGAACAGGAGCACAAACAAAAGGTAATTTATTTTATCTTGACAATGTTGATTCTTCATGTTTAATGATGAAAAATGGGGATGCATGGTTATGGCATAAAAGGTTATGTCATGTAAACTTTGATAACATGATCAAGATCAGTAGAAAGAAAAAGGTTAGAGGTCTGCCTAGCCTAGAAAAGCCGGATCATGTAATGTGTCATCAATGTCAGAAAGGTAAGATGATAAAATCTAGTTTTAAGAGTAAAGACTATTCAACAAAGAGAATTTTGGAGCTAGTTCACACTGATCTATGTGGTCCCATGAGAAGATAGAGCTACTATGGAGATAGATATTTCATTCTATTTGTTGATTATTACACCAGATTGATGACTGTAATGTTCTTAAAAGAAAAATACGAGGCATTTAAGATGTTAAATGGTATAAAGAAAAAGTAGAGAAAGAAATTGGGAAAGAACTGAAATGTTTGAGATCAGATAGAGGTGGTGAATTTATTTCTGATGAATTTACTAACTATTGTAATGAGCATGGTATAAAAAGATAGGTTTCTACACCGAGAACACCTTAGCAAAATGACATTGCTGAAAGGAGGAATAGATCAATTGTTGATTGTGCAAGGACACTGACAATAAAAAATAATGTGGCTTAGACATACTAGAGAGAGGTAGTTAGCACAACTTTATATGTTCTGAATTGAGTACAATTGAAGAAGGACACAAACAAAACACCCTATGTCATGCCCATATTTCTACAAGAAAAAACACACCAATTTTTTTTAATAAGTTTAAGATTAAGGTTAAAAGTTGACTTAAGTTTGCATGATTAAACATGGGAGAAAGTTGGTACTTTCAATTGTGGGGAAGCATGATGAGGGTTCATCGATAACACTCACCCCTAAGTATTATGAATGCCCAACCTATTTCCCAGTTAACTAACTTTAATCTTAATCTTAATTTAAATGATTTTTCACTAAACACAAATACACTAATAATATTAATGGATTAAATATCTTTCCTTTAATCTATAGATTTCTCTTAGATTAAAACAATGATTATCTTATAAAATTAAACTATAGTTAAGAAAGTGTTTCTTAAAATAATAATTAACTAAATAAAAAATCAAATTTGATTATAACTCTCTATGTCGTATTTCCTTTATTGGAATTAGACAATAATTTAACTAAATTTTTTAAAAATCCGCTTTGGTAAGATGGTTCCTTTATTAATCTCAACATGATAAATGACAAATCTCCATATGTCATTAGTTAATTAGATTCCATAAAAATAATCAATAATATTAAATAAATCCTCCATTAAGATTTGATACCTTAAAGAATTAATCTAACCAACAAAATCCCCCCTCATTAATAAATTAATTTAGCTACATTTTGATTAAATTATTAATTGCCAAAAGTATCAACACAATCCATTTCTTAATCCTTTAAAATAAAACATACACACCCAAAGATTGAAAAGTCACATCAAAAAGCCATTAAAATAAACAAAATATCAAAAGGGGGTTTGGGGGGAAAAACAAAGAGGTGAGGAAAAATGAATTTCAAATGGGCGTTGACTTTCTCCTTCTACCCTAACCCTAATCCCGAAATTAGGGATAATGGAAAAAGAGAAAACCCAAAAAGACTCCCAAAACTTCATTTTCTCCTCTCAAACTCTCTCTCAACCAAACCCTAATGGTTTGGGCATTTTTTTTCTTTTTCTTTTTCCACCATTTTGTGTTACAGGTATGAAGAGTTGGATAGAAAAAGAAGAGCAAGGAGAATATTAAGTATATGCCCATAAGTGCATATGTGCAAATACACCCATCTTGGGAGTATTTACAAATATACACTCATGTATATACACTCTTAGAAATCAGCCATTCAAGAAGATTCAAAAGTTTGGTAAGAAAGAAGAAAACCCTTCTTTGTTTTGAAAATACCAACAAATAAATTGTTGAATGGCATTGTCCCTAATTTTTTTGTTTTTATTTAACACAACTATCATTTTTCATTTATTCATTGTTGCTGGTTTTATTTTATTATTTTAAATCTTTTTTTAAAAAACTGTTCATAAAAATCTTTTTTATTATAAAAAAAAGATTAAAAAAATCAAATGAGGGAGGTGAGTTGGCCTCGACCCAGCCCCTTGGCCACAACCGCAGGTTGTGGGAGGCCCACAAGACCGCGACAACCACAGCCTTGGTTGTGGTTGCCGCAAGTCGTGGGTTATTTCACACACCCTGTGCGCATGGTAAAGAGGAAGGAGGCAGGTGCGGCAGCAGCCGACCCCCCATAAATTATTTTTTTTATTTAGATTTTTTCTAAAACATTTTTTTTTTGTTTATTATTATTTTTTTTGAAAATGTATATTTTATATTATATATATATATATAGCTTTTTGAAAATAATGCAAAATAGATTTCAATATATATATATATATATATATATATATATATATATATATATATATATATATATATATATATATATATATATATATATATATATATATATATATATATATATATATATATATATATATATATATATATATATATATATATATATATATATATATATATATATATATATATATATATATAAAAGAAAAAGTTTCCTATTATAATAAAAAAATATAATAGTTAGTTTAACAAGAAAAACTAAAGTATGTTTAGTTTCCAAAGAAAATATTTTATTTTCTAAAAGAGAATCTACTTAACATATTAATGACTAAAAACACATATTTTTTTGTAACAACAACTATATTTTATTTTAAAGAGTATGTACTCGACGGATTTTATTTTAAACAAATGTTCATAACATGAGCTTTTTTCGTAAACAAAATACTAGCATCCTGTTTCATTTTGCAGATTTAGAAATAGCATCTTATACTGGTTTATAAGGAAGACTAAATAATTAAAATTCTGTCTAAATGCTATCATAAGAGACATATCTGTGCATTCCTTTATTTTTTTTCAATATAAATAATAAGAACCTAGAATACTATAAAATCTACAACTTTCAATTTCTCATAACATAAAAACCAACTAAAATAAATTAGCATTCTACAAGAACAATCTAATTTTTTTGAAATTTTAACAGTATTAAAAATAGATTTAAAATTCTATCCTTTTTTCATTTTTGAAAAAAAAAAAACTATAGAAGTAAAGAACAAATTAATATTTTTTTTTTGCACCAATCTATTTCCTTAGGGTTAGATAATGTGCTCTTACATCCACATTTAAAACATCATACTGTTTCATCTTCATATGTAAATTTAATAAGGCAAATATACATTCTTGAAATAACAATACTAACAACTAGGAAAATTTTACAAAGTTGTTCCCAAAACAACATTATACATTTACTCCAACAAGGAAATTCTTTAGGATACCTTTCTACAAAAGGATACTACTCCTTACAAAAAAGCTAAACATGATAGGCAAAATAAAGCCATTCCAAGCTACACTTCAAGATACAATCTCTTCAATACCTGCAAATAAAAGTATAATAGTGATGAACTACAACTGATTTAGAACCTAATTGAAGAATTTGTGATTAGAGATCAATGAGTTGCTGATTAGATATGGAATATGATTAAATTAGTAATATGTTGTCATTGATGTCAACCTGTTTGACAACACTTATCTTGTAAGTTACTATACCGAAATATCTGTAGAAAATGAGTGAAAGAGATGAAGAACATAAATATCTACATGGGGAAGATGTCTATGACAAATGAGGATAAGGAATACATTGGGTAACTTATTGATGAGTCTATGACCTTATGTTATAGACTTGATTATGTTTCATTCATCTATGATGAAGGATAGAGCCAAAATGTACAAGGCGGTGTGATCGGTTGATGAAGCATTTCAGTACACACTGACGAAGTGTAGTGTATACTAAGCATAGTATAAACCAAGCCTATGTTCACCGACACATTTCTTTGTTAACCGAGTGGGAAAAAGGAACTAAATGATTAGTTTAGCCGATAAGGATTGATGAGCTGGAAAGTGTATAACTTCGAGGTAAAGGATAATGTTTGTAACAAAGATCGATGGCTAACATAATTCAAGAAACATCTAAAGAATGAAATCAAAACATGTTATTGACACATCAGCCAAGGAAGGTTAAAGCAGTAAAATCAATGAAGGTGATTAAGCGGAAAAATCTAACGGAGGAGAAGAAAATGGTTTACTTGTCTATTTAAGAGACTAGAGTTTCACAATGAAATGTATGCCGGAAGAAGGAGACTATAGAGTTATCACATGAACAAGTTTTCATGTATGCCTAATCAAACTGGTTAAGGAGAATTGGACTGTAGAGTTTACCAAGTGTCAGGAAGCTATAATTGAGCGACAGTAAGTTAATGGAAATTGATTGAAACATAATAGATACATTGATCAGAGGATTTGAATGAGCTTAACAAAGATCTAATAATGTGCAATTGAAGTTGTGTTATGATTAGATCAATTGCTATTATATTTTAACCATTGTGAATAGAAAAATCTCTTAACAGAGTGGACTAGGAAAGACTTTTATGTATCATATATAGAATGAACATTGTTATCCTATCAAACCCATAGTGAATGTTGGTTGGATGATAATAGTTGGTCTAAAATCCTCTAACAAGGTCACACCTAATAGTGTTTTTATTGTTAGGAATGAATGCTTGGCATTCCTTCTGTAGCAATTGTTGTTGCATTCATGACTATGATTGTCATTGATGTCAACACAGTGATCTTCTGGAGACTCGCAGAGGAGTAGATAGTGTTTTGATTAGCGCACGTGGGATATTGCAGGTGGAGCTATGCAATGTTGAGGTTATACTCTTTGATATGTTATATCTCTATGGTTAAGAGCATAGATAGTAATTCATTAATTCATGAAAGTTATGAGAATTTTGGTGGAAGCAGTATTTAGGCAGTGTTCCTGAGTAGCGGTTTGTGGAAATCGGATGATATCTCCTAATTGAGATGGAATCTGGTTTTGCACAGTTAAAGGGAAGTTTGAGACACATTGATAGTGACATGGTTGATAGCACAAACTTTGAGGTCACATGAGGGAAGAGTTATTGTATTTGGAAGCTGACAATTTTGTGTAATTTTGATGTAGCGTGTGAAAAATTTTATTCTATAATTGTTTGCCGACTCATTTGTAATTATTTGAGTATGGTATAAAGGAAAGAATGTTTTTCCTTTTTGAGATGAAAGTTTTAATGTAATTGAATGTAAGCATGGTATGGTTTAATGCGAATGTATGCATGAAGTGAAGAAAAGAGCTAAAGATATTGTGAAAGTGAAATTGTGAAGGAAGACATACGAAGTACAGAGATCTGGAATTGAGATCTGGTGTAGCAGTGTGTGCAATTTGGCACAGTGAGGAGGTTACATATTTCATATTATTCTATTGAATAATCTTAAGGTCACTTGGACAGTGTGTTCAGTGATCTTTCCATTGAAGCTATTTGGGTAGTGGGTCCTTCTGTCTTCCATAACTCCTAACAGGGTTAGAATCTTTTAACAGGGATTCAAAATCTCCTAACAAGGATTCATATGTACTGAATTTATTTCATAAGACTCCTAACAAAGTCCATCCTTTCACAAGGAATATTCATATTAGTGCATCTTTTGTGGGCATCATTCCCACCGGGGTTTACTCTTAGATCAAGAGGTTCCCTAGTCAACATATCATGTGTTATTGTGTCATTGTGTATGAATATCTTTCTATGGTTGGTAATTATATTTTTTACATGGTTAAATGATGTTGAAATAGATAAAGGTTATAATTATCTGATAACTGATTCACCCCCCCCTCTTAGTTATCTTGGTGGACTTTACTTTCTAACAATTGGTATCAGAGCAGTAGGTCCTTGAAAGGAAAGTTTAACAGCTTAAGGAGATCCATGGTGAATTTTAGGAAAGAAAGCCCTAAGTTTGATGGAGTAAATTTTGACACCTAGAAAGAAAAGATGAATACTCATCTACTATGTTTAGGACCAAGTTATTGGTTGATTACAAAGAATGATAAGTCTATCATTGAAGAAGATAATCTTGAAACAAGTTCTAAAGATGAGGTAGATCTATTGATGTGCAACATACTTTCAAGAGAAGCACTTTTGACAGTGCTTCCGAAGAATGAATACAATTGGGTAAAATGTTTGAAGAAATCTTATGAAATTTGGAAAGCTTTACACTCTACTTTTGAAGGTGATGAACATGCAAAGAAAGCTAGGTTACGTAATTGGATATGTGCATTTGAAGATATAAGAATGATGGAAGATGAATTTGTTAGAAGCTATATTGTTAGAATGTCAGAAATTGTTGCAGGGATAAAATCTTGTGGAGGAGAAAAGATAAAGAATGAAGTGATATGAAAAATTCTAAGGACATTGAATCTTGTATTTAAGAAGACAACATAGATGATTGAAGAAGTTATACCTTGTACTACAAATTTTTCAAGAGAGACTCTTCTTCAAAGATTGGAAGTAGCAAAGATGAACCTGAGGTTATCAAGAGACTTACCTAGAATGGAGACAACATTCAGTGCTCTTAGTATCCATCCTACTTTGTCAAGAAGTACCAGTGTGAATGGAGATTATGCCAGCAGCAGATCTAGAAATGAAGAAGACAAGAAGATTAAAGAAGGTATTGCCTTACTTGTGAAAAGAGAACCAGACGGTAAGAAAATTTTTAAATGTTGGACTTGTCAAGAATATGGTCCTTTTGCATCTAAGTGTCCTAAGAGAGTTAAAAAGTACAAAAATAATTTCAAGCCTAGAAGGTCTAAAGAATGTTATTATGCTAATGATGAAGATCTTGAAGCTAGTATTGAAAGAACTCTAAGTGAAAGTGATACAGAGAATAATGATGAAATATGATTTGTAGCAATTAAAAAAGAGAATCCTGAATCTGATGTGAAGGAAGAAAAAGCCTTAGTTTCCAAAGTTGAAAAGAAAGTTGATTGGATTATAGACAGTGGTTGTTCACATCATATGACTGGAGATATGAAGAAGTTCATAAAGTTTAACAATTATGATGGAGGAGTTGTTAGAGTTGGTAACAATGCACCTTGTTTGATTAAAGGTATAGGATCTATTACTCTTGATGGAAAGACTAATACTAATGATGGTTACTTTGTGGATGGTTTGAAACATAATCTTTTGAGTGTTGGACAGTTAGTGGATAAGGGATATCAAGTTTGGTTTACTAAGAAAACTTGTGTGAGAGAGGATAAAGATGGAAATCTGATTGGAACTAGATCTAGAACGAGAGGTAATGTATTTCAGTTGAATCCTACTAAGATGACATGTTTGATTACTAAAATTGATGATAGTTGGTTATGGCATAGAAGGTTTTATCATATAAACTTTGATAACATTGTGAAAGTGAGTACTACACTTGCAGTAAGAGATTTGCCTAAAATTATGAAGCCTACTAACATGATTTGCAAGGAATGTGTGATGGCTAAATAGAAGAGAAGTTCATTTCCTAGTAAAAAGTTCACATCGGCAGAGAAGTTGGAGATTGTTCATACAGACTTGAGTGGTCCTACCAGGAGTAGAGGATTCTATGGAGAAAGGTATTTTATGATTCTTGTTTATGATTTTACAAGAATGATGTGGATTGCATTTTTGAAAAAAAATTTGAAGCATTTGATAAATTTAAGATCATTAAGAATAAAGTTGAGAATGAATCTAGAATGAAGATTAAATGTTTGAGATCTGATAGAGGTGGAGAATTTACTTCTAGAGAGTTTAACACCTTTTGTGAAGTGAATGGTATTAAGAGATAGTTTTCAGCCCCTAGAACACCTAAACAAAATGGTATTGCAGAAAGAAGAAATAGGTTAGTGACTGAAGCAACAAGAGCTATGTTATTTGAGAATGATTTAGTGAAGACATTCTGGAGAGAAGTAATGAATAAAATAGTATATACAATGAACAAAGTACAAATCAGAGAAGACACAGAGAAGACACCTTATGAATTATGGTTTGGACATGCAGCCTCAGTTAAGTATTTTAGAATTTTTGGAAGCAAATGTTATATAAAGAGAGATGATGATATTGGAAAGTTTGATCCTAGAAGTGATGAAGGTATTTTTCTTGGATATTCTTTGAAAGGCAAAACATATAGATGTTACAATAAGAGAACTAAAACTATTGTTGAGGGTGAAAATGTTAAAGTTGATGAAAATTTCAAAATTTAGGAAAGAATGCTTGATTATGAATCTAATGAAGAAACTCATCCTAAGCCTAACATTGAAACTACTAAATTATTCTATGAGACTACAGTGAATTGTTGAATGAAAGTCATGTTGAAGAAACTAGAGAGGAATCTAGAGAAGAATCTATAGTGGAAGCAAGATCTATGACTATGACACTGAACAAGTATTTATCAAGACATCATCCTGTTGAACAAGTCATTGGAAGTTTGGACAGAGGAGTTCTGACTCAGAATAAGGTACATTTATGTTTGATTTCTATGATTGAACCTAAATCTACTAGTGAAGCTTGTGAAGATGAACATTGGATAAATTCTATGAAAGAAGAACTAGATCAGATTGAAAAGAACAAGACATGGGAATTGGTCCCTAGACCTAAAGACAAGAATGTGATTGGAACTAAATGGGTATTCAGAAACAAGATGAATGAACAAGGAGAAGTAGTAAGGAACAAAGCAAGATTGGTATGCAAGGGATACTCGCAGCAAGAAGGAATTGACTATGAAGAAACTTTTGCACCTGTGGTAAGAATTGAAGCAGTAAGAATGTTTTTGGCCTATGCAGCTTTTAAGAAATTCAAAGTATATCAGATGGATGTGAAGTCCGCATTTTTGAATGGTGAATTGGAAGAAGAAGTCTACATTGAGAAGCCTGAAGGTTTTCCTTTGACTCAAGAAGGAGATATGATATGTAAACTAAAGAAAGCATTATATGGACTAAAGCAAGCACCTAGAACTTGGTATGCAAGACTGGATAAGTATTTTTTAAAATTGGGATTTACTAAAGGAACAACTGATAGCAATTTGTACACAAAAGAAATTGAAAGTGGTTTGTTGATTATAGTTATTTTTGTTGATGACATTATCTTTGGAGGAGAAGATGAAGCTAGTGACAAATTTGCTAATGAAATGAAGGCAGAATTTGAAATGAGTATGATTGGTGAGATGAAATACTTCTTCGGATTACAGATAACACAGAATAGTGATGGTATCTTTGTAAGTCTAACAAATTACTTGAATGATTTGTTGAAAAGATTTGGAATGGAGAACTGTAAACTAGTTGGAACACCTATGGTTATAGGACATAAATTATCTAGCACAGATGAAACACCGATAGTTGAGCAAAAGAAATATAGATCCATGATTGGAGGATTGTAGTATGTAACACATACAAGACCTAATATAGCACATTCAGTTGGAATGGTAGCAAGATCTCAAGTTGAACCTAGAGAGTCACATTATGTAGTAGTAAAGAGGATACTAAGATATTTAAGAGGCACAATGGACTATAGATTGTGGTATGAAAAATCTGATGATTTTACCCTATGTGCATATATAGATGCTGATTGGGGAGGTAGTGTTGATGATAAGAAAAGCACCAATGGTGGACCCTTTTTTCTTGGAGGAAGATTGGTTTCCTGGCTAAGCAAGAAGTAGAATTATATTTCGTAGAGCACGGCAAAAGCAGAGTATGTAGCAACAACAAACAATTATAACCAGATAATTTGGATGAAGTAGATGCTGAAGGATATTGGAATCAAGTTTTTTGAGCCTGTTGTCATACATTGTGACAACACCAGTATAGTTAGTATGTCTAAGAATCCTATATTGCATTCTAAAATAAAGCATATAGAAATCAAGTATCATGTTGTAAGAAAGAAATTTGCTGAGAAAGAAGTCAGATTGGAGTACATAAGCACAAAAGAGAAGATAGCAGACATATTTACAAAGCCTTTACCTAAGGATACATTTGAGTATCTAAGAGGTAAGCTTGGGGTTATGCCCCAACCTACTTTTGAGTAATGATGTAGTTGGTTACATCCATCTAGTGGTATATGAGCCCTATCTTTCTTCTAGATTGGATGTTGGTACTTCCTCTATGGGGGACTATGTGTATCTGAGCTGAGTCATGAGGACTCTTGTGAATGTATTTTCTAAATAGTGTCTTTTGACATTGAGTTGTTGTTGACATAGTGATGAAATTTATATCATTGATGTGAATGGGGGAGAAGTGTACATGAAAAACCATTTGTACCATTTGTTGGAGAACTGAATAGGAAAATGAAGCAAGATTTATTGATGAAAAAGATTTGAAATGTTTGTCAGAGTAGTAGTGTTGCAGTATTAGATTTTTGGAACATTGGATGTTTTTTCATCTATGTTACTATCAATTCCAATGGGGGACATTGTTAGGAATGAATGCTCGGTAGTCATTCTATAGCTGTTGTTGTTGCATTCATGACTATGATTGTCATTGATGTCAACATAGTGATCTTCTGGAGACTCACAGAGGAGAAAACAATGTTTTGATTAGCACACGTGGGATATTGTAGTTGGAGCTATGTGATTTTTAGGTTATACTCTTTGATATGTTATATGTCTATGGTTAAGATCATAGATATTAATTAATTAATTCATGAAAGTTATGAGCATTTTGGTGGAAGCAGTATTAAGGCAGTGTTCCTGAGTAGCGGTTTGTGGAAATCAGATGATATCTCCTAATTGGGATGGAATCTAGTTTTGTGTAGTTAAAGGGAATTTTGAGACATAGTGATATTGATGTTTTTCATAGCACAAACTTTGAGTTCACATGAGTGAAGAGTTATTGTATTTGAAAGTTGACAGTTTTTTAGAATTTTGATGTAGCATGTGGAAACTTTTATTTTGTAATTGTGTGCTGACTCATTTGTAATTATTTGAGTATGGTATAAAGGAAGGAATGTTTTTCCTTGCTGAGATGAAATTTTTAATGTAATTGAATGTAAGCATGGTATGTTTGAATGCGAATGTATGCATGAAGTGAAGAAAAGAGCTAAAGATATTGTGAAAGAGAAATTGTGAAGGAAGACATTTGAAGTACAGAGATCTAGAATTGAGATCTAGTGTAGCAGTGTGTGTGGTTTGGCATAATGAGGAGGTAACATATTTCATATTATTCTATTGAATAATCTTAAGGTCATTTGGACAGTGTGTTCAGTGATCTTGCCATTGAAGCTGTTTGGGCAGTGGGTCCTTCTATCTTCCATAACTCCTAATAGGGTTAGAATCTTTTAACAGGGATTCAAAATCAGCTAACAAGGATTCATATGTACTGAATATATTTCATAATACTCCTAATAGAGTCCATCCTTTCACAAGGAATATTTATATTAGTGCATCTTTTGTGGGCATCATTCCCACCGGGGTTTACTCTTTGATCAAGAGGTTTCCTAGTCAACATATCTTGTGTTATTGTGTCATTATGTATGAATATGTTTCTATGGTTGGTAATTATATTACTTACATGGTTAAATGTTGTTGAAATAGATAAAGGTTATAATTATCTGATAAATGATTCACCCCCCCCGCCCCCCCCCCCGCCCCCCCCCTCCCCCCCCCCAGTTATCTTGGTGGACTTTACTTTCTAACATTTGTAACCTTTAACAGGGTTGGGTCTTCACTGACCTCACTTTAGAAGAGTGAACAATTTTTGGGTTGCCGGTCCTAGGCAGTTTTTCCCTTCACAGGGTTTCCACATTAAATCTTTTGTGTTATGTGTTCATTGTGGTGATTTTTTGTTATCGTACTTTACATATTGCATATTAGATTTGGTCAGTAATGATTATATGTTAATGACTAGTAATCAGTAAAAGCACAGACAATATAGTATTTTGTGTTACCGAGCTGTAGAAGTTTAAAAGAATTGTTTTTGTTTATATATTTTGAACTAGGATTATGGATAACTGATTCACCCCCCTCTCAGTTATTTTAACAATTGGTATCAGAGTTGTGGTTGCTTAGAACAAAGTTTTAAGGACTTTTGTATAAAGGTCTCAAAATATTTAAGAGGAAAGTGCCTAAGCTTAACAAGGAGAACTTCACAATATGGAAAAGTCAAATGAAGCTGCATATATCTAGAATTGGGAATTATGCACTAGATTTGATGGAAAATGGATACCTTGCACCACCCACTGGTCCCCTGACCCTTGATCAACTAAGAGACATGCATGAACATAATGTTACCATGATGGAGATTGTTGCTGCCTATTTAGATGCCAAATTTGAAGACATTAAGGACTGTGATACTGCTAAGAAGATGTGGGATAAACTTGCACAAATATTCCATGGAGATGTGAATGTCAATAGAGAAAGAGCCGAAAGCTTAATACAAAGATTCAATGGCATGAAGATGAAAGAAGGTGAAAACATTGTGCAATACATAAATAAAATAAAAGAGGTAGTTCATGCTATTAGAGCATCAGATGGAGTTATTGATGAAGAGACTATGGTAAGTAAAATTGTCAAGACTTTATTACCTATCTATGCCATCAGAATATCTTCAATTTATGAAAATAGGTCAGCACCTAATAGTACACTCACTCTTGATAATCTGATTGGAAAGCTTAAAACATTTGAACTAAATAATTATGATAATAGTGTTGTACCGAATGTTGAATCTTCTTTCATGACTTCTTTGAAGATTGGTAAGTCTAGTAGCAGGAATAATAAGAATGATAATGATAGGAATACTAATGATGAGCTTGATGAACTTGAAGCTCTTATGGCTAGAAGGTTACCTAAAGGTAAAAGAGGGTATAGAGGTAAGTTACCTTAAGCATTCTTTAACTGTAAAGAGGTTGGCAACATTGCTACTAGATGTCCACATAAGAAAGATGATGAAAGAACCAAAGACTAATCTGAAGGAAGCTATGGGAGAAAAAACAACAAGAGCTACCAACACAACAATAGAGACAATCGAGACAATAATAATAGAGGTAAAAAGGTATGTTACATAGCAGAAGAAAATGAATCTAAATCTGACTCTAATGATGATGTAGAAGTTGTATTTGTTGCTATCAAAGATGATTCTGAGGAAGAAGGAAAACATGTAGAAATAACACTAATTTCTGTTGCCCAAAATTTCCTATCTTTGCAATTTTGGCTTGGTCTAGTTCTATCCTCATGCTTTAAGCCCTATTGAGCACCTCCAAAAATTTTCATGGGTTTAACAGCTTTCCCCTGGTCTCTGTAGTGTTTTGTTCTGACTCTGTCATCAAAGAGCTAGGTCAAAATTCATAAAAGTAGCTGTTGGACACTTAAAACCCTAAAAAACCCCTTTGGCCTGTTATATTTCTTCATTACCTTTTTGGCCACTTAAAACTTTCATTTTGCATTTGCGTTTTAAAATACTTCAGTCACAAAATCTTTGATTCCCAGCAGTCAACCCCCTAACACTTAGCGATTTGGTGAGTGGTTACCAGTTCGGTTGGTGGTCTTGGTTTAGCGGCCAAGTCAAGATTCTAGATCTAACGGTTGTCACATGATCTCATGGCCTCAAAAGATTCCGTGAGATCTTGCAATGATCCTCAATCTTCCTATCTGCAGAGTTCATTTTTCAATGGGTCCTGCCACGTAGTCTGAGTTGTACACTTTTCATTGGTTAAAGGCTTGTGATTCAGTGCCATGTTAGCATGGGCCTGGTGGGTTGTCGGTCGATGATGATCCTATGAATGGCGCATGGTCTAAAGGAATTTTTATGACACATGTGATCATGTGACAGCCATTGATCTTACTTTATCCCCAAGCTTTGTCAGGTGGGTCCTTGATTTTTGACATGCTCATTCTCTATTGGTCAGCCAGGTGACAACTAGGATGTGTCAGTGGGATCATGTCAGAGGGTCTGCATAGCTGTCAAAAAGGAAAAGATCTATGGTGGTCATATGATCTCGTAGAATCTTCTAACCCTATGAGATCATGTGACAACCGTCCGATGAGAATCTCAGTGAGTCATGGGTTCGGTGTGCTACCTAGCGCTGATGTGCTCATTCCTCATTGGCTGCTAAATTGAATAGGTGGAGATGTGTTAGTGGGGCTGAGTATCTTAAGTGAGGTGGTAGGGAGGTAAGATCTATGGTGGTTGCATGTTCACAAGGAATATTCCTTGCCCTTGTGATCATGCGACCATCATTCGATGCAAGGTCCAGGTTCTTTTGACTTCTGAGGTGTCAGTCTTTTATGATATGCTCATTTTCTATTGGTTTCCAACTTTTGAGGTGGTGTTTGACTTGTTAGAGATGGGTTTTCAAGATATTTTCAAGTGTATCATAGCCGTTCATCTGCTGGGAAGGGTTTCTCATCGATGGTTGTGTTTTAATTTCAGACCCGCTAGCCATTAATATTTGAATTTGAATATCTCTGTGAGGGTTTTTCTATTTTTCTGCTCTTTTATCCATGCACAATGTTAGGTAGCTCAGGAATTAAATTATTAGGATGGTTGTGGTTGTGAAGATGATAGAAGAGACTATTGGTCAACATCTATAGGGTCATTTGCCATGTTTTCACGACAGGAGGTGCTAGAAAGAGTTGGTGCCATCTTTTGAATGGTATTGTTACCTAGGGAAATAAGATTAGATAGTGAGCCTTCATGGCTTAGTGGAGTTGCAGGTGAGTTCAATACAACATGATCAACATGCAAAGAAAGATATTCTCTGATTAGCTAGACATTCTCAGAATTTGATGATGGGTCATCAATATAGCTAGGGTTTGATTATTGTATTGTAAAACCATGTAACCCTAGTTAGGTTTTTGACTCCTACCTATGTGTAGTTGAGTTGGTATATATTTCTTTTTGGAGCCTCAGAGCTTAGAGAGTTCACATTTTTTAAAGGAGAGAGTCCACTTTTGAAAGAAAGTCATCCTTTCTTAGAAGGCTATCTATGGTATCTTCTCTACCCTCTGGTTTTCTACTCTTTGTAATCTCCCATTGATTATTCAAGAAACTTTAAGGTATTTGTGGCATTCTATCTATCCCTATCCTTTCATTATTTGGATCATCTCTTAATGAATTAAAGTCTATGCATGTTTTCAATGGTAACTTAGGGTTCCTGATCCCTCTTACTTTCTGTAATTGTGTGTGTTATTATGTTTGATCTGATTTAGATGTTTTTGTGGGTATACTTCAGCCCCCTAACAGTCTTGTCTCAATCCTACACTAAGTTGTAGAAGTGAATGTCTGCTTGCAGGTCATAGGTTGTGTCTTATGTTCAGGCCCTCCTATGAAACACTTATGCAAGCCTATTTAGTAAGTTGTGACCTACTAGACCTAAGCCTTTCATTGATTCTATCCCTCTATGCTGCAATTCATACCCTAATTTCGATGTATCACCTAGTAGGTAGTTTTCTTTCAAGTTATTTCCCTTTCAAGTACTCCTTCTATCCCTTTCCCTCCAAGAGTTTTACTTTTCTATCTAGAAGAAAATTAAGGTGATTATCCAAGAGGAACTAGCCTAGAATCTGGAGGTTTCATCTTAGTTAGCATAGGTCCCACACCTGGAGATGATTCTCATGTTATACTAGGTTATCAAGATTATGAGAGCTTGAGACAAGGGTACAAACTTAGTGTATAACAATTTCAAAAGTTAATAAAAACAATACATGGATCATAGATAGTGGCTGTACACATCACATGACTGGTGATGATGATAAATTTGATCATCTTGAGCAATAAAGTGGAGGATCTATTAAAATGGGTAATGACACACCCTGTATGGTAAGAGGTAAAGGATCCCCAATGATAAATGATAGAATAAAATGTGAAAATTCTTATTGGGTAGAAGGACTAAACTATAATTTGCTAAGTGTTGCACAATTGAACAATTCAGGTCACCAAGTTGCTTTTGAGAGGAAGAAACTAAAAACATTTGATGATGGAGGAAGACTAGTTGGAACTAGAGCACAATCAAGAGGTAATCTATTTTATCTTGATACTGATGAGTTTTCTTGCTTGATGATGAAAAATGAAGATGCTTGGTTGTGGCATAAAAGGTTATGCCATGTGAATTTTGATAACATGATTAAGATCAGTAAAAAGAAAAGGGTTAGAGGTCTTCCTAACTTGTCAAAGCCTGATCATGTTATGTGCCATGAATATCAGAAAGATAAAATGACTAAATCTAGTTTCAAAAGGAAAGATTATTCAACAAAGAAGATACTTGAGTTGGTTCATACTAACCTATGTGGTCCTATGAGAATTCAGAGCTATTATGGAGACAAATACTTTATTCTTTTTTTTAATGATTATACTAGGTTGATGACTGTCATGTTTCTAAAAGAAAAATTTGAGGCATTCAAGATGTTCAAGTGGTATAAGGATAAAGTAGAAAAAGAGACTGGTAAAGAATTGAAATTCTTAAGATCTAATAGAGGAGGTGAATTTATCTTTGATGAATTTACAAATTTCTATAATGAGCATGGTATTAAAAGATAGGTCTCTGCACCGCGGACACCTCAGCAAAATGGCATTGCTGAAAGAAGGAATAGGTCAATCATTGACTGTACTAGGACATTAATGATAGAAAAAAAGGTTTCCCAAACATACTAGAGAGAAGTTGTTAGCACAACTGTTTATGTTCTAAACTAAGTACAACTGAAGAAGGACACCAACAAGAGACCCTATGAGTTATGGTTTGGACACAAACCCACTGTAAGTTATTTCAGGATTTTTGGAAGTAAATGCTTTATTCTGAAAGATGAAAGAAATGAAAAGTTTGACTCAAAAGGTGATGAAGGGATATTTCTAGGATATTCCACTAAAAGTAAAGCATACAAGTGTCTGAAAAGCATACAAGTGTCTGAACAGAGTTACCAATAAAATGTTTGAAAGTACTAATGTTTGAGTTGATGAGTTTGATGACAAGAATGTAGAGGAAAGCAAAAAGGAACTGGAAGACTATGGTAGATTCACTTACATTGAACAACCTAAATATCTACCAAAGCCATAGACTATGACAATCGGTCAATAGGAAAATAATACCAAGGAATAGGAAAGAGAAATTGACAAGCAGGATGAACCTATCGAGCAAGCAAATGAACCTACATAGGATGAACAAGAAAGAAGAGATCATGTACTAGCAAGATTTGTCAGAAGACACCATCCTGAGACACAAATCATAGGAGACAGACAAGCTGGCATGATGACAAGGACTAAGACAAGACAAGGTACATGTCTAGTTTGTGAATATGAACCGAAGAATGTAAAAGTTGCATTAGAAAATGATGAATGGGTTAATGCAATGAAAGAAGAAATAGAGAAAATAGAGAAGAAAAAAGCTTGGACCTTAGTACCTAGACCTAAGGACAAAAATGTTATCGGTACTAAGTGGATATTCAGGAACAAGCTAAATGAAAATGGAGAGGTAACAAGAAATAAAGCTAGATTAGTATGCAAGGGATATGTATAGGAGGAAGGAATTGATTATGGTGAAATATTTGCACCTGTTGCTAGATTGGAAGGAGTTAGAATGTTACTTGCATATACTGCACATAAGAAATTCAAAGTTTATCAAATGGATGTTAAATCAACATTTTTGAATGGAATACTTGAAGAAGAGGTCTACATAGAGAAATCAGAAGGATTTGTTGATCCAGACAACAAATACATGGTATGTAGATTACATAAATCTTTATATGGTTTGAAGCAAGGACTGAGAGCCTAGTATGAAAGGCTGCATACTTATTTGTTAAGTATTGGATTTGTTAGAACTAGTGAGAACAACAATTTGTATGTGAAAGGAGATACTGATGATACTATTTTTATTGCTGAAATATTTGTTGATGATATTGTTTTTGGAGGACAAGATCACATATGTAAAGCCTTTGCTTATGAAATGAGGAAATAATTTGAAATGTCTATGTTTGGAGAGATTAAGTTCTTTCTAGGACTACAAGTGATTCAGCAGAGTGATGGGATATTCATCACACAATCTAAATATATAAAGGAAGTACTGAGAACATTTGTCATGGAAGATGCTAAACCTGTTGGAACACTGATGGGTACTAGATGTAAACAGACTAAGGAAGATGAAACTACAGAGGTAAACCAAACACTGTACTGATCTATGATTTGTAAGTTAATGTATGTAGTGCATAGTAGACCAGATATAGCACATGTTATGGGAATTGTTGCAAGATTTTCTACAAATTCTAGGGAGTCAGACATGGTTGCTACAAAGAGAATCTTAAGATACCTAAAGAAAATAGAAGATTATGGATTATGGTATCCTAAGGAAGGCAAATTTGAACTGAAGGTCTATACCGACGCTGATTGGGCTGGAAATGTGGATGATGGAAAAAGTACCACTGGAGGAGCATTTTTATTTGGTGAAAGACTTGTTACATGGATGAGTAAGAAAAAATATTGCATTTCTCAGTCTACAACCGAAGCAAAGTATGTTGCTATTGCTACAAACTATTCAAATATTGCATATATTAAGCAAGTATTGGAAGGTATGAATGAGGTAATCATTGAGCTGGTGATTATATACTATGACAACACTAGTGCAATAAAAATTTCAAAGAATCTAGTGATGCACTCTAAAACAAAGTATATATATATTAAGTATCACTACTTAAGAGAACAAGTATAGGAGAAGCAAGTGAAGCTAGAATTTGTTACATCTAAAGAACAACTTGCAGACATATTTACAAAGCCTCTACCGAAGGACACATTTGAATACTTAAGGACTAGACTTGGGGTTCATCCCCTATCTACCCATCTCTAATGTGATTTGGATGTTGCATCAGCCTACTCTTATCAAAAGATCATTCATGTTGATGTAGCATAGTTCACACTTTGGATCATGTCTAAGGTTGTGAAAAGTTTGAAGAACTATTATAGATTGGCATATCACTATACAGAGATACAGAGAATGCACCAAACAATAGAGAGTTAAATGGATACTATAGAGAAATGTGTTTATTTATTTCTCTGGCATTGTTGTCAAAGGGAGAGATAAAAAATATGAAACAATATGTACCGATGCATTGATGAGAACACTGAAACATCTATCTAAGGGAGAGATAATCTAGAAGAAAGAGAGAATAATGAAGATCAGTTACTGAGAAAAGAAGCAGAAGAAGAAGAACACTGAAAAGAGCATATCTGTAGAATATCAAAGCTACATTTTGTAATGTTGTTTCAGTAACATAGTAATTAAACATATTAAGCTAGGGAGAGCTTGTACAACATTTGTTCACAGAGTTGTAGAATACATGTTTGGTATGTGTATGGTACATTTCATATTACTCGAGTTGCCATCAATGCCAAAGGGAGAGATTGATGAACTATAGCTGATTTAGAACCTAATTAAAGAATTTGTGATTAGAGATCACTAATTTGCTGATTAGATATGGAATATGATTAAATCAATAATATATTGTCACCTGTTTGACATCACTTATCTTGCAAGTTACTATATCGAAACATCTGTAGAAAAGGAGTGAAAGAGATGAAGAACATAAATATCTACATGAGGAAGATGTATATGATAGATGAGGATAAGGAATACATTGGGTAACTTATTGATGAGTCTATGACCTTATGTTATTGACTTGATTATGTTTCATTCATCTATGATGAAGGATAGAGCCAAAATGTACAATGCAGTGTGCTTGGCTAATGAAGCATTTCAGTATACATCAATGAATTGTAGTGTATACCGAGCATAGTATAAACTGAGCCTATATTCACCAACACATTTCTTTGTTAACCGAGCAGGAAAAAGAAACTAAATGATTAGTTTAGCCAATAAGGATTAATGACTTGGAAAGTGTATAACTTCGAGGCAAAGGATAATGTTTGTTATAAAGATTGATAGCTAACATAATTCAAGGAAGATGTAAAGGATGAGATCAAAATGTGTTATTGACACATTAGCTAAAGAAGGTTAAAGCGGAAAAATCAATGGAGGTGATTAAGCAACAAAATCTAATGGAGGCAAAGAAAAATGTTTACTTGTCTATTTAAGAGACTAGAGTTTCACAATGAAATGTATGCTGAAAGAGGAAGACTATAGAGTTATCACATGAACAGGTTTACATGTATGCCTGATCAAAATGGTTAAGGAGAACTAGACTGTAGAGAGTGTTAGGAAGCTATAATCGAGTGACAATAAGTTAATGGAAATTGATTGAAATAGAATAGATATATTGATCAGAGGATTTGAATGATCTTAACATAGATATGATAATCTACAATTGAAGTTGTGTTATGATCAGATCAACTGCTATTACATTTTGACCATTGTAAATAGAAAATTCTCTTAACATAGTGGACTAGGAAAGTCTTTTATGTATCATTCATAGAATGAACATTGTTATCCCATCAACCTCATAGTGAATGCTTGTTGGATGATAATAGTTGGTCTAAAATCCTCTAACAAGGTCACACCTAACAGTGTGTTTGTAACCTTTAATAGGGTTGGGTCTTCAGAAACCTCACTTCAGAAGAGTGAACAATTTTTGGGTTGTCGGTCCCAGGTCATTTTTCCCTTCACAGGGTTTCCACGTTAATTCTTTTGTGTTATGTGTTCATTGTGGTGATTGTTTGTTATCACACTTTACATTTCTCATATTATATTTTTTTAGTAATCATTATATGTTAATGACTGGTAATCGATAAAAGCATAGACAGTATAGTATTTTGTGTTACCGAGATGCAAAAGTTTAAAATAATTGTTTTTGTTTATACATTTTGAAGTGGGACTATAGATAACTGATTCACCCCCCTCTCAGTTATTCTAACACAAAAGTATAATACTATTTCTCTTATACCGATTGTTAGAATAACTAAGAGGGGGGTGAATCAGTTATCCACAGTCCCAGTTCAAAATTTATAAACATAAACAATTATCTTAAACTTCTATAGCTCGGTAACACAAAATACTATATTGTCTCTACTTTTACCAATTACCAGTCATTAACATATAATGATTACCAACCAAATCTAATATGAAATATATAAAGTATGATAACAAAAAATCACCACAACGAACACATAACACAAAAGATTTAATGTGGAAACCCTATGAAGGGAAAAACCACCTAGGACGGGCAACTCAAAAATTGTTCACTCTTCTTAAATGAGGTCAGTGAAGACCCAACCCTGTTAAAGGTTACAAACACATTGTTAGGTGTGACATTGTTAGAGGATTTTAGACCAACCGTTATCATCCAACCAACATTCACTATGGGGTTGATAGGATAACATTGTTCATTCTATGAATGATACATAAAAGACTTTCCTAGTCCACTTTGTTAGGAGATTTCTCTGTTTACAATGGTTAAAATGTAATAGCAGTTGATCTGATCATAACACAACTTCAATTGCATATTATCAGATCTATGTTAAGCTCATTCAAATCCTCTAATCAATGTATCTATTCTATTTCAATCAATTTCCATTAACTTACTGTCACTCAGTTATAGCTTCCTGACTCTCAGTAAATTCTACAGTCTAGTTCTCCTTAACCAGTTTGATCAGGCATACATGAAAACTTGTTCATGCAATAACTCTATAGTCTCCTTCTTCTGGCATACGTTTCATTGTGAAACTCTAGTCTCTTAAATAGACAAGTAAACCAATTTCTTCTCCTCCATTAGATTTTTTCGCTTAATCACCTTCGTTGATTTTGCCACTTTAACCTTCCTAGGCTGATGTGTCAATAACATGTTTTGATTTCATCCTTTAGATCTTCCTTGAATTATGTTATCCGTCGATCTTTGTAATAGACATTATCCTATACCTCGAAGTTATACACTTTCCAGCTCATCAATCCTTATCAGCTAAACTAATCATTTAGTTCCTTTTTCCTACTCGGTTAACAAAGAAATATGTCGGTGAACATAGGCTCAGTTTATACTACCCTCGATATACACTACACTTCATCAGTGTATACTGAAATACTTCATCAACTGACCACACTGCCTTGTGAATTTTGGTTCTATCCTTCATCATAGATGAATGAAACATAATCAAGTCAATAACATAAGGTACTCATTAATAAGTTACCCAATGTATTCCTTATCCTCATCTGTCAGATACATCTTCCTCATGTAGATAATTTTGTTCTTCATCTCTTTCACTCCTTTTCTACAAATGTTTCGGTATAGTAACTTACAAGATAAGTGTTGTCAAATAGGTTGACATCAATGACAACATATTACTGAGTTAATTATATTCCATATCTAAACTGCAGCTCAGTGATCTCTAATCATAGATTCTTCAATTAGGTTCTAAATTAGTTGTAGTTCATCAATCTCTCCCTTTGGCATTAATGGCAACTCAAGTAATATGAAATGTACCATACACATACTAAACATGTACTCTACAACTCTATGAACAAATGTTGTATATGCTCTCCCTAGCTTAATATGTTTAATTACTATGTTACTAAAACAACATTACAAAATGCATCTTTGACATTCTACAGATATGCTCTTTTCAGTGTTTTCCTTCTGCTTCTATTCTCAGTAACTGATCTTCATTGTTCTCTCATTCTTCTAGATTATCTCTCCCTTAGATAGATGTTTTAGTATTCTCATCGGTGCATATTTTTTCATATTATTTATCTCTCCCTTTGACTACAATGCCAAAGAAACAAATAAACACACTACTCTGTAGTAGCCATGTAACTCTCTATTTTCCGGTGCATTCTCTATATACTGAGATGCCAATCTATTCTAGTTCTTCAAACTTTTCACAACCATAGACATGATCCAAAGTGTGAACTATGCTACATCAACATGAATGATCTTCTGATAAGATTAGGTTGATGCAACATCTAGATCACATTAGTGACCAATAGACAAGGGATAGACCCCAAGTCTAGTCCTCAAGTATTCAAATGTGTCCTTCGGTAGAGGCTTTGTATATATGTCTGCAAGTTGTTCTTTAGATGTAACAAATTCTAGCTTTTGCTTGGTATATCAGTTCAAGATACAATCTCTTCAAGATGCAATCTCTTCAATATGTGCAAATAAAAGTATAATAGACCATGGGATGCTCACCTCCCATTCTAGGCTTCTAAGAAGCCACCCTTGAGCTAGTGGAACCAAAGCATAAATGGGTTTACCCAAACACTGACAAGCTTCACATCTTCACAAAAACAAAACTACCAACAATAAGAAGAAAACATTCCCTTCCCAAGGGTTTCACAAGGGTCACAGAAGACCCATTTTTGGGGTAAAGGTGGACCAAATACTCCAATGGGGGAGATAAGCCAAAACTGAAATAAATAACGCAAGCCTTCACAATGCATAATGTAACTCAAGCATCTACTCCCACACACAAAACTCAAAGACATCCCTTATGACCCCCAAGGCATTTTCAGCCAAATAAAAAAACCCTTATGACCCCAATGGATTTGGCATCAAGGAGCCCATACTCCATGATTTCTCCCTCTCCTCCTTGAGGAGAGACTCTACACCCATGAGTTGTCCTAAAACCCTTCACCCCCAAGGCTACTCTTCCCTCCCAAGGGTGAGTGTGGCCTTGAGAACTCGTAAATAGAAAAATCTTTACATGACAATAAAGTGAAACACATTACAACACTACCACAAAACATGATCCCCATAAAATCTAAAGGAGAATAAGATTTACAATGCACAAAACTTCTCAACATAAATAACAACTAACATGAACATGAAGATAGAACTACATTTTTCTCATCACACAATACAAATTTACTATTGCAACATGAAAACAAAATAAGTTGGAGCCACGAACCTAGATCCAAAGAAAATATGGTGAATGTTGAAGATGAGCTCCCTTTTTGTCCAAGCTTTCTCCTATCTTCACTTCTCCAAATTCATCTAGTCTTTAAGTTAGAGAGTGGGTGTTCAAACTCTTCCAAAAGAAGAGTCCCCTCTAAGAGACCTCCACACAACTTCCCACAAACCCCTAGGGATAAGGCTTTCTTCCCATTGGGTGGTCTTCCCTAAGTCTATTACAAGGTTTCTAAAATTGGTCTCTTACAAAGGTAAGCTAAAAAGGTGAGCAAAGGACTATCATACTAGTGGATGGTGTTCTTACCAAAACTTGGTCCCAAAAGTTTATTTTTGACCATCTAGGAAATCAAACTTTTGGATGGGCCTTTTGGTCAACTATGGGTTGTCCTATTTTTAAAAATGACCCTTACCCATAGGTATACCAAATGGGCTATCCAAAAATGGCATAAATACTCCCCTAGGCACCTTTTCAACCCCCCAAAAACTCATGACACATTCAATTTCGAAAATCTAAGATAAGACTCTACCTCAAGCTCCCTCACCAAGGGATTCACATGGGGATCCTAAAGGGTACTAGCCTAGGTTGATGGGCATCCAATCCTCAAGTGGACATGTCATGGCCACAAGTACACATACAAGTGTCAATTGACATAACATGAATTACACATCACAAGCCATGTGGCATATCCACTTGAGCACTACATCACAATTTACAAAAACATTTAAAAATAATAGTTCATAACACACACATTCTCATTACTTTTACAAATAAAACATGATACAATGAGGTTTTATCTCTCATTAGATGCAACCTTGGCTCAGAGTGAATTAACATAGGTCTATGCTTTGGCTCCCTGATAATACCATGGTCTAATTCCTTGCACAATAAATCTGACATTAGTAGTCCAAGAAATATAATTCCACAACATATATGAATCAATTGCATTCAACTTAACAAATCATTTTCAATGTCATGTAATCTATTGAAGTTCACTTCACATATTCAATGTAACCTTCTTCCCTCCTAGCATCATGTGCAGTCATAAAATACACATAAGTAATTAACTTTCAATTCACAAATAAATCTCATCATATCATAATAAAATCAACTCTCCATTTTCTAATTTCTCATGTAAGCATATAAATTCCATCGCATCCTCATAGCATCCATTAAATCGAAATGACCATAAAATCAAATTAGTCATCAATAATTCATCACCTAACATTTATCCTTTAATGAAAACTACAATGTATCATAACTTAAATCCCAATTGTCATTTTCCCTAATATCTCACATAAACATATATACCCAAATAGAAAGATCACAATAATTATATAAATCAATCATCGTGAGTATGGAAAATATCATAAAATGTAATGCACATCATCTAATGAAAATAATTACCTATTGAGAAGGTCAATTATCTAAAAATAGCCAAAATATTAAGCTAATTTCTAGGTCTATCCTAATGATTAAAGACAAAGTTATTTCATCTTTGGGTGAGGCCTCACACCCTACAAGTTATGGTTTGATCACAAACCGACTGTAAGTTACTTCAAAATTTTTGGTAGAAAATGTTTTATTCTGAAAGACGATAGAAATGGAAAGTTTGACTCTAAAGGTGATGAAGGGATATTTCTTGGATATTCTACTAAAATAAAAGCTTACAAGTGTCTAAATAAAGTTACTAATAAAATGATTGAAATCACTAATGTCAAGGTTGATGAATTTGATGATAAGAATGGTGAAGAAAGAACTAGGGAGCTAGAAGACTATGGTAGATTCACTTACATTGAACATCTAGAGTACCTACCAAAGCTGTATACTGTGTCAATTAGTCATCATGAAAACAACATCAAGGAATAGGGAAGGGAAACTAAGGATCAGGAAGAGGCTACCGAGCAAGGAAATGTACCTGAACAGGATGAACAACAAAAAAGAGATCAAGTGCTAGCAAGATTTGTCAAAAGACATCATCCTGAGAACCAAATCATTGGCGACAAGCAAGCTAGCATGTAGACAAGAAGTAAGTTAAGATAAGGTACATGCTTAGTTTGTGAGTTTGAATAGAAAAATGTTAAGATTGCACTAGAGAATGATGAATGGATAAATGCAATGAATGAAGAGATAGAATAGATAGAGAAAAATAAGACATGGACTTTAGTACCTAGACCTAAAGATAATAATGTTATCGGTACTAAATGAATTTTTAGAAACAAGTTGAATGAAAATGGAGAGGTTACAAGGAATAAAGAAAGACTAGTTTCCAAGGGGTATACACAAGAGGAAGGAATTGATTATGGTGAAAAATTTGCACTGATTTCTAGACTAGAAGGAGTTCACATGTTATTGGCCTATGCAGCACATAAGAAGTTTAAAGTCTATCAAATGGACATTAAGTCTACTTTTCTGAATGGGATACTAGAAGAAGATGTATACATAGAACAACTAGAAGGGTTTTTTTATCTAGACAAGAAAGACATGGTATGTAGACTACACAAAGGTTTATATGGTATAAAGTAAGCACCTAGAGCCTAGTATGAAAGGTTGCATACTTATTTGTTAAGTATTGGTTTTGTTAGAACTAGTGAAAACAACAATCTTTATATGAAAGGAGAGTCTGATGACACTATCTTGATTGCTAAAATATTTGTGGATGATATTATTTTTGGAGGAAAAGATCATATATGTAAATCATTTGCTAATGAGATGAGAAAATAATTTAAAATGTCTATGTTTGGAGAGATTAAGTTTTTTCTAGGCTTGCAGGTTATTCAACAGAATGATGGGATATTCATCACACAATCAAAGTATATTAAGGAAGTACTAAGAATATTTTGCATGGAAGATGCTAAACCAGTTGGAACACCGATGGCCACATGTTGCAAAATGACTAATGATGATGAAACTACAAAGGTAAACTAGACATTGTATCGATCTATGATTGGTAAGCTAATGTATGTGGTACATAGTAGACCAGACATTGCACATGTTGTGGGGATTCTTGCTAAATTTTCTACAAATCCTAAGGAGCCACATATGGTTGCTACAAAAATATCTTGAGATACCTGAAGAAAATATAGAAATATGGATTATGGTATCCAAAGGAAGGCAAGTTTGAACTAAGAGTCTACACTGACACAGATTGGGCTGGAAATATAGACGACATAAAAGAGTACCACCAAAGGAGCATTTTTCTTTGGTGAAAGACTTGTTACTTGGACAAGTAAGAAAGAACCTTGTATTTATCAGTCTACAACCAAAGTAGAGTATGTTGTTGCTGCTACAAACTGTTCAAATATTGCTTACATCAAACAAGTGTTGGAAGGGATGAATGAGGTAATCACTGAACTGATGATTATATATTGTGACAACTGATGCAGTCAAGGATGGAGGATCCAATGAAGGACTGATGCAAGAGCATCCTAGGATTCTTGGAAATCCTGTATCAACCAAAAATTTGTTTGTCTATAGAGACCTGTAGATTGATAGTTTTGATCCTTGTTTGGTGGAGTTTCTTCTTAGTTTAAGAGGTTGGATGCTTAGTTTCTATGGTTAGCGGGGTGCTTGGTCTCTAAAGAATGCTCGGTAACTGAAGGCATTGGTTTCCCTGGCTCTTGATAATAAACATGTTCCTCGGTCATGCTTGGCATGGTTAGTTGTTTGGCACTTAGTTATTTTCTCTATTGCTATGTGTTCTTGCTTACCAAATGGATTGTTTGGTTCGATCGACTTGGCCGACTGGTGTATTTGATTTGGGTCGTGCTCCTCGAGTTATGGATTCACCCTTGGAGGTGTGGGGACCTAGATCTGGTGTGTTGCATTCTTCTATGCAGATCTGATGACTATTGGGGCCATCTTTGATATTTTTATTTATTGTAAGGCTATTTGAGACCTGATTGATATTTTGGAATTTAATATTGGTATATCCTGTAGAGCCGACTTGTGGCTAGGATTTAGTATTTAAGTAGATACTTGGGTAGTTTTTTAGGGAATTATATAGGTGGGGGAAAGGAGTTAGTAGCTTGTGAGCTTAGGCATAAGAAGATTTCTTGGAACTTATGAGTACAAGTTTAGATCTTTCCTGGGAGCCCTACCAGTGTCATGTCCTATTGCAGACCCGGGCTAGCTGAGTGCTGTTGTTGTGGAAAATATTTGGATCCTGTGAGATCTTGTAGACTATTGCTTGCTTTATAATTGGCCATAACCAGGAAGGTCTTACAGCCTGACACATTGCTTGCAATCAATAATTTGATGAATAAAATATCTATTTATATTAGATCTAGTGTTTATCATCCTTGACTGCATCAAGTGGTATCAGAGCAGAGTTTGTTCCTATTGGAGTGAGAGTTTTTTCCTATTGGAGTTGAGTGGATCTTGTGTGTTGACACCTAGATCTCGATTTGAAGATTCCTCCAAGGAGAAATCGTGAGATCTCAGAGGAAGAGACTACTGGAGAATTTAGTCTTGATGATTTTAGGGCTTTGCAGATACAAGTGCAAGACCAAAAAGAGGAATTTAGAAAGAAGACTACCTTGAAAGAGGGTAGTGATGATGAATTTGAGGAAGAAGATCATTTTGACGAAGCTAGAGATCTTGAGGAAACTAGAATCTTGAAAGCTATGTCTAAGATTGGGAAAAGACCTAAGATTGAAGTTTTTGCATTTGCTAGAAGCCTTAGGCTAAAAGAATTGATTGATTGGATCAACGATATTGATGAATACTTTAAGTATGAAGAAATAGAAGACCCTGATAGAGTTAGATTTGCAAAGACTAAGTTGAAAGGTCATGAAAATATCTGGTGGAGAGAAATTCAGTTGGAAAGAGGTAGAAGAGGAAAAGAAAAGATCACTAAGTGGAGCCGAATGGTTGAAAAGTTGAAGAAGCAATTCATTCCGGTGGATTATGAATTGGATATGTTTAAGAAGATGCAAGACATGAAGAAAACTAACAAATCCTTATAGGAGTATACTAAGGAGTTTTATAGAATCCTGATTAGGACTAGTCATTCTAAAGTTGATAAAGAGAAGGTTGCTAGGTATGTCTATGGTTTGAGACCTAGTATTCAAGAAGAGTTACTTACTTTTCAGATGAAAACAATAGGTGATGCTTATTAGATGGAATTAAAGAATGAAGAGAAGTTGAATAAGAAGTTTGAGGGTAGACAGAATAGTAGGAACCAAGGTGGTAAGACTTGTGAGAAAGTTTCTGAAAGTAATGTGGTAGAGAATCCTAAGTCTGATTTGGGATCTGGCAGTAGGAATTACAATAATGGACAGAGAGGAAGGTGGAAGAATTAGTTCACTGGTACTTGTTATCAATGTGGTGAAGCTAGTCATAGATGTTTTCAATGTACTAAGAAGAGGGTGGCACTGACTACTGAAGAGGATATTGTGAATGTTGCAAAAAAAGGTGAGACTCTTATCACTAGGAGATTAGCAACATGTGTCCATGAACCAGTGCAAAGAATAAATCTATTCAGAACCAGATGTAAATATAAGGATAAGATATGTAATGTCATAGTTGATGGTGACAAATCTGAGAACTTTGTTTCAAAAGACATGGTTAGAAAATTGAGTTTGGAAGGAAGGAAACACCCTAACCCTTATCAAGTTAGTTGGATACAAGATGTGTCTAAGGTGAGAGTTGAGGAACAATGTTTGGTTAATTTTAAGGTTGGATCTTATCATGTTGAGATATTATGTGATGTATTGCCTATGGATTCTTGTCACCTATTTCTCAGTAGACCTTGGTAGTTTGATAGAAATGTTCTATTTAATGGTCATGCTAACACATATGTGGTTAGGCATGAGGGAGCTCGACATAATTTGTTACCTTTACTAGAGACAGGGACTAAGGAGTGTGTAGTTATCAAGTGTTGTCCATATGACAAACCTCAAGAGCACAAGGTTGATGAACCCATTCTTGCAAAGTCTCATTTGAAAGAGAAGGAGAATGGGATATCTGAGGAGTTTGTTGAGATTAAGAGATGGATGGTCTATCTAATAGAGATGGTACAATAGATGATGACATTTATGATACAAAGGGATGTAGATGATACTAATTTGATTGATGATTTTGAAGAGGAGGATATTTACCAAGGTACTGATGTGGTTGGTAGTGGAAGAGATGGTCAGAAATGATTGTTATCAGTTGTAGATAGAAAGGATAAGATAAAGGGGAAGCAAGAGGATTCACTATAGAGAACAGTGAATGAAATGAATACAAATTGGAATGAAGGACAAGAAGAGATATGGGTTAAGAATAGATTTGGCATACCTATTCTGATTCCCTTGAGGTGTTCCTAATTTCCTTATGATAAAATCCTTCTTACCTGGGGTGTCTGATGTAGGAGCATCCTAGGATTCTTGGAAATCCTGTATCAACCAAAAATATGTTTGTCTTTAGAGGTAGATTTCTAGTCTTGATCCTTCTTTGTTGGAGTTTCTACTAGGTTTGAGAGGCTAGATGCTTAGTTTCTATGGTTACAGGGGTGCTCGGTCTCTGAAGAATGCTTGGTAATTGAAGGTGTTGGTTTCCCTAGCACTCGGTAATAACTGTGTTGCTCGATCATGCATGGCATGGTTAGTTGTCTGTCACTCGGTTATTTCCTCTATTGCATGGTGTTCTTGCTTACCAACTAGATTGTTTGGTTGGATAAGCTTGGCTGATAGATGCATTTGATTTGGGTCGTGCTCCTCAAGTTATGGATTGACTGTTAGACATGTGGTGACCTAGATATGGCATGTTGCATTCTTCTATACAAATTTGATGACCATTGGGGCCATCTTAGATGTTTTTATTTATTGTAAGGCTATTTGAGAGCCAACTGATCCTATAGAGCTGACTTGTAGCTATGATTTAGTATTTAAGTAGATGTCTGGGTACTTGTTTAGGGAATCAAATAGTTGGGGGAAAGGAGTTAGTATCTTGTGATCTTAGGCACATGAAAATTGCTTGGAAGTTGTGAGTACAAGTTTAGATCTTTCCTAGGAACCCTACCGGTGTCCTGTCTTATTGTAGACCTAGGCTAGCTGAGTGCTGATGTTGTGGAAAAGATTTGGATCCTGCGAGATCTTTTAGGCTGTTACTTACTTTATAATTGGTTGTAACTAGGAAGGCTTTATAGCCCAAGACATTGCTTGTAATTAGTAATTTGATGAATAAAATATCTTTTTAGATCAAATCTAGTGTTTATCATTGTGTAATTTCATTGTGCTATTGTTGGCTACAAGTTTGGACCATCCTTCATTGGATTCTCCATCCTTGACTATATCAAGGACTGTCCAAGCCTTGTAGCCAACACCAAAACTATGAAAAAACACAACACCAAACAAGATCAAACTCGGCTCTGATACCACTTAATACAGTCAAGGATGGAGGATCCAATTAAGGACTATCCAAACTTATATCCAAACACCAACACAGTGGAATAACATAGCACCAAACAAGACCTTAAAGAAAACATATATCTTTATTCATCAACAACTAATTACATGAAATGTTTCGGGTTGTAAGGCCTTCTCGGTTATGGCCAAATACAAAGAAAGAAATAGTTCTACAAGATCATGCAGGATCTAACTCACTTCTCCTCAACTAGCCCAAGTCTGCAACACAATAGGACACTGGTACGCACTCCAAGATCTAAACTTGTGCTCGTAAGCCACCAAGAAAACTTCTTGTTCCTAAGCTTGCAAGATACTAACTCTGCTTCTAGATTTACCTTCCAGATCTACTCTGTCTAAGATCCATACTCCTCCAATCTTCCCCCTAAAGAAAAACCCAAACATCCTCTTAAATACTAATCATGAGCCACAAGTCGGCTGGATGAAACAATTAACTCTTACAAATAATTATTAAATTCCAAACATCAGTTGGCTCTCAAATAGCCTTACAATAAATATGTCAGCCTCCAAATTCACATAGGAGAAAGCAACATGCTAGATCTAGGTCCCCACACATCCAATGGTCAATCCATAACATGAGGAATGCAACCTAGATTAAATGCACCAGTCGGCCAAGCCAAATCTCCAAGAACATTCGTCGGTAAGGAAAACTATCGAGTGCCAATGAATAGACCGAGCAACCATACCAATCGAGCTCATCAAGAATTAATGAGAACCAAAGTTAGCCAAGCACCATAGGCATCATCAAGCACTAGAAGTGTCGAGTCTCCTTTGATGACCAACCTCCCTTTAGAGACCAAGTCCTCCAGTGACTGAGCCACTTAAGAAACTGAGCAACAGACATAAACACTGATACCTCGTCAGTAAATGAGCACCGAGAAATAGAACACCAAGTCATTGAGTGACCACCATCGACTGAGTTCCACCAAAACTTCCAACTAAGAATCACCACCAAGACCACTGAGCTCCATCAGTGAAGAAAAAAAAAATTTGACCGAGAACTATTACCCAAATAACCAAGTAAAAGCCTGTCTTTACCAAGCTTATCTACCTCCTTCATCAAGTGCCATTAAATCACAAGGAACTGGACAAGAAGCCAGGATGCCACTGCATCAACAACACAAGTACAATAAACATTTCAAAGAATCTAGTGATGCATTAGAAAAAAAATCACATATCTATTAAGTATCACTACTTAAGAGAACAAGTACATGAGAAGCAAGTGAAGCTGGAATATGTCACATACAAAGAGAAACTTACTAATATTTTTACCAAGCCTCTACTGAAGGAAAGATTTGAATACTTGAGGACTAGACTTGAGGTCTATCCCCCATCTACTAGTCACTAATGTGATCTAGAGGTTACATCAGCCTAACCTTATCAGAAGATCACTCATGTTGATGCAACATAGCTCACACTTTGGATTCTGTCTAAGGTTGTGAAATATTTGAGGAACAAGTGGCATATCAGTATATTGAGATACATTGTATGCACCAGACAATAGAGAGTTACATAGCTAATGCAGAGCTATATGTTTATGTTTTTCTTTGGCATTGTTGTCAAAGGGAGAGATAAACAATATGATGAATAGATCAAGATCACATCTATGTAAGGGAGAGATAATCTAAAATAGTCAAGTAGAGTTTTGAAGATTTGTTGCTAAGAATAGAAGAAGGAATCTGAGAGATGAAAAGATCAAATCTGTAGAAGAAAGTCTGCACTTGCAATGTTGTCATGTAATGTAGTGATTAAATATATTAAGCTAGGGAGAGCTTACCGAGCTAGAACATTTTCTTACATAGTTGTAGAATACATGTTTGGTATGTGTATGGTATATTTTGTTACAAGTAGCTATTACCGTTGCACAAAAAGATCAACATGTTAATGCCCAATACAACCACTAGACTTATAGAAGACATAGGAGGTGGTTAAGCCATGTCACGAATCCTGAGGGGAGTGCTGATAGTTTTTCCAACAATCTCCCCCTCAATGTTACCCAAGGGGATTCAAACCTGTGACCAAGCTTTGATACCACTTGTTACAAGTAGCGGTTGGCATTGCACCAAAAGATCGACCTATTAATGTCCAATAGAACCACTAGACTTATAGAAGACATAGGAGACGGTTAAGCCATGTCACAAATCTTGAGGGGAGCACTGATAGTTTTGTCAACATATTTTATATTGCTTGAGTTTCCATCAATGCCAAAGGGAAATATTGATGAACTAAAAATAATTTAATACCTGAATGACTTGAAGATTAGTGATTAGAGATCATCAAGTACTGAAATGATATGTAAGATAATTAAATCAGTCATCATGTTGTCATTGATGTCAATTACTTTTGACAGTACTTATCATGTTAGTTGCAAATACAAATACATCTGTAGAAGAGAAGAGAAAAGATGGAGAATTGATGAAGGGCAATGATCATGAGGGACCAAAGCTACGGCTCACCCTAATTTTCCAAGCCTTCAACACATAATGCAGAAGAAAAACACCAGAAAGTGAGAGGGAGAAAGCAAGGTCTTCATTAAATTTCATCAACAAACAGTATACATGCTGGTCTGTAAGGCCTTCTTGGTTAAGGCCAGATATTACAATAAATTTAGAAGTCCCCAAACATGTGAGGATCCATCAAATTCCAACTTCTAACTTCTTGATCTCTAACTCCCCTAACTCTAAACATAGACACTAAATTTATACAAGAGTCTACCAAACTGAGTCGGCCTTCAGATCCACAAACAATGGAAGTAACGGTCAGATTAAGGACCACCTGCTTCCCAATAATGGATACCAGCATTAATTCTATGACCCTTGATAAATGCACGTGTTGGCACCAACAAGAAACAAAATAAAACCCATCGGCAAGTAGAGATAACTGACCAGCAGCAAAGCAAAACCAAGCGCTAGGAAACTACCAACTAAACTCAGAAACCGAAGCAACCAACCAACTTGGGAGAAGAGAAAACCAACCAACGCAAAGAATACCGATCAACCTCGGTAATCAAAAGGAAACCGACCAATGCAGAGACTACCGACTGAACTCAGTAATCAAAGGAAACTGAACAACACAGAAAATAGCAAACATCTTTTTGGTGACACGGGATTGCCAAGAACCCAAGATGCTCCTGCATCAAGAACTAAGATATCTACATGGAGGAAGATGGATATGATAGATGAGGATAAGGAATACTCTTGGTAACTTATTGATGAGTCTTTGACTTCATATTGTTGACTTGATTGTGTTACATTAATCTGTTATGAAATTGGAAGCAAAACTTAACAAAGTAGTGTGGTTAGTAAATGAAGCACTTTAGTATACACAAAGCCAGTGTAGTGTATACTGAGCAATAGTATTAACCAAGCTTGTGTTCACTGACACATTTCTTTGTTAACCAAGTATGGATGAAATAACTAAAAGTATAGTTTAGCCGACAAAAATTAATGAGTTGGAAAGTGTATGATTTTGAGGTTGGAGATAAATTTTGTAACGAGATCAATGACCAACAAAATTTGAAGAAGATCTAAAGGATGGAATTGAAACACATCTGCCGAAGAAGGTTTAAGCAACAAAATCAATGAAGGAGATTAAGAGGCAAAATTTGATGGATGAAAAGAAAATGGTTTAATTATCTATTTACAAGACATTAATTTCATTGGGAAAAGGATGCTAGAAGAAGGAGACTGTAGAGATATCACATGAACATAGCTTCGTGCATGCCTGATCAAATTGGTTAAAGGAGAACCAAACTGCAGAGTTAACCGACTATCACAGAGTTTTTACCGAGGGACAGTAAGTTATTGAATATTAAAGAATTGAATTGAAATATTGATCAGAGGATTTTTATGGTCTTAGAATAGATTTGAACATTTGAAAATCAAGTTGTATTGTAATCAAATCACCTACTATTTTATTTTAACCATTGTAAACAGATAAAATCTCTTAACCGAGTGGACTTGAAAGTCTTGTATGTCATTCATAGAATGTACATTGTTATCCTGTCAACCCCATAGTGAATGTTGGTTGGACAATAATTGTTAGTGTTAAATCCTCTAACAAGGTCACACCTTATAGTGTGTTTTGTAACCTTTAATAGGATTGGCTCTTCACCGAGCTCACTTCAAAAGAGTGAAAATATTTTGGGTTACCGGTCTGAGGTAGTTTTTCTCTTAATAGGGTTTCCACGTTAAATATTTGTGTTATGTGTTTATGTGGTCATTGTTTGGTTATCATACTTTACATGTTGTATATTTGATTCGGTCTATAATCACTATGAGAAATTAACTAGTAATCGGTAAAGACATGTAGACAGTTTAGTATTATTGTTTACCAAGCTGTAGAATTAGTTGAATTTGTTTTAAGTGACACATTTTGTAATTTGGGACTATGGATAACTGATTCACCTCCCTCTTAGTTATTATAAAAAGTTTTATGCCTTGCATAGTTAATTAAATATTGTGTACCTAATTGTGAACACACTCCTAAGGACACATGTCATAATTCACTTGGAGTTGAAAGTTATCACATTTCTCCTCAAGCTTTGATTTTTTGTCAGTTTTGCTCATGAAACGTGTGGTATTTTATCTTGTACAGTTGCGTGCATAGAAATTAGATCTTGCATGGTTGGGGACCTATTCTTGGATCATGTGTGGACCTAAATGTCAAGGCAAATCATGTTTTGTTACTTTCTGGTTTCTCCTCCTTAGTGTAGACCTAAAATGTAATTAAATGCCTGACTGGCCAACTTGTGGCTTTGTTGACTATATATTTGGAGCTTAGGTTGTTTTTTAGTTAGTGCTAAAGGGTAGAAGGATAGTGGTAGTAGTATCACAAAAGAGAATATGCTCACAATGTTTCTAATTGCATAAATCTTAATGTATAAGGCTGAAACCTAGAAGGCCTCACAACTGGGCATGTTGAAAGAAATGATATAAATTCTCTGTTGTTTCTGCTAGTTGATTGTATCATATCCATTATGTTTTCACTAATTTCATTTGGTCTTCATATTTCTTCAGTGTGTAACTCTGAGTAGGGCTTGTTTGTTGATTCAAGTGGAGTCAATTCTTCTTGATTCTTCTTGTATCTACCCTACCCCTGCGTCATGTTTATAGATGATATGAGGAAATGATTTGATATGTCTATGACTGATGAGATCAAATTCTTTATTAGACTAGAGGTTTAACAACAAAAAGATGGTATCTACATTAGTCATTCCAGGTATGTAACAGAAATATTGAAGACATTTTAGTTAGAATAATCCAAACGGATTGGTACCCCTATGGTAACTAGTTGGAATTTATCAAAAGAGGTGTTATATTACAAAGAGGGGGATGAATCAGTAACTAGTGATTCTTTAAGCCTAAAAAATTTAACTCTGATTGAACTTAGTAATAACTTGGTAAGACAAACTTTAATATTAACCGATAAGAGTAAATTAACTTATCAATCAACAATAACATACACAATAAAAATTCAATAGATATAACAATAGTATTTAACATGAAAACCTGGGGAAAATCGCTATAAAAATTATCACCCACCAAAGAAATACTCTTCTAAAGTATGCTCAGGTAAAAGCCAATCTTGTTAAATATTAGAATATACACTGCTAAATGTGACCCTGTTAGGGGATTTTCCTTCGATTTGTTAGGATTGACTTGGTTAAATTTCTTTAAACACTCTTCTAGAATGTCACCTTTCTAAATTTTTTACAATAGGACTATTAAGTTCACTCAGTTAAGAGATTTTTCTTCTTAAATTGTTAATAAAAAATAGTATAAAAATTGATCTGTAAATTTCCAAGTACCTCTTTCTGACTCAAATCCCTTATGCACTCTTTGTATTCACTTCATTCCATCACTATTCAATGGCCCCTAAAATTCATCAATATCTACTTGCATACTCAATTTTCAACTTTTTTCTTCTTCATTGCATCAATTTCTTATACATCAACCCTTCAACTTGCCAACTCACTTTCCATCAAATTTCATATTTTATATAGACTCTATTTTGCCTCTTAATATGCTTTCTTACATTTTCCATTATTTACTTTAAACTATAAGATCATCCTCTTCAACTAATTAAATGAATTTGGAACTCAGTAAAACATTTTATCATCACCTCAAATCTTGAACTCTTCTTGGAACTTGTACCTTCACTTTTTTTGCTTAGATATTTACCATAGATTACCACCTTGAATTTTCATGATTGTAGATCTATTCAACTAAATATTCCTCATCCTTGGAATCTTATAGATCATCATGGGTCTTCATTAAATGTTATCTTGGTCCTATTATTTAATTTGTGTTCCTTAATCGGTGGCTAAATCCTTTTCCTTCAACCAAAATTTTGTTTTCTCCGCTTATTAACTAACTCTATGTACTCATTTCTTGACTTTCTTTCTCTTTTTAAAAACTTTCTTTCCTTTTACCGAATCACTCTCCCTACTCCGTGACTTAAATTTTTTCTTTTCCTTTTCAACTTTAGTCCTTGATCACTTGTCCAATTTGTTTTACCAACTGGATAAAATCAAATGTAAAGTAGAAACCAACTAAATCAATATAAACTTATCTTTTTCTAATATGTATTAGATGTCCAATTATGTTCTTCAACTTCACAACTTTTCACTTTATCTTTTTCTTCTTTAAATTACTCAACTTATATCATATTCTGAATAATATGGAAACCCAATATAAACTAGAAATCAATTTCCTAACATCAATAAAAAAACAACAACTTATCTAATCCTTCTAGAATCTTGTATACCTCTGATCTCATTTAGTATTCATCATCCTCACCATCAGTTGTAGTTAACAATCTCCCTCTTTGGAATTGATGGAAACACATGTTAATTGTTGCTCTTTGATTTTCAGTCTTCTTGGTCACTGTGTTTTTTCCTTTAATCCATCTTTCTCTGTAATCATCAATAGCATATTATCCCTCTATAATCAATTTCTTATTCTCCCTCTTTGACAATAATGCCAAATATAAATACTCTTGAAAAGTCTATTCAGGCAGTGGATCATACCTAGCATGTAATAATATCTCATTGCATACATAACCATTTTTTTACAAATTTAGGCATCACCTAAAAAGTGAAAACTAGCATCAACTCATAAAATAGATATTCTAATGAATCCTATGAGATACTCAAAAGAATCCTTCAATAGTTACTTGGTAAATATATCTTCTATTTGCTCCTTTTAATTCACATACTCCAATATCACATACTTTTCTTGAACTTTTTATCTCAAGTAATGATACTTGATAGTTTTAGATTATAGAGAGGGAGGCGGGGGGGGGGAGAGGGGTGGGTGAAATAGTAATCCCTGATCCAAAATAACTAAAAATATTTTTTACTGATGAACTTGGTAGCATCTTGGTAACAACATAGTTCACTATTTACCAAAAAAAACAAATAAACTAAAGAAATCATTAAAACATTCATAAAAATCATTCACTGCATGTAACTCCGGTATTTAACATGGAAACCTAGCTTTGGGAAAAACCACTATGGGAATCATCACCCACTAAGAAAAATGCTTTTTTGTAGTACACCAGATTAAGAGCCAATCTGGTTAAAGATTATAATACACACTAATAGGTGTGACCTAGTCAAGGGATTAACCTCATATCTATTAGGATCTTTACCCTATTAGTAGTGGCCTTGTTAGAGGGCTTAAAAAACTCTTTCTTAATGTCACCTTGTGAAAGGATTTACAATAAGAATGTTAAATCCATATTGTTAAGATATTTCTCTATTACAAATGCTAATAAGAAACAATAATAAAAATGACATGTAGATTTGCGACTATCTTTGCATAGTCAGATCCTCTATTCACTCTTCAATCTTCAATTAAATTATTTATCATCCACTCACATCAACATTTATTCAAATCAATGGTTTCTAGATTGGAATCTTTTTGTTCCTTCTCCTCTAGAATAGTCATTAACTCCTCAAGCTATTCAGTTTTCCAACTATTTTTCCATATAAGATCATTCTTTATATAGAAAACTATTTCCTATTAATCTCATCTATTACACTTTTCTTTAGTCAATCTTAATCATTCAATTCATTATACCTTGAAATCAGATATCGGTAACATGTTTCCTTTTCACCTAGGAAATTGAACTTTTCTATGATCTTGTTCCTTCCCTATTTGCTTCTTAGATCTCACCATACATCTTCTTCTTGAATTTTCATAACCGTAGATCTTTGTAACTAACTTTTCTCATCATCATGATCATCTAGCTCATCATAGCTAATCATTAAATGTCTATTCAATCCATATTTAATAACTTTTCCTTTCTGGGTGTTCTTCATCTAAATTTTGGTTAAAATACACTCAGTTCCTAAACCTTTCTTTGTTGTTTAGGGTCTTGATTTTTTCCTTTTACCAAGTGGCCTATTTTTTCTCTTTACCTTAATGAGTGACTTTACCTACTCAATAGCCAAAACAACTTATCTTTTTCTATTTATCTTATCAAGTTATCAAATCTTCATTACCATGCTTTACCAGCTTGACATAATCATATGTCATGTGAAAAACAATTATATCAACATTTTCTTAACATTGTCTGATCTTTATCAATTTCCCAATTATGTTTTTCAACTTCATAACATCTCTTTTCTTCTTGTCCTAACTCTTTCAACTTATATCATTACCGAATGATATGGAAACATAATATAAATCAAAAATCAATTGCTTGACATCAATGACAAGGAAATAACTGATATAACCTTTCTACTATCATCATGTAGTCCTCTTATCTTGGTTTCACTTCATCATCAGCTCCATTAGATAAATAATCTTCATCATTACTATTAGTTATGGTAACATAGAGATGTTGGATATTGCTAATGCATGAGTGGTGATTGAGACATTTGATATGTTTAATCACTACGTTATTGAATGGGCACTCATACTGTTGTCATTTGTGTTTTGTCACTGATGTCAACATATGCTTCTATGAAGGAACCAGACTGGTAATCAGAGTGTACGGATGGTGTACGGACTATTCAGATGCTGGGAAGTTAGATGAAAGTTCAGGAGAATGTTGTGATCTTATATCTAAGATCGCATCATTAAATGTTTCATATTAATAAATTTGCAGCTATTTTGGTGAAGACTGGTAACTGGACTATGATAGTGAGAATTCATAGAGTTAGCCTCTGGGTTTTTGGTATATCTTTCATAAGACTTGGAATCAAGGTATGTGAACTTGAAGGATGAAAGATAAGGTATTAAAGGATGCTCAATGATCAGTGCAAGGTACAGAGTGATTTATGACATCATCTGTGGTGTATGATCTGGTGATGGTTTATTCTGAAGCTGACTTGGAGAATGGAGCGTGTGTTTTGTTTGGCAACCATAAATTAAGGATGTCGGTCCTTAATTGTTGAAATGTAATCATTGTATAATTGTTATAGATACCGTGTGTATCATAACAAGGGTTTATGTAGTTGTTTGTAAATAGGAAAGCCCTATGGGCTGACCTGATCTTGGTAAATTGTAATAAGTTATAAATGAAAGGTCTTTTCTTTGGAAAAGATATGGATGGAATAGATATGATATAAGGAGGTTGCAAAGGTTGTGAACTTGTGTCTGTTGTATTTAGAGAAGAGGATTACTGGTGGACTTGATCGGAACTGATCAAGCAAAGATAGTTGCTGGTAAATAGTTCAAAGCTTGTGTATGTCTTCAAATACACCTTTTGCGAACTAGTGAGTTTTGAAGGTGGATTTAACCTTCTTTGGGCAGTGAGCCTTGGAAAATGAGTCCTCTATCTTTCTTGACTCCTAATAGGGTCTATCCTCTAACAAGGACTATGTACTGTAATGTTTCAATAAGCTCCTAATAGGGCTATATCTTCTAACAAGGATTACTATACTTTGAGTACATCATTAGTGGGTGCTAATTCCCACCAGGGTTTTTACCTTTAACAGGGTTTCCCTATAACCAAAATATTGTGTTGTTGTGTTGGCATTCATTATGTTCATTAGATCTGATATTAATAAGCTTAAATTTTAAAGTTTAATATTCTATCATACAACTGATTCACCCCCCCCTCTCAATTGTATTATGGACTATTATTCTTAACAATTGGTATCAGAGCTTGTGGTCCTTAGAGAGAAAGCTTAACAACTTGAGGTGATCTTGGAAATGGAATTCTATAGGAAAGATAGTCCTAAGTTTGATCTTGAAAACTTTGACAGTTGGAAAAATAAGATGCGAACACATTTGCTATGTTTGGGCATAGACTACTAGATGATTGTAAAGAAGAAGGAAACTCTGAAGGCTAAGAATGATTTGGATTCAGCCATTGATGATGAAAAGAAGTTATTTTCATATAACATGGTTGCAAGAGAAGCATTGATCAACACACTATCTGAGGGTGAGTTTACTAAAATCAAAGATCTGGATTTGGCACATGACATTTGGAATAGACTAGAGGCACTTTATGAAGGAGACAAGTACACCAAACAAGTGAAGCTATAAAACTGTAAGACAAAGATGGAGAAGCTACAAATGAATGAAGATGAAAGCATTAGAGCCTATGTTCAAAGGGTTACAAAAATTTTAGTTGGAATCAAAAATTGTGGAGGCACTTATAATGAAGATGAAGTGATCACAAAGATTCTTAGATCTCTAACCCCTACTTACAAGTTCAAAGCCATGTCTATTGAAGAAACTATGTCTTTGACACTAAAATTTAGTAGAGAAATGTTGATTGCAAAGCTAACCATCTTTGAAGCTGCAGAATTAGGAGAAGCTGCACCTAAAGTTGAATCTACATTTAGGGCATCTACACACAGGAATATATCTGCACTTCCAAGAACAAGCAAAGAAGATCTAAAAGAAGAGCTTGGTGAGTATGCTGAGGAATGGGAGAAGATAATGGAAGAAGAAAGAAAGATAGGAGAACTTGTTTTACTGATTGCTAGAAGAGAAAAAAGAGGTAAGGGAAAATTTGTGGGCAAGTTACCTTTGAAATGTTTTTCATGAAATAAGATAGGTCATTTTGCATTTAGATGTCCTACAATAGTTCCTAAGTACAAACCTGATTATGGAAAAATTAGAAGAGACAAAGAATGTTATTATGTTAGTGAAGGAATCTATGATGATGATGAAGTATGCAATGAAGAGATTGGATTTGTTGCTATTAAAGATGAACTAGTTCATGAAGAAAAAGCCTTAGTATCTCATGTTCACAAGAAAAATGAATGGATAATTGATAGTGGATGTTCTCATCACATGACTGGTGATAGAAACAAATTTGTTAAATTATAAAATTATGATGGAGGTGTTGTGAGGTTTGGGGAAAATCTCCCAAAATCCATCATAGGAGTAGGATCCATTACTTTGGATGGAAAGACTAATATAGACAATGTATTACTTGTTGAAGGACTGAAACACAATTTGTTGAGTGTTGGATAGTTAAAGGATAAGAATTTTTAGTTAAGATTTGTTAATGGTAAATGCTTTATCATAAGCAAGGAAGGAAATTTGATTGCTACTAGTTCAAGATCTAGAGGTAATGTAATTGAATTAAACAAATTTGGAGCCTCTTGTTTTGTTAATAAGGTAGATGACAGTTGGCTATGGCATAGAATATTTTGTCATATTAATTTTTATAACATTGTGAAGGTAAGTATGGCTAATGAAGTAAGAGATCTACCGAATATTGTGAAAGCCTCTAACACTATATGCAGAGAATGTTTTATGGGAAAGCAAACTAGAAATAGTCATAAAAGATGGATCTAGTACATACAGATCTATGTGGGCCTACAAGAACAAAATCATACTATGGTGAAAGGTACTTTATACTCTTTTTTGATGAATTTTCTAGAATGATGTGGGTTACTTATTTGAAAGAAAAATTAGAAGCTTTTGATAAATTCAATTTGTTCAAAGCAAAAGTAGAGAATGAATCAGGACTAAAAATAAAGTGTTTAAGGTCAGACAAAGGTGGAGAGTTTACATCAGATTTGTTCAATTCATATTGTGAAGAGAATGGGATAAAAAGACAAACATCTACTCCTAAGACTCCACAATAGAAAGGGATAGCAGAGCGAAGAAACATGACTATACTTGACGCTACTAGAACAATGTTGATTGAAGGAAATGTATCTCATGTACATTGGAGAGAGGTTGTTGGAACAACAGTGTACACATTAAATATAATTTAGATCAGAGAAGGTACAAGTAAGACTCCCTATGAACTATGGTTTCATCATACTCCTACTATAAAATACTTCAAATTTTTGGTAGTAAATGTTATATCAAGAGGGATGATGAGATAGGGAAATTTGATGCTAGAAGTGATGAAGGAATTTTCCTTGGTTACTTTGTCAAAAGTAAGGCATATAAATGTTTCAATCTAAGATTGAGGAAGATGGTTGAAAGTAACAATGTAAGAATAGATGAGAAATTTCAGATACAAGAAAGAATGTATGACAATAGTCAGATATCAGAAATGACTACTGCTGTAGAAGAAGAACTTGTTGAGGAAGAAAGTGAAAAAGAGGCTTGTGATGCTGATAAAAGAAAGACTATTGAGACTCCTAAAACTCCAAGGTATGTAAAAAATAACCATCCTGAAAATCAAATTATTGGCAATACCAGTCAAGGAGTGCTAACTAGATCCAAAGTTAGAGAAGAAATTTTTTTGATTTCTCAAGTTGAGTCAAAATCTACTGATGAAGCCTTTAAAGATGAATATTGGATAACTTCTATCAAAGAAGAATTGGATCAGATAAAGAAGAATAATACTTGGGAATTGGTTCCTAGGCCTAAAAATAAAAATATTATAGGAACAAAATGGGTCTTTAGAAACAAAATGAATGAAGAAGGAATAGTTGTAAGAAACAAATCAAGACTAGTATTTAAGGGATACAACAAGAAGCCATTGACTTTGAAGGAACATTTTCTCCTATTGCTAGAATAGAGGCAATAAGATTATTCCTATCTTATGCTGCACACAAAAACTTCAAAGTATATTAGATGGATGTTAAATATGCATTTTTGAATGGAGATCTTGAAGAAGAAGTATATATAGAGCAACTAGATGGGTTTCCTCTATGCGAAGACAAAGACATGGTGTGAAAATTGAAGAAAGCCTTGTATGGATTAAAACAAGCTCCTAGGGCTTGGTATGCAAGGTTGGACAAGTATAAACTTGGCCTTGGATTCAGGAAAGGTAATGCGGACAGTAATTTGTATCTAAGAGCTACTGAAGATGGAATCCTTATAGTAGAAGTATTTGTGAATGACAATATATTTGAAGGTAATGATGATTTGTGTAAGAAGTTTGCTAAAGAAATGGAAAGTGAATTTGAGATGTCCATGATAGGTGAAATGAAATTATTTATTGGACTACAAATAACTCAAAATGAAAATGGTATTTTCATTTCTCAGACCAAGTATCTCAAAGAATTGTTTAAGAAATTTACAATGGAAGACTGCAAACTAGTAGGAACACCTATGGTGATTGGCAACGAGCTAACAATTGATGATGAATCAAAATGTGTTTTTCAGACTTAGTATAGATCAATGGTTAGAGGGCTACAATATTTGACTCACACCAGACTAGATATTGCTAATGCTGTGGGAATTGTGGCTAGATATCAGGTAGAACCCAAAGAGACTCATCTAGCTGTGGTGAAAAGAATAATAAGGTATCTCAGAGGAACCATTGACTGTGGTTTATGGTATGCTAGGAATGATAGTTTTAAACTTCATGCTTATACTGATGCTAATTGGGTAGGAAATATTGATGATAGAAAAAGTACTAGTGGCGGTGCATTTTTCCTTGGGAAAAATTTGGTTTCTTGGCTAAGTAAGAAACAAGATTGTATAGCACAATCTACCACTAAATCAAAGTACGTTGTTTCTGCCATAAACTACACTTAGATTGTTTGGATGAAACAAATGCTGACAAACATTGGAATAACTTTTAATGAGCCTGTGGTTATTCACTATGATAACACCAACATAGTAAATGTGTCAAAGAATCAGGTGATGCATTCTAAAACTAAACACATCTCTATCAAGTATCACTTCTTGATAGACAAGATGATAGAAAAAGAAATCAAGCTTGAATATATCAGTACAAAAGAGTAGATTTCAAATTTTTTTACAAAGCCACTACCAAAGGACACCTTTGAATATCTTAGAGGTATGCTAGGGGTTCAAGCTCCTCCTAGTTAGAACTAAATGATGTAAGAGATGCATCAGTCTAGAGGTATTCAGAGCTTCATCATTTTCTAGACTGTATGTAGGGATCTACTCCTTAGGGGGAGTGATTGTGGAAGAAAGTTTATATGTGAAGGCAGTTGATAGATCATGGCACCCTTTGCCATTGATTTCAAAGGGGGAGTGTTGCTATGAGAAAATTAGAAAATATCTACTATTTTGGAGAATGTTCTGTTGAAGGGCTTTGGATTGATACAACCTTGGGATAAGATTTTCCTATATTTTGACATCAATGCCAAAGGGGGAGATTGTTTGATATTGATAATGCATGAGTGGTGATTGAGACATTTAATATGTTTAATCACTATGTTAATAAATGGGCACTCATACTATTTTCATTTTTGTTTTGTCACTGATGTCAAGGTATGTGCAAGATCATGAGGGGCCAAACTACGCCCTTAAGTGGCAATGAAAAATCAGCAAACTAGGGTTAGTCAACTTGACATGAAAATTTCAACTAGCTATGAACCTAATATCAAAAAGTTGTAAGAATAGAATCTATAGAAATTTGAATTTAGTTTCTAAACTACTAGGCCTTTTTTGAGAAAAAGTTATTATGATTGGTGAAAAGTATAGATTTCAATGCAGCAGTACAAAAATTTCAGGAAAAAAATAAGAAGTAGGTGTATGTCTGACCACCTTAATCATAATCAAATGATAATATTTTATTATAAGATTTTATATATAAGTAGTAGACTCATGCTCAGATGTGACGCATATTTTTTTGTAATTTTATTCCAAAAAAAATAATTAATTATGAATTTTTTGCTACAATGTTTTCTGAATTAAAAAACTCTCGTGTCTAACCACCTTAACTCATTCAAAACTTTACAAAATTCAAAAACAAAAAAAATTTCCTTATAGTAAGCGAAGCATAGAATGTGACACATTTTTTGGATTTAAAAAATGTTATACCATCTGAAAGTTATAGTCATTTTTCAATCAATATATAAATCAGCACTTTAGAGGTAGCTCAATTAGAAAATAATTAATAATTACTTACTGAATTCAAAATTTGACAGCAATTATATCGATAGATAGATGATAATCTCCTTAAGATAACCTTTTCATTTTATCAAATTTGGGTGAAAAAAAAGTCATCAGCTACATTGTCAAAGTTTTGAACTGACATTGCCACTTTTTGGCCCCTCATGATCTTGCACATACCCGTCAACATATGCTTCTATGAAGGAACTGGACAAGTAATCAAAGTATACATATGGTGTATGGACTATTCAGATGCTGTGAAGTTAGATGAAAGTTCAAGAGAATGTTTTGATCTTATATCTGACATCGCATCATTATATGTTTCATATTAAGAAAGTTGTAGCTATTTTGGTGAAGACTGGTCACTGGACTATGACAGTGAGAATTCATAGAGTTAACCTCTAGGTTTTTGGTATATCTTTCAGAAGACTTGGAATCAAGGTGTGTGAACTTGAAGGATGAAAGATAAGGTACTGAAGGATGCTCATTGATCAGTGCAAGGTATGGAGTCATTGGTGATGTCATCTATGGCGTATGATTTGGTGATGGTTTATTCTGAAGCTGACTCAGAGAATGGAGTGTGTGTTTTGTTCGGCAAGCATAAACTAAGGATGTCAGTCCCTAATTGTTGAAATGTAATCATTGTATAATTTTTATAGATACCATGTGTATCATAACAAGGGTTTATGTAATTGTTTGTAAATAGGAAAGTCTTATGGGCTGACCTAATCTTGGTAAATTGTAATAAGGTATAAATGAAAGGTCTTTTCTTTGGAAAAGATATGGATGAAATAGATGTGATATAAGGAGGTTGCAAAGGTTGCAAACTTGTGTCTACTGTATGTAGAGAAGAGGATTACTGGTGGACTTAATTGGAACTGATCAAGCAAAGATAGTTGATGGTAAATAGTTCAAAGATTGTGTATGTCTTCATATACACCTGTTGTGAACTAGTGAGTTCTAAAGGTGGATTTAACCTTCTTTGGGAAGTGAGCCTTGGACAGTGAGTCCTCTATTGTTCTTGACTTCTAACAGGGTTTGTCCTCTAACAAGGACTATGTACTGTAATGTTTCAATAAGCTCCTAATAGGGCTATATCTTCTAACAAGGATTACTATACTCTATGTACATCATTAGTGGGTGCAAATTCCCACCAGGGTTTTTACCTTTAACAAGGTTTCCCTGTAACCCAAATATTATGTTGTTGTGTTGGAATTAATTGTGTTCATTGGATCTGATATTAATAAGCTTAAAGTTTAAACTTTAATATTCTATCATACAATTGGTTCACCCCCCCTCTCAGTTGTATTGTGGAATGTTATTCCTAATAAGAGAATTGTGCTTGCCCTTGGAATTCATCACCAAATTCCTTGATATGTTGATAGCACTTGCATTATCATAATAAATAGTATTTTGATCACTAATATCCTCTTCTAGACATTCAATTAGTTATTTGATCCATACAATATTTTCAAAATTCATAGCTACTTCTACAAACTCTTCCTCGACAGTAGATTGTGAAATACAACTTTTTTTCTTACTCAGCCATGTCACTGATCTTTCTCCCAAAAATAAATCTCCTCCACTTGTGCTTTTCCTATCATCAATGTTTCATGCCCCATCAACATCAGTGTAGACCTTTAAATAAAAATCTCCTCATTTCTTTTATAATAGACCGAAATCTTTAGTCCCTTTTAGATATCTAAATATTCTATTGACTATAGACATGTGTGTTTCCTTTGAATTGGCAAAAAATATTGCAACAATACCTACTATGTAAGTAATATCAGGTCTTATATGTTCAACATATTGTATCTTAACAACCATTGAGCGGTAGCATGTTTCATTCACTTATTTTGACTCATCTTCTTTTGACAATTTGCAACTGGTATCCATCAATGTTCCAACTAGTTTTGATTCTTGCATACCAAATGTCTTTAGGATCTAGTTGATGAACTTTGACTATGTGATCTAGATCCCATCTCTAACCTATTGAATATGTAGTCCAATAAAAAATTTCATTTCTCCTATCACTGACATCTCAAATTCCTTTATCATCTCCTCAGAAAAATATTTGCATAATGTGTTATTTCCTCCTAAAATAATGTCATCAACAAATATTTCAGCAATCAAAATCTTATTGTTCCAGTCACATTTCAGATACAAATTATGGTTTTCACTTGTTCTTTGAAATGCAATCTTGATAAAATATGAATGTAACCTTTCACACCATGCTTGAGGTGCTTGTTTCAAACTATATAGTGCCTTGTGAATTTTTCATACCATGTCCCTGTTAGTATTCTCAACAGATCCTTCAGGTTATTCAACATAAACTTCTTCTTCAAAAATACCATTAAGAAATGCAGACTGAACATCCATTCGATAAAATTTAAATATTTTATAATATGCATATGCTAGTAGGATTCCAACTTCTTCTAATCTAGCAATAGGTGCAAAAGTCTCACCATAATAAATATCTTCTTCTTGTGCATACCTTTTGCAAACCAATCTAGCTTTGTTTCTAATTAAATTTCCATGTTCAATTAGTTTATTTCTAAAAATTCACTTCGTACCAATAACATTTTTATCTTTAGGTCTCAGTACCAAAGTCCATGTGCTATTATTTTTAATTTGGTCTATCTCTTCTTTCATAGCTTTAATCCAATCTTCATTATACAATGCATCATTTAATTTTCTTCACTCAAATTCAAAAATCAAACATGTATATTATCTCTCAACTTACTTCTTGGTATAACTCCAGCATTCTTGTCTCAAATAATTTAACTTGGTGAGTGGTGTCTTATAACATACTTGGCTAGAACCAGCTCGGTAGACTATGGAAGTTCTTCATTTTCAACATTTGGTGGCGGCTCTCTTTGCTCAGCTTCCTCCTTAATTTGTACCATCAGTAAGGTATCAGGAACAATAGTTTGAAAATATACAAATCTTTGATAGTCCTCGGGTTCTTTTTTGATGTCTTCATCATTTTTTTCTACAAATTCATCAATCCTTACAATTTCTCTTTCTACAATTTTGTTAGTAGACTTGTTAAACCACTTTTAAGTCTTTCTCTTTCTAGAATATCCTAAGAACATTCCATCATCACATTTATGATCAAACTTTCGATTTCTAGAATCCTTTAGAATGTAACACCTAATTCCAAATACTTTGAAATAACTTACATTTGGATTGTGAACATAACTAATCTCATATGGACTCTTGTTTGTACTTTTCTTTATTTGTACTACATGTAGTCTATAAGTGGAAGTACTGACTACTGCTCTCCAAAATATTTGAGACACTTCATTTTTAATGAAAGGGTTGATGGGGAGAGGGGCCAAAGGAACACCCTAACCAGATCCACCTTGCATAACAACATGCGGAATCAACAACACAACAAGTGAGAGATAGAATGCATGTAGTACCCCCTCCCTAGTCTGATTTTATAAATGTTATGATTATTTTAGGATGAAAGATTATATGTTAGGAAATCATTGATACTGACCCCATACTTGCATGTGTATGGTTGATGTGTTTGTTTTATATTTCTCTTTGATGTGCCTGATGTGGTTGAGGGATGGAGTCGTAGTTACTTTCTTGCAAGATCCGCATGATCGACCGATCCACACCATTATCTGTTATATATTTATATATGTATGTACATGTAGGTATTGTATGCAGGTTTGTAGGTATCGGGCATTGACTTCCCTAACTTGTCAGGATGAGCATTCCCTATCGCAATATCTCAAATGGTAAGAGAGGGGAGATAACACGGGTCCAAATCCTAACCTAAGCCATATTATTGCCCTAAAAAAGTGGACAAGATTCTGTTATTCCTACCCTTCCTAAAGTCATCTAGTTTATGTGAGTTTATAACCCTGTCCTTGCATTTGAATGTGGGTCCTTAGGTCCTTGTGATGCTTTTGAGTTTGGTGATTGGCATGTTTTCTATAATTAGATTATTTAATTTGATTAAATAGTGCAATTTTAATAAATTGGATCTTTGCTATTTTTAGCCATGAGAGATTATTTATTTATTTATATATAAATTAATTAAATGCAATTATTGAGTGTGGTTGAAATATTTAATTAATGAGAATTAATTAAATATCTACACCCTAGAACTATTTAATTTTAAGTTTAACCTATGTTCTATTGAAATATATTTGTTAATTTGAGATTAATTGTGCATGTGGAAATTATTTTAGAATTAAATATTTTATTTTAATTGAATGCATTAAAGTTGCACAATTGAAATTGAGTAAATTTTATTAAAGGTATTAGTTAATTTTGGTTAAAGTGTTCTCAACAAAAGGCAAAGTGAAAATAGACTTGAGTTCAACTCAAATTGAACTGCAAATCAAAGTCTAAATTCATGCAAGCTTTTGGAGAGTTGAGTTTTCAAACCCTAGTAGGTGGAAAAAGAATTCCTACATATTGGACATGTTTGCCATAATTTGGACGGACATGTTTTTGGAGAGAATTTGGCAAGGATTAGATTTTGAGGACACACAGGTTGAGGAATTTTGGCAGGCAGAATAAAAGATTTTTGTGGAGAATTCAATTTTGGAAAGCTTGAAGGTTTTGGGTTGTATCTTCAAATCTGGTCTTCGTTCGAATATTTCCTTTAGTTTTGAGGTAGGGTTTGATTTTCCTTATGAGTATGTTATTTTGTGAATTTCGGAAAGATTGTCTTCTTCGTGTCTGGTTCTATTCTAGAGTTGGGATTTATGAAAATCCTTATTGCATGCATTCAATTAGGTTAAATTTTAGAATAAATTTCATTACAGTTTGAAGTTGTGTAAATCTGGCAAAATTGTGGTAATTGGGTTTTCTTTGTTAATTGGCTATTACCTTAGTTTTTCATTAAAAAAATCAATTGAGATTATATATGTGTGATTTGAAAAAAAAAAAGAAGGATTTTAGCTATTTGAATTTATTAATATTATTATTTATTAATTTTCAGATTTAAAAATTAATTTTAAAAAAAATTATTATTATTATTATTTATTAAATTTTGAATTTAAAAATTAATTTAAAAAAAATAAAATTTATTTTTTATTATTAATTATTAAATTTTAGATTTATAATAGTTATAAAAAAAATTAATTAATAAATAAGCATTAATAGATTTTTTCTTTACATGTGGGTTTTGATATTAATGTTTCTATTTGTTTTTAGAAAATTAATAACATTGTTTTATTATTAAATGAATGGTGTTTTGATATACATGGAGATTTTAGTTAAATACTTATTTAAAAAAGTATACATGCATGAGATTTTAGTTAAAATAGATAGTTATGTGCGAGACAAATATATGAATGCTTTTGTAGTCAAATGGACTTTAGTCAACAAGATGATTGTTTTAGTCAACTGGAATTTATAATTATATATGTTTATTTGCATGGTTATAAATACATGCAATATAGTTGAACTAGTTATGTTTTATAATTAACTAAATTTTTTTAATTGAATCATGTTTTCTTGTAAGTGTTTGAACTTTTTGATTTCAAATATTTTTGTTGGACGTATTATATTTACAAATTATTTCTACATCTAATTCTCGTGCATGCAGTAATTAGATGTTAATGATTTTTGCATGAGTATTAGCTATAAAATATAGGACTAGTTTTGTATAAAAGAAATTAATTTTGTGTTAAGTTTTAATGTGGGTGTTTAGCCATGCAAGTGAGTGTTATGTGAATCTGGTTGTTTGGATTAGTTAAATGTTTCTTCGTGATGACATCATTTTAATTTGAGTCAAATATGGATGTAATTAGTCTATTTTAATTAAATCATGTTTAGTCTTTTATTACCATATGTGGTGGTTTTGATGGGCTAGAATGTCGGTCAGTGGGAATGTGAGTCTAGAGGTGGGTTTTTGGATATTTTATTTATCATGTTTGTTTGCTTTGCATATTTGGTTGTGTCGGTGAACTTGTTATATGATGAATTTTGGATTTGCATCTTTCTGTCTTTGTTGGAACTAGTATTGAGATTCATGAGTTGTGCTAACTCAGAGTTATACTTGATCTTGTGAAACCCTCGGGTAGGTTATCTGAGTGTATAGCAGGAAGTGGCTTGTAATTGGTGTCAGAACCTGGAAGTGGCTACCAGGATATCCTATTACAAGTAGCTTAATAAGTGATAATTAATGGCATTGAGAGTTTAAAATAAACCTAATAAGATATTATATGCCTCGCCCATACTCAGTTCCTAATTGAGTTTTGTACTAGGATGGAAGTGAGAAGATGTATGTCACCTACATGGACTGGATATGGCATAGTTAGTACCTTGTCTACACGAGGGGTTATTGATACCACATAGAGTCACTAGGGCACCGGGGTCTGAAGAGACTACCAGGATAACCTTAGAGTTATTTCGTGTGATGACAACTTCCTTTATGCATCTTAGGTTTCCTAGATGTGTTGGTTACCTCTAGTTATGTATGGTGTACCTTTTGAGTTAGAAGCTTTCAAGATCTCTTCCTTAGTTTGTTCTATTTTTATTTGTTATCTGAGTGGGATCTGATGTTATCTCCTCAGCACGGTGGGATTGGACCATTTAGGTTCATGAGGTTGGGTGGTAGTGATTCTTTTACGATTTGAGATTTCAACATTCATGTACTAGTGTTGGATGATCCCTATGGTAGTTGATTCTTCTTGTTCTTCTTCAATGGAGATGTGATCTTCTTCTTCTTCCTTTTTTTGATCTTGTATCATTGTATCAGTTTTGCAGAGTTATCATGTCATACTTCTTTTTGATTATTGTATTCGCATACCCTACGACATGTGTAGTGGATGTAGGTTATTATGGTTACCTTATGGTACCACTTGTATCTATGTTATCTTTTATGTGATGTTTCATTTATCTTTCATTTGTTTATGTGTTTGTAATTATGTCTAATCTAAATTAATTAATTTTATATTCACATAATCTTCATCATGGAATCCTTGAGAATTGTATCCTATGTGAGTTGCTCATTTCATTGTATTGCTTCTGCATTGTAAAACTTTGATGTTGTTGAATATTAACACCTTTAAAAAAAATTTATTCTGCAAACTTAGATGCATGTTTAGGTTAAGTTCTCATGGGTTCCCTGGTGGGGCATTACACTTGGTATCAGAGCACCGAGTTCTACACTGGGAACTCTGGGAAGTAGTGTGCCCATTAGATGTTGTTTTTGATTGTCTATTGTGTTAGGTATCCTCTCTAATGCAGCTAGGGTGAAGTACCTTTGGATGTCATGAAGCGATTACTCCCTTGAGTGTGGTTACCACTAGTCACCTTGTTATGTGAATGTTTTATGATTGATATCTTATTTTGGTTGATTTATGAATTGTTCATGATGTGTGGGGGGCTAACATTGATTTTTTTGAACTTTCTTATGATTGGATTAGTCACCTAACTCTCTTTTCATTATCTATTTTGTGACGCTAGTCACATTTAATTTATTGTTGAAATTGAGCTCTTATGATTTAATGTTGGACTTATGATTCCACCACTTGGGTTCTACCTTTTTGAGTTTTGCGGTGGCTACTCTGAATATTTGATATTGTTGGCCCTATTTTGTAATAAGTGTTGTTTCTATCATGTTCATCATGGAGCCCTGATAGTATGTATGAGGGAGAACATTGTAGAGATGGTACTATGTTTGCATGAGTATTGCATTAGCTATGTTTGCATGAACCTTTTAACAGATTAATTGATCTAAATATGAATGTGTTCTTTATGCAATTGATTGCAAGATGTTTTCTATATTGATGAATGAAGAAAGTTTAGATCTTTTTGAATTATTAATGAATGATTGATCAATGTGATTTTTGGTTTGTTCCTAAACTAGAATTACATTGTCCTTAATGACTGTATACCATGTTCTTATTCTATGGCTTGTTTTCAGATGTTTTGTTTTATTTTAGTAAATCCTTCATGCTTGGGGGATATATATCCTCATGTATTTGTAGGCTTCTAGGAGTAAGCCTAATCTTAGGGGGGTTGGATGTAGTACCCCGTCCCTAGTCTGATTTAATAAATGTTATGATTATTTTAGGATGAAAGATTATATGTTTGGAAATCATTGATACTGACCCCATACTTGCATGTGTATGCTTGATGTGTTTGTTTTATATTTATGTTTGATGTGCATGATGTAGTTGAGGGATGGAGTCGTAGTTACTTGCTTGCAAGATCCACACGATTGGCCGATCCCTGCCATTGTCTGTTATATATTTATATATGTATGTACATGCGAGTGTTGTATGCAAGTTTGTAGGTAATGGGCATTGAATTCCCTAAATTGTTATGATGAGCGTGCCCTATCGCAATATCTCAAATGGTAAGAGAGGGGAGATAAAACAAGTCCAAATCCTAACCTAAGCCATATTATTGTCCTGAAAAAGTGGACAAGATTCTGTTATTCCTACCCTTCCTAAACTCATCTAGTTGATGTGAGTTTATAACCCTCTCCTTGCATTTGAATGTTGGTCCTTAGGTCCTTGTGATGCTTTTGAGTTTGGTGATTGGCGTGTTTTCTATAATTAGATTATTTAATTTGATTAAATAGTGCAATTTTAATAAATTGGATCTTTGCTATTTTTAGCTATGAGAAATTATTTATTTATTTATATGAAAATTAATTAAATGCAATTATTGAGTGTGGTTGAAATATTTAATTAATGAGAATTAATTAAATATCTTCACCCTAGAACTATTTAATTTTAAGTTTAACCTATGTTCAATTGAAATGTATTTGTTAATTTGAGATTAATTATGCATGTAGAAATTATTTTAGAATTAAATGTTTTATTTTAATTGAATGCATTAAAGTTGCACAATTGAAATTGAGTAAATGTTATTAAAGTTATTAGTTAATTTTGGTTAAAGTGTTCTCAACAAAAGGCAAAGTGAAAATAGACTTGAGTTCAACTGAAATTGAACTGCAAATCAAATTCTAAATTCATGCAAGCTTTTGGAGAGTTGAGTTTTCAAACCCTAGTAGGTGGAAAAAGAATTCCTACATGTTGGAGATTTTTTCCATGATTTGGACGAACAGATTTTTGGAGAGAATTTGGCAAGGATTGGATTTTGAGGTCACACAAGTTGAGAAATTTTGGCAGGTAGAATAAAGGATTTTTGTGCAGAATTCAATTTTGGAAAGCTTGAAGGTTTTGGGTTGTATCTTCAAATCTAGTCTTCGTTTGAATATTTCCTTCAGTTTTGAGGTAGGGTTTGATTTTCCTTATGAGTATGTTATTTTATGAATTTCAAAAAGATTGTCTTCTTCGTGTCTGGTTGTGTGCCTGTCTGGATCTCTGCCTATGTATTTCTCTCTCTCTTTCTATTCTAGAGTTGGGATTTATGGAAATCCTTGCTGCATGCATTCAATTATATTAAATTTTAGAATAAATTTCATTAGAGTTTGAAGTTGTGTAAATCTGGTTAAATTGTGGTAATGGGGTTTTATTTGTTAAATGGCTATTATCCTAGTTTTTCATTAAAGAAATCAATTGAGATTATATATGTGTGATTTTTAAAAAAAGAATGATTTTTGTTAATTGAATTTATTAATATTATTATTTATTTATTTTCAGATTTAAAAATTAATTTTAAAAAAATAAAAATTATTATTATTATTATTTATTAATTTTTGAATTTAAAAATTAATTTTAAAAAAATAAAATTTATTTTTTATTATTAATTATTAAATTTCAGATTTATAATAGTTACAAAAAAATTAATTAATAAATAAATATTAATTGATTTTTTTTTTACATGTGGGTTTTGATATTAATGTTTCTATTTGTTTTTAGAAAATTAATAACATTGTTTTATTATTAAATGCATGGTGTTTTGATATACATGGAGATTTTAGTAAATACTTATTTAAAAAGTATACATGCATGATATTTTATTTGAAATAGATAGTTATGTGTGAGACAAATATATGAATGTTTTTTTAGTCAAATGGGCTTTAGTCAACAAGATGATTGTGTGTGATGATATTATTCACCTTCATGAAATTAAGATCAAGGAGCAACAATTTAAGCTAAATACAAAGGAAATTTAATCTAAAATGCAACTACAATCTATAACATCTCATGGATCTCTAGAAAGAAGTGGTAAGTGAGCTTTCAGCTGCAAATCCTCACTAGTGACACCTCTAAAATGAGAATAATGCTGCTATGATGCTTCTAAATGCTTATTCTATGATTAATTTATGCTTAATCTAGCTCCATTGATAACAATGCAATGATAAAATGCTAAAATGATAACTCTAAATGCTCAAATGCTTCAATTTCTCTTAGAAATGATCTCAATTGACTATAATAACAATGCCTTTCAATTGAAATTCTAAGATGCAAATGCTCTCTAAAATGCCTCATACTTATAGTAATTTCCCAAAGGTAGGGGGTAGAGTGATTTGATCATAGTTATGCTTGGGTAAGGTCAATTGGCTTTGCTTTGTCCATAAATGGGGGGACAAGGAGGGGACAATCATTTAAATGGTTTCAAAAGGCTGGACCATTTCAACAAAAGTGAGTGATTTGTGTCTATTTTGTCACCAATTTGCTTTGTTGAGGGAAATTATGATTTATTAATTAATTAAAGTAATTAAATTTAGCCATGAAGGGTAAGAGGTTCATTTTGATTTTTTCTTTCAACAACTATGTCATTAATTGAATTTAATCAATTTCGTAGTGTTTTTCCCCTTTTCAAGCTTTATTTAATTATTTAATCATTTAATTGAATTTTCCTTTGAATTGGATTGCCTTTGTTCCATTTATTGATTTTTCATGCTATTTTGATGATTTGATGCACCTTTTGATTGATTTAAGTCTTTGACCAATTTTCCGTGTCTACAAATGCCCCTCTTTGAGTCGATGTGTGAAGAACACCAATTCAAAGATTCCCTTGGTATGATGATCTGATTCTGTTCTGGTTCTGTGATTCCTTGATACCTTTGATAGTTGGTACGATGATATGATACTGTCTCTGATAGTGATATGCTGCCTGATATGATATGATAAACTGATCTAATACTGATTTGCCTCTTGATATGATACTGATATGATATGATACTGATATGATATGCCCCACTAATAAATGTTTTTGATGTGATGCCAATTTGATACTCTGATGCCCCCTTAGAAATAAAACATATTGATTCCTTGATTTGAAAGATTTTGATTGATTGGTCCAATATGTTTTCATTTCTAAAAAACATTGATGATATGCCATGACTTGCAATTTGCATATCCAAGATAGATAGGTCTGTTGTAGTTAAGAAAAACAAGTGATTATAACAGTCATAATGGTACCGATGAATGTGATTTGTCAATCTGATAGGATAGTAAAACTGATATGGGATAATTGATAGGATAAATCAATCAGTGTGAAAACCGATATGATTTGATACTACTTGCTTTGTTATCAGGACACAGAGACATGAACACATGGTACTGGGTGTGATTGCTTGATACTTTTGATATCATTGATTGACTTAAAATGACTCACTGATATAGAATACTGATATGATTCCCTTGATTTGCAAAATAGGCACATTTCCGTAAATGATATATATACGGACCTTAGCTTCTTAGATATTTAGACTTAAGTTATGAGTTGACCTAGCTAGAGTACATGTTATTGAGATGATTGATTATGGAGCTCCTTTAGTTTGTTGATATTATATCATGTTTTAGTTATTGATCAGGACTTGGATGTATCACTTTGATGACATTGTATCTTTGATTAGATAGACTTCATGGATCTGTGATGGTTATGGACACTTCTTTGATTTATGGACTTTCCTTGATTCTTGATTGAACCCCCCCATTTGATGATTGATCAAGATTTCAATTGAATGAACCCCCTTGTCCTTGGAAAAATACTACAAACAAATGCACGTGCAATTAATCTAACATGATAATGCAATTAACCTTCCATGATAATGCAATGCAATGCAACTAAGTGTCACTAGCTTTTAGCAAATAAATGCCTTGAGGATAAATTTTCATCATTGAGCATTTGGGACTGGAAATCAAGTACAATCACCACTGCCCACTGACATGATGATATGAATAGCACTTTTATTGCATTTGGTAACCTCCTTTATGAACTAGTACAACCCTCACTAGTTGGATGACCAACTATGGGAGTTTGAATACCGGTGTCAACGGATTCAATGTTGCAAGTGGATTTTGGTATTAAGATATAGAAAATCTAAATAACCAAGGGATCCGTTTGCGTAAACAATCAAAGGTCAATCCATCCACTTATGAGATAGTCCTCGATGGTTCTTTGATGACCATGTCATTAGACAACTTCCCATAAGGTGAAAAATCTTCCTCCAAACAATCACTCAAAGGTAATAAAATATCATATCTCTATCATTGCCAATACCATCAATTAGCTAAAGAGACTTGATATAAATCAATCGATATAAGCAAAGAGATTTTTAACCAACTTTCAAAAGAATCTTTCAAGTGTTTTGCATTGTTTCTTGATTTTCAAATAGTATTTCCAAGTACCTTGATCATTAATGATGTTTGATTTTTATTTAATCCCGAATAATAAAGTCTATAAAGGCTCAAGGATTTTGTTTTGGTAATCAATTTCTTGGTTTATGAACAATGATATCTATCAAAGGTTCACAAAAATATGCTTCTTTCTTCTGAAATTCAGATCTCACTCTCTCTATGTTTGACTCTGACTGAATGTTGTTTGTTTGAATCCTTTTTTATGTACCAACTTTGTGATATGCTCTTTGTTGCCCCCAAGTGTTTGAATATACCCGTTTTGACAACTTTGGGCAATGCAAATGATGAAGCTACCAAGCTTTATTAGGACTATGTACAAATGATGGATGCAATGAAGGTTTGGACAAATGGGATGATGAGATGCATTATGTACAAATGCAACCTAGGAAAGACCGACTGAAGGGAACCAAAGGTGCTTGTTTACCAAGTTTTCACCATTTGGATGGATCAAGCTCTTTTTTTTTTCTTTTTTTTTGCTACCAAGGTGCCTATTTACTAGGTTTTCACCAGGGCACTTTCTTCTTTTTCACTTTTTTTGTATTTTTCTTTTTTTCCTTTTTTATTTTCTTTTTCTTATCATCAAGGCACCTACTTACTAGGTTTTCACCAAGATAACATCATTTTTGGATGTTTTTCCTTTCTTCATGCTCAATTTTCTCAATGTTTTTATCCTTTTGTGCTTTTCAAATGTTTTTGGTGTTTTCAAGATCTCTTTTGAACTATGTATAATAAAATAGGATGCTCTCTCATCTGATACTCTTTATACTCTTTCATCTACCTCATGTATAGAACCTTTTAAGATGAATACTATTAATAGGTTCTTGAAGTTCCTCTCCATCACAATTTGATAATTTATAGGTTCCTGTGCCAAATGAAGATATTATAATAAATGGGCCTAGCCAATTAGCCTCCCATTTGCCTTTCTTTTCCCTCTCAACCTGATTCTTTGGATTCTCTCTCAACACCAAGTCTCCTACCTAAAAAACTCTCAGTTTGATATGTTTATCATAGTTCCTTGAGATTCTATTTTGGTACACTTTTAGGTGCTCATAAGCTTATGTTTGATGTTCTTCAAGTAACTCCAATTGTTGAAGTCTAGCAACCCTATAGTCTTCATCTATGATCAATCCTTGTAATGACACTCATAAAGATGGGATTTCAACCTCTAATGGTAGAACTGCTTAAGTCCCATAGACTAGTGAGAATGGCGTGGCCCCAGTGGGTGTTCTTATGTTGGTTCTATAGGCCCATAATGCTGGATTAATTTGCATATGCCAATCCCTTCCTGATTTGTTGACTAACCTTTTCAAGATCTTAAATATATTCTTATTTGTGGCTTCGGCTTGCCCATTTCCCTAAGGGTAATAAATTGATGATGAATGGTGAGTGATATGAAATGTAGCACATAGTTCATCAACATCTTTATTCTTGAATTGTTTTCCATTATCTGTTATTATGGCATGAGGAATACCATATCAGCAAATAATATGATTCAAGATAAACATGGAAATTTTCTTTCCTATTGCCGTTATCAATGGAACTGCTTCAATCCACTTGGTGAAATATTCTATTGCGGTTATGATATGTTTGTGCCCATTTGAAGAAGGTGGATTTATGACTCCAATTAAATCAAACCCCCATTGATAGAAAGGCCATGGTGTGACAAATGGATGTAATGCTTGTGCCGGTGCATGTATCATATCACCATGATATTGGCATTTGCTGCATATCTTCACAAAGTGGCAAGCATCCTTTTCCAATGTCTTCCAAAAATACCCTAAGCAAAGGATTTTCTTAGCTAGATTTAACCTGCTTGAGTGTGACCCGCAAATGCCTTCGTGAACCTCTCATAAGGCTAACTTAGAATCTTCTTCCTCTAAACACCTAAGTAACATCCTATCTAGATCCTTATGATACAATGTTTCAGAAAGGATTAAGTAACGGGAGGCTTGGCGTATGAAATTGCATTTTTGAGCATGGGTTTGGTCTAAGGGTAGCACTTGGTCTTTAAGGTAGGTATATATAGGTCCATACCAAGGGGAGTCATGTCCATGTAAGAGGGCAACAATTTGGGTTTCGGGGAGGTCAAATGTTGGTTTTACCAACTCTTCCACCAAGAACTCATACTTCTCATTTTGATCTGGTTTTTGTAACAAAGAGGCCAAGGTAGCCATGGCATCAGCTGCTCTATTTTACTCTCTAGGAATCTGTTCAAAGGTGATCAAAGCAAAGTATTTCTTCCATCCATTAATCATAGTCTTATAAGGCATCAACTTTTCATCCTTAGTGTTATATTCATTGTTGACTTGATTAATGATGAGTTGAGAATCTCCATAAATTTGTAGCTCTTTTATATTCCATTCTAAGGCCATTTTGATACCTATGACTAGTGCTTCATATTCTACTATATTATTTGTACATGGAAACATAAGCTTGTAGGATTTGGGAATGGTGTAACCTTGAGGAGTTACCAATAATATGCTGGCCCTGGAACCTTCTTGAGTATAAGATCCATCAAAGTATAACTTCCATGTTTTTGCCTCTATGTTGATAATGGTGGAATCCAGAAATTCCACTTGAATAGTTTGTGTAGAAGTCATGGGATTTTCAGCTAAATGATCTGCTATCACTTGTCCTTTGATTTCCTTTCTATCAACATATTCTATGTCGAATTCACTCAATATCATCGCCCATTTAGCTATTCTACCTGTTAAGGCTGTTTTACTTAACAAATATTTGAGAGGGTCTATCTTGGCAATCAACTTGACCTTATGCATCAACATATAATGTCTCAATTTTTGAGATGCAAACACCACTGCTAGACAAGCTCTTTCCATAAATGTGTAATTAAGCTCATATTTTATCAATGTTCTACTCAAATAGTAGATAGCTCTTTCCTTTCCTTGTTCATCCTCTTGCACCAAAAGTACCCCTAAGGATCTTTCTGTAGTAGATATGTAGAGAAGTAATGCTTTGCCCTTGATTGGTGACATGAGAATGGGTGGATTTATCAAATAAGTCTTCAACAATGTGAAAGCTTGATCACATTCGACATCCCATATAAATATAGTATCCTTATGTAGCAACCTAGTGAAAGAATGACATTTTTCAGCCAATTGGGAGATAAACCTTCATATGGATTGAATTTTACCTTGCAAGGATCTCATTTGGCTGATATTCTTAGGTATTTCCATGTCCATTATAGCTTGTACTTTCTCAGGATCCACTTCAATCCCTTTGGCGGAAACTATATAACCTAGTAACTTTTCGGATTGGACTCCGAAGGAACATTTCTTTGGGTTTAATCTGACCTTGAATTGCTCCAACATAACAAATATCTTTTTCAAAATGCAAAGGTGTTCTTCTCTTTTGTGGGATTTTGCCAATATATCATCCACATAGTCCTCTAAAAATGTGTGCATCATGTCATGGAAGATAGTTGTCATGGCCCTTTGATATGTGGCTCCGGCATTTTTAAGACCAAAGGGCATGACATTCCAACAAAAAGTACCCCAAGGGCAAGTGAATGCTATCTTTTCTTGGTCTTCAGGTGCAATTTTGATCTGATTATACCCACTAAAGCCATCCATTAATGAGTACATTGAGTGTCCTGCTATCAAATCCACTATGGCATCTATGCTCGGAAGTGGGAAATCATCTTTGGGGAAAGCAAGATTTAGATCTCTAAAATCCGTACACACACGAATGGATTTATCATGCTTTGTAACTAGTACAATGTTGGAGATCCATTCGGCATATGCTATTGCTCTTATGAACCCTACTTTCAACAATTTTTCCAATTCTGCCTTGACCAAAAGAGCTATGTGGGGGTGCATTTTTCTCAACTTTTGTTTAACGGGTTTAACCCCTGGTTGAACATTCAGATGATGCATTATAAAGTCAGGATCTAATCTGGGCATGTCAACATATGACCATGCAAAGTTTACTTGTTGTTCTTGGAAGAATTTTATGAAGTCTTCTCTTTCTAGAGGTGTGAGTGATGCTGCCAAGTGTATGAACTTTGGATCTAATTCTGTCCCAATATTGACCTTTTCCATTGGCTCTATGAGTATAGGTGACCTTTCCTCTTCATGTTTAGGAAAAGTGTCCAATCTCTCTTCTTTTGGTGCTACAATTGGGTTTTCACCAAAAGAAACATCTTTTAATTTTATTTTTTTTGGTTCTAATGGTGCCACAGTTGGGTTTTCACCAATAGAAATTTTCATTTTTTTACTATTCTTTTTGATTTTTTTCTTTTGACTAAGATATTGAACCCCTACTACTATCATTATGTCTGTATTGAATTCATTGGTGGAAGAGGGTTCAACCGCATTAAGGTAGTGATTCATTGCTTGGTCATTGGAAAAGTAAAGTAGGTCATTTGGTTCGGTTTGGTCCTAATCAATGAGGTGTAGATTTATCAAAAGTAAGGGTTCATTGGGTAAAATGTCATCAATAGGTGTTATGGACATGACTTTGTTTGAGGGTTCGTACATTGTATCGTTTAGATCTATGACGTGCACTTCCACAAGATGATCCATGGAAGAAGGGTAAAAGTCCCCTTCACTCGAGTCCTCGTCAACCTCTACGGGAAACAACATGGGAAAAGCCACAAGTGGGTTAAAACTAATGTTTGAATCTCCCTCCTCTGAAGGTATCCAAAATGTTTCTATCCATGCTCCATTGGTAGGTACTTGCTCAATATTAGGCCTTTGAATAGGAGGTTCTTCACTAATTTGAGCTTCTTGCATGGAATTTTTGCATAAGTATGTATAGCAATCACTTCCTTGTCCTGACATGATTCATTCGATAAAGTATCCCATTCATAATCCCAAGAATCATCACTATCTCCTTCGGATTCTAAGGCATTTATGTGAGGATAAAAATCTTGCATTGGGCTTGAACTTTCTCCTTTGCATTGAAAACCTACTCCATATTTTTCATGACTTGCCCTCCAAATAGGTTCTATAGGTTCCAATAATCCCCTATTTCTTTGGCCTAAGGGTCCTCTTCCCTTGTATCCCATCTTTTGCATTATATCAAAGCCTTTTCCATATTGCTCAGTTTGTATCTTTACATGCTGAATTCTTTCCATGGGAGTGTTGGAAGTATCTTCCTCATCATGGTAAAGCCATTGAAGGACATCATCTTCTTCCTTATCCCATGCTGCTTTGTTATCTTCCCTTACAAAATAGGAATTATACTTATGTTCTTTTGATGGTTTATCGTGTGATTTTGGAGATGTGGGCATGTCAAATAGAGAAACAGAATATTCCCCTATCCCTTTTGAACTAATATTGCATTGTTTTTCAAAGTTGTTCATCATTTCATTCATGTCTTGGTATTGATCTCTCTTGGCTTTTTCCTTTTCTTCTTTAGTAGGTTTATAGATTACTATTTCCAATTTAGGTGCTATGTATGAACTTTCCATTGCATTTGGGCCCTCGTAGCTCACTTTTTCCTTTCCCTTAGTTGATGTCACTGAGCTAGCTTGAGGAGGGTGTGGAGTAACATTTATTGTTAGTTCCTTCATTTTAACATCTTCAACTATCATTTCTTGAATAATTCCTTCCTGGTTATGTGGAATGTATAACTCATGAGGAGGTTTGAGTGTATTGCAATATTGGAATGGGTTAGAGTCTCCTCCAACTGTGATTTCTTCACCCATGTATAGAAATTTTATGCATTGATGGTACGTGGATGGGACTGCTTGCATCTCATGAATCCATGGTCTACCCAACAAAATATTATAAGTTAATTTCATGTCTAGCACTTGGAAATTGGTGTCCTTCTTGACAGGTCCCACTTGGATGGGCAATACAATCATGCCCTTAGAAGCTCTTTCAACTTCATCATAAGCTTTAATGGTGATTTTATTTGTAGGGTCAATGCAAGACTCAGATAGACCTAAGGATTTGATAGGACTTAATGTACAAATGTTGAGACCAGCCCCTCCATCAATGAGAGCTCTTTTGACTCTATGCCTTTTGATTAAGACCTCTATATGCAATGGTAGATTTTGAGGATGGGTTATAGATATGTCATCTTGATCGGAAAATGAAAGACAATGAGGTGCTACAAGATGACCTACCATATGTTGAAACCTTTATGTCTCTAAGTTAGTAGGAACATGTGTCTCTCCTAGAGATTTTTCCAAAATCTCCTTATGGTTTGGTGACAACTTCAATAGTTCTAAGATGGAGATTTGTGCTAGAGTACGTTGCAATTGATCAACCAAACTATAAGGCCTTGCTACTGTAGAAGACTATTTGATTATAATATTGGATGGTGGGATGTTAGTGCTTTTAGGAGCTATCCCTTGTAAGGTTATTCTAGAATTCTGCCCTCTTGTAATGACATTTGATGCTTCCTTTTGAGGTTGTTCATTAACTATTATAGCATTAACAATGTGATCATAAGGTGGCGCAAAGTTGAGATTATTGGCGCTTTGCTTCTTGTTATTTGATGATTCTCCCTTATCATGTTTGTAAAAGGGTTGTTTGAATGCCATATGATCTTCATTATTGGGAGGTCCATCAATGATGATTGTGCCATTATCAATTAAATCTTGCACTACATTTTTTAATTGCAGACATTCATTTGTTGTGTGTCCTTGAATTCTATGATACTCACAATGGGTATTGGCACTCCACCAACTAGGCTTATCATTTGGCTCGTAAGGCTGAATTTTGGGTAGAGTAATGGCATTATTAGCCAAGAGAACCTTTAATGCCTTTTCAAGGGGCTCACCCAAGGGTGTGAAGTTCCTTGTGGGGGTTGGCCTCAAGTGTTTATCAAATTTAGTATTCCTTGAATTATCTCCTTGATTTCCATTGCTGGTGTGATTGTTGTTGGATGGTGCATTAGAGCTCTGATTGGTATTGTTCACTTGATTAGGTGTCCTTGTAAGAGCAAAGGGGACCACCTTCAAGTTACTAGATTCAACTACTCCATCATTCACAATTCCTTTATGGTTATTCTTATAATGACTGTTACTATTAAGCCAATGATTCTTCTGATTATTGCCATTGCTACCATTGTTGCCACTGTTGGGGTTGTTCTTATTATCTTTGTACAGTTTGAGTTCTCCACTTTTGACCAACACTTTCTCCGTGGTTACTCCATTTTCAATTAGATCTTGGAAGGTCTTTGGACATTGCATTCGTAAGCGATAGTTTAACTCATTACTCAAACTATTTATGAAGATATCCATCTTCTCTTTTTCAGGCACACTTCTACGATATCTTGCCAAAACTATCCTCCACCTTTGTAGAAAAGTGAGGAAGGCTTCTCCATCTTTTTCTTTTGTGTTGCATAACATTATCATCATGACATCATGTTTAATGTTATATGAGTAATGAGCTAGAAATTTTGATGCTAACTCTTCAAAGGTTTTAATGCCGGAGGGTAACTTAGAAAACCACTCCATAGCCATGCCTCCTAAGCTTTGTGGAAATAATCTCATTAAATATGTGGTATCATGCATGAAATCTAAGCTCAACACACAAAACTCTCGTAAGTGATCTTGAGGATCCGTTGTTCCTTCGTACTTGTCGTATTTAGGGAACACCACATTGATCAGGAATGGCACCATAACCAAGCTTTTATCAAATGGGAATGGGCACAATGCCTCTATAGAAAAAGGCTTGGGAGACCTGCTTTGCTTGATGTTGTCTAGTTGCATTTGAAATTCCTTGAATTGTTTGTTCATAATGTCTAAGGTACTTTCCTCAACTTTCGGTATTCTAAGTTGGTTGACATCAAAGTCACGGGGAAGCTTGAGACCCTTTTGTGCTAAGTTTATGAAATATTTTTCTCTATCTAGGTCCATTGCCTTTTCCATGAGCCTTTTGAAATAAGGACATTGGACAGCCTCACTAACTCTTTCATCCGTGGCATCTTCTTCCGTTAGTTCGGTGTTATTTTGAGTATGCGTTTGATTAACTCCATGAGCACTTGGATCTACTCCTTCATTGTTAGTATTTCCTTGGTTATTAATATTTCTCTGGTTATTCATGTCATTGCCTCCACCATTGGCATTACCTTGGTTGGTGAAATCAATGCCACTATTATCCTTACCACCCAAACTACCTTGATACATCATGTTGTCTTCTTTTTCTTGTTCGGGTGACTTTTGTGGTACTCTAGGAGTAGTTTCATTTTTGGGATAAGGGAGCTCTTGTCTCAAATAAGTCTCGTCAGCTTGAAAGGTGTGCCTAATGTAATATGATCAAGTGAATATAGGCATGAACCTTGGATGCATGTTAAGACTACTTGGATCTAATCCTTTGCAAAATTTGACAGATATGCGAAATAGGATTTTTGACCAGACTGTAAGTTGGATCAACGAAAACTCAAAAAAGGGTATTCAAATTGATATTCAAAATTTTTTGAATCTTCCTGGAAGTACTCTGTTTGACCTTTTATGTTTCTGGGTGACACTAAATCAATCATAGGTGTGACTAAAACTCCTTTAGGCGTGCATTGGTTTGTTGTTAGGTGGTCCTCTGTGGGTTTTTAGGCGACACTTTACTATTTCCAAGCGGGTTTCCAGTTATAACCAAGCGTGTCTCAAATGTTCTTAAGCATGACTTCAGTGTGTATACGCGTGTTTAAGAAAGTCACAGGTGTGACTAAAAGTCTGACAGGCGAGTGTATTTTGTGTATAGGCGACACTTCTCTAACCAGGGTATAATTTTTTAGATTTTTAAAAACTTTTGATCAAGTATTTTTGAAAATTTCTTGTTTTGAAAATTAAAAACAAATGCAACACACACATAAATGTCTCTAAACAACAACTAATGTGTATATTATCGAATGTTTTCACAAGTATAGCACAAGAATGAATTCCAAATAGCCTACCTAAAGTCAATTTTGGCTTGTAAACATGGCTCTACAAGGTGGCTTTGCTACTTTAAACAGGATTTAGTAAATATTCCGTTCAAATGAATTAAAATCTCTCATCCCCCAAGTATGTTAAGGGGCTTCCCACACGCACCGAGGCACAATTTTGTGCAATCCATAAAGACTACTAGAGGAAGTTTGAGAAGATTAAAATCCCTTTGTCATGCACCCCATTAAGGATACATGTGTTTCATTTTATAGTGGGTCGGATTCTCGCGGCAAAAGCAAGTGTATCCCACTTTGGGCTGTCCCTCTCACTAGCCTCACGAAGGAAAATTCGAGAGGTGAGCCCACTAAATCTCTAGCATGTTCATTTTGCAAGTAAAGCAGCTTTTGAATTTTAAGTAAAGTTTTTGAGAGTTTGTTTCACCAAGAAGGTGAAGAGCATATCCCTAACTTTCCTTTTTATTCTCAAACACTTCAAACACTTAGTTCTTTTTCAACCTCTTGACAAGGAGGTTCTTAGAATTTAAATGTGTGGTTCAATTTCTTCCTTATTAAAGCTAGGTTTAAATGACAATGCCACAAGTTAAGGAATGCAAGCTTGTTTAAGTAGAATACCTTTCCTTGTAGCTAGCAAAAGGCTAGGGGCATTTTTGAGTTGCTGATTTTCATTTTTCACTTACTCACCTTGGAAATTTGCTCCAACTCCCGCCTCCAACAAGTTAGTCCAACACAACCAATTCACAATGAGGGGAAACCAAACTTGCATGTACTCAATCAAAAGATTTTAATGAAATAAGATTTAATTTCAAGGTTCATAAATCCAATTTAGAGACACAAATTTCTGTTTATAAGCTTCAATCACAGCTAAATATTTCTCATATACCTGGACATCCTCATCTAGTGTGGATTCAAGGATAGCCTTTGTATGCACTTGATTCTCCTTTATTTTCTTTGCCAATGCTTTTCCCTCCTTGTTGAACCTGCTTTCTGGCTTTTTCACTCTCGGATGTTTGCTCATTTACTGGTTAACAACAAACACAGAGAATTAGATTTTCAAATTTTATCAAATTGAATGTGAAAATAGAAAATTAAACACAGGTGACATCCTCCAGCTAATAGGCATGAATAAATCACTTAGAGGTGTGACTTTACTAATTACATGCAACACACTTCAGTGCATAAGCAACATTAATAATAGCACAGGCGGTAAATCAACTATGCAAAGTGTCAACAGAATCCTAACTCTGCGGCAAATAGTCAATACAAAGTGACATTAAAATCTTCTAAAGCGATAAAAATATTATCAGTAGCGTAACATTAATGATCAGAGGCATGATAATCTCTGTTACTACGCGATAGAAATTTTTTTTTTAAGCATGATATTAAGTGTAAAGCGCAATGCAAAGAGGAAATTAACGCGACAGTAAATAAGTGATACACGATACTTTCTTGTGTTTAGGCATGATTTGAAGCCGTAAAGGTTGAATGCTTTGTCATTCTGAGCATGAGTTTTCAGCTAACAGGCGTAAGATCAGGCTTCCGAAGCAACACTATAAGGATTCCAAGCATGAATAGATTTCCCTTAGGCATGACTTTAACAAATTCCTGCAGAAAACACATGGAAACCAGACAAAAATGTATGCAAAGATGATTTAAATCACAAATTTGTTAGTATTTGAGGCTCAAGGCCCCACGGTGGGTGCCATTTGTGTGATGATATTATTCACCTTCATGAAATTAAGATCAAGTAGCAACAATTTAAGCTAAATACAAAGGAAATTTAATCTAAAATGCAACTACAATCTATAACATCTCATGGATCTCTAGAAAGAAGTGGCAAGTGAGCTCTTAGCTGCAAATCCTCACTAGTGACACCTCTAAAATGAGAATAATGCTTCTATGATGCTTCTAAATGCTTATTCTATGATGAATTTATGCTTAATCTAGCTCCATTGATAACAATGCAATGATAAAATGCTAAAATGATAACTCTAAATGCTCAAATGCTTCAATTGCTCTTAGAAATGATCTCAATTGACTATAATAACAATGCCTTTCAATTGAAATTCTAAGATGCAAATGCTCTCTAAAATGCCTCATACTTATAGTAATTTCCCAAGGGTAGGGGGTAGAGTGATTTGATCATGGTTATGCTTGGGTAAGGTCAATTGGCTTTGCTTTGTCCATAAATGGGGAGACAAGGAGGGGACAATCATTTAAATGGTTTCAAAAGGCTGGACCATTTCAACAAAAGTGAGTGATTTGTGTCCATTTTGTCTCCAATTTGCTTTGTTGAGGGAAATTATGATTTATTAATTAATTAAAGTAATTAAATTTAGCCATGAAGGGTAAGAGGTTCATTTTGATTTTTGCTTTCAACAACTATGTCATTAATTAAATTTAATCAATTTCGTAGTGTTTTTCCCCTTTTCAAGCTTTATTTAATTATTTAATCATTTAATTGAATTTTCCTTTGAATTGGATTGCCTTTGTTCCATTTATTGATTTTTCGTGCTATTTTGATGATTTGATGGACCTTTTGATTGATTTAAGCCTTTGACCAATTTTTCGTGTCTACAGATTGTTTTAGTCAACTAAAATTTATAATTATATATGTTTATTTGCAAGGTTATAAATACATGCAATATAGTTGAACTAGTTATGTTTTATAATTAACTAGATTTCTTTAAGGGATTCATGTTTTCTTATAAGTGTTCGAAGTTTTTGATTTGAAAGATTTTTGTTGGATGTATTGTATTTATGAATTATTTCTACATCTAATTATCTTGCATGGAGTAATTAGATGTTAATGATTTTTGCATGAGTATTAGCTATAAAATATAGGACTAGTTTTGTATAAAAGAAATTAATTTTGTGTTAAGTTTTGATGTGGGTGTTTAGCCATGCAAGTGAGTGTTATGTGAATCTGGTTGTTTGGATTAGTTAAATGTTTCTTCATGATGACATCATTTTAATTTGAGTCAAATATGGATGTAATTAGTCTATTTTAATTAAATCATGTTTAGTCTTTTATTACCCTATGTGGTGGTTTTGATGGGCTAGAATGTCAGTCAGGGGGAATGTGAGTCCAGAGGGGGTTTTTGGATATTTTATCTATCATCTTTGTTTGCCTTTCATATTCTATTGTGTTGGTGAACTTGTTATATGATGAATTTTGGATTCACATGTTTCTGTCTTCATTGGAACTAGTATTGAGATTCATGAGTTGTGCTAACTCAGAGTTATACTTGATCGTGTGGAACCCTAGGGTAGGTTATCTGAGTGTATAGAAGGAAGTGGCTTGTAATTGGTGTCGGAGCCCAGAAGTGGCTGCTAGGATATGCTATTACAAGTAGCTTAATAAGTGATAATTAATGGCATTGAGATTTTAAAATGAACCTAATAAGATATTATGTGCCTCGCCCATGCCTAAGTTCTTGATTGATTTTTGTACTAGGATGGGAGTGAGAAGATGCCTGCTGCCTATATGGACTAGAAATGGCATAGTTAACACCTTGTCTACACGAGGGGTTACTGATACCACATAGAGTCACTAGGGTGCTGAGGTCTGAAGAGACTACCAAGATAACCTTAGAGTTGGCTCATGTGATGACACTTACTCTATACATCTTAGGTTTCCTACATGTGTTGGTTGCCTCTAGTTGTGTATGGTGTACCTTTTGTACACACTAAAATGGTGCACTTCTATGGATCATTACATGCAAAGAAACTCAAGAATGAGGTCTCACAAATTGATCCATAGCTCCCTAGGCATGGAGTGCAAGGGTTTTTTAAGAATGCTCTCAGCTAGAGCTATTTAGCCTATAACCTTGCTAGTAAACCATGCAATGGGAGATTCAATGAAGACAAGGGCAAGAATGCCAATATCCTCAAGAATCAAGAATGAAAATGCAATGCACTGCTATGCTAGAAATGGAAATGCAAGCTAAGCTATGAAAGGAAGTATGCAAGTGTTACAACCCAAGCTAATTAATCTATGTGAGCTAATCTAGAGCATAGAAATGAAGCTAATCTAAGAAAGCATAAATATGAAGCTAAGCTAAGAATGCAAGAATGAGATGTAGAATGCAAGAATGAGATGTAGATGCTAAGAATGCTCCAAATCTTCAAAAATTCCAAAGTGACCTAGAAATCTTGCAGCATAAAGTTAGCATAAAAAGTCGGGGATCTAGAATGAAGAAGAGAGCTCTCCTTTTAAAGGAAATGAGAAGGAATGGACCATGGAGATTAAGAGGCAAAAGATTTAATCAAGGGTGGAGCTTGAAAGAGGAGCAATCCATGTGCACAAATATCCTCCAATGAGAAAATAGGAGTTGACTTTTTTGTCCATATGAGACAAAAAGTTCTTTTCCCTTTTTTCTAAAATAAGAATAATGCTTTATTTGTGCAACTTACGATAAGAGGAAAAGTGGGGGCTTTTTATTTATTAAAAGGGGAGGGAATATTCCTTTTAATCAAATAAAAACTTAGGATAAAATGGTTAGCCCATAGAAAATAATCGAATAAATGATAGAACTAAGATTTGATCAAGAGCAAGTAATTTATGATTTAGCAAAAGGGGCTAATAGTCTAGGTGACCATTTTTAGGTGTATACATTTGCCCCTCTTTGACTAATGTGTGATCGATCTGGGAACACATGTAGTCAAAGAATGAAGTTGAAATGTGAGATCGATTTGGGATCACAAAGCAACTCAGATTAGCCAAGAAAGCAAGAGATAGCCAAGAAGGCAAGGAATAGCATTTTGACTCCAAAGAATGAAGTGCAGAAAAATAGCAAATCCTACATGGTCAGCCTGGTAGCGACAACACTGAACACTTAGGAAAGAGATAGCCAATAAGATATGATGTGTCTGCCCCCTCAGGATTGAAAGTGAAATCCAGGTAGAGGGAAAGTAGAAGCAAGAGTAGCATGATCAAATCACTAGAAATCATAATTGAAGAGAGAGAACAGAATAATCATCAAGCAGTGAAGATATGCCCCACACATGGGACTCGGGGCATGAACCAAGCGGTCCCTCAACCTGAAAATACCACGGAGGGGGAAGAATTTGAACTTGAGATTGAAAGTGAATGAAAGACTAGAAGTTTGAAAGAGATGGAGATGAAGAGGTGAAGAATGCCCTAGTGAAGATCGAAGGATCAGGCCTCAAAAGGTTAGCCAACTGTGTGAAAGAGGGGGAAAAGGTGATTTGGATGATCAAGGTGAACTCAGATTTTGGTTTTGATCCTGAAATGAAAGGAAAATGATGGGATATGAAAGACAAGAAGCGAAAGACATGATCAGGAAGAAGCGAAAGGTGAGCGCAGTTGATTAACAAGTCCATGTAAGATGAAAAGGAGAGCTCTCTCCATATGCAAGATGCAAAACTAAACTAACATGAACCTAAGAATGCAAGCTACATGAAAAGTGGTTTACTTTCAAGGTTACAAAGCCAATAGACATCTAATATTCATCATTGAGTGTTATTGGTAGCATCGTAAGATCATACAATACACACTAGCATAACTATGTGGATCTGAATATGATCTATATCAGATAGAAATGTGGAAATCTCACCTAGGCATCAAAGACATGTAGGTCAAGATGACTAGTGCAGTGAGATTACCTAAGTTTGATATAGCAAGATTATGCTCGCATTGAGACACAAGAAAGTCAGGATGGCTATAAGCATGCACTTGCGAAACAGTCAAGGATAATACCTTGTCAATCTATAGTGTCAAGTAAGACTAGCATAAATGCTCATGACAGTTAGGATCAACAAAATATACCCACAAGTAGAAAAAGAAATAAAACATGTTCTCATTCCCTCAGTCTTCTAGCTATGCATCATCGAAAATGATCATAGGGGGAGAACACTCAGGAAAGAAAGCATCATAGACATCACACAAAGAAATAAAGCCAAGCAAGTCTTAGCGAGTCAAATGCGTGTGTGTAGGTCATAGAGCCAAACTTTGAGTATCGCATCTGCCAGTGAGAAATATCATATCATACTAGACTGTAGGGTAGGACATCTGATAAGTGTTGAGAAACACTCGATGCTAGGGTAGTGTTGAAAAACACAATTGGGGTGGTGTTGAAAAACACCATTTGCGAGGTGCCAAAGAAACCCAGACGCACAAAGAGACCCAAGATAAGCTCAAAACAACAGATGCCCCCTAGACTAAGATAAGAGTCAATTCCAAGCTAGGAGAGACAAAGCGAGAAGTGCAGCGAATGAGTGCCACACAAGACTGATAGACATAGGTGTAGAGGGTCTCAAGCAGCACCTGTTTCTAGGTTTTCACCACTTGATAGATTTATTGCAAATTTTTTCATGACTTTTTATAAAAAAAAATTTGTATTTTTGCTACCAAGGTGCCTGTTTCCAGGTTTTCACCAAGGCACTTTTTCAATTTTTTTCAATTTTTTGAATTTTTTTGATTTTTTTGGTGAGACATCAAAGCGCCTATTGCTAGGTTTTCACTAGGATGCTCATTTTTTTAGTACTTTTTATGCTTTTTAGGATTTTTTTAGCATCATATATGAATTTTTTTTTTTTGGAATTTTTTCAGGATCATAAAATATGTACAAAGAATGCCCCAGACAGAAATGAGCATCAAGAATCTATTTCCTCTGATGTAGAGAACTGATAGGCCCCAAGCCCAAATGTTGCATCTGTGACGATAGGAGGTCTCAACTAGTTCGACCAATAATAACCAGCCCTAAGAAATGTCTGAGCTAGTGGAGGATCATTAGAATGTGATCCACATATGCCATCATGGATTTTAGCTAGCACTTTTTTTGACTCCTCTATTTCTAGACACCTAAGGAGAGTTTCGTCTAGACCCTTCCTATACAAGTCACCAGAGATAAAGGAAAAGTGTAAGGGATGGTGGGAAGAATGGAGTGGTGGATTTTTAGGAGGAATATGAGGTGGAAGACATGAAAAGATGGCAAGATTGTAGGATTTGTAAGCAGGATAGCATAATTCATCCACCAGAAACTTGAAGTGAAATTTATGCTTTTTCATTTGTAAGATGGATGTCAAAGTAACCAAGGCATTAGCAACTTTATTCTCAGCTTTATGAATGGGCTGAAGTATACCAGATATGAGATCATGCTTGAAGTAGTGCACCATTTTTTTGTAGAGAATCAACTTGTCATTTTTTATTTGATAATCAGTATTTTTGAGCAGATTTTTATTTTCTTTTCTTAGGTTCAGATATCGCCACAATTTGGTTTTTGCCATCTAACCATTGCTCTTTTCTTTTGACTTGATGACTGTGATGCTTGATTGCTGATTCAATATTTTTTGTGGCTAGTTCACTGGTGGAAGAAGTAACAGGTGTTGATGCGAGATGAAATGAAGTGATTGGTTCAATAGCATTGATTTGAGGGGTGTCATCTCTGGTGACAAGAGAGGTGGAGCCTATAGGGTAAGCTCCAAAAGTAGCTAGATCTAGATTTGTCATAGAAGGACCAACATAGTCTACTAAGGCAATACGGGGAACAAACCTATCAGACCCTGCACGAGACTCATCAACTACATCGGGAGGGTTACCAGAGGTATGAACTACATCAACATCCATATCTATCATGGAAGAATCTTCTGGAAGAGGCTTAAGATGCCGAGAAGTAGAGATACTCATGTCATTATGTGAGAGATCACCTCTTTGTAGCAATCATGCAATGTTGCGATGTTGTCTATCATAGTGCAATGATTCTTTAGGCACATACATTCTAGACATAGAGGCCTCAGCCATAGCATCAGTAGATATACACTCTTCTCCCCAAAGAAGTGAGGTAGAAGGAAGATCATTTCCCATTTGAACCATAGTGTGCAGTGGTGACTCATATATATCTATGTCTGAATTACTGAGCATGGGAGTATTTATGGAATTATCAAGGAGGGAAAATCTACCCTCATCTTCTCTATAGATCCACTCTTGGACAACTTGTTCTTCTCTTTCTGCTTCTAAAGGAATGGATGAAGGAACAAAAGTATCAAAGATTGTCATAGCAGAAGTGGAAGGCTTCATCTGATCAGAAGGTTTCCCATATGACCTAGGAGAAACAGGTATAGAAGCAAAGGAATCCAACGTATATTCACCCATACCAAGGATCATCATCTTAAGTGATTTCTCAGTAGCAACTAGAGACATACTAGGATCAATAGAAGGTTCATTGTGAGGAACAAATTTTTCAGTAGCAGCAAGAGCATTGATAGCAATAGTATGGTCTCTAGGAATCACAACTTCAGTGCCATTGTATAGAAATTTGATGCACTGATGATAAGTGGAAGGAACAGCCTACATGTCCTAGATCCAAGGATGACCCAAAAGAATGTTATATGTGAGTGGGATGTCCAATACTTGGAAGCTAATATCTTTCATGACAGGACCCACTCGGATAGGCAGTGTGACAAGACCTTTGGAAGATCTTTCCACTTCATCATAAGCTTTTATAGTAATCTTCTTTTTAGAATCCACAGCAAATTCTGACAAACCCAATTGTTGTATGACATTGAAAGAAACAATATTTAACCCTGCACCATTGTCTATCAGGACTCGGTGGACCCGGGTATGGTAGACTAGAACTTCAATGTGTAAAGCTAGATTATGAGGGTGAGCAATAGATATGTCATCTTCTACAGAAAAGGAGAGAGATAGTGGAGATGAAATGTGGTTGACCATAGCCTGAAATTGATCTGGATCAATGTCATTGGGAACACATGTTGTACATAAAGCCTCATCAAGAATCTCTCTATGCGAAGGGGATAACCGCAACAACTCAAGGATAGATATCTGAGCTGGTGTCTTTTGCAAATGTTGGACAAGATCATAGCTAGGGGTGGCTGAAGGAGCCGCATGTTTGGAAGGAAAAGCTTGTTTGGGATCTTGCGCAGTTTTAAGGACAACCTTGGCTTGCCCCCTAGTAACAACATTCAATATCTCACTTCGGGAAGATGAACTATCACGTGTTTGCAAGACCAACTTTGGCTTACCATAATTGGCTTTATTATCATCTTGAGACCTCATCATTAAAATGCTCTCAACGGGCTCTACCATGTTGATCACAAGCGTATTAGAAGGATACGTGTAATTGATCTTAGCATCATGATTCTTCTTATGTGCTTGAGAGGTTTCCCCCTTATCATGCTTAGGTAGAGGATCTTTGAAAGCTGTGTGATCAGAATTTTTAGTTAAGCCATCAGTGGAGATTGTGTTGTTATCAATGAGGTCTTGAATATCATCCTTAAGCTTAAAACAATTGTCTATCGGATGTCCCTTGTTTCTGTGATAATGACAATAAGAATCCTCTCGCCACCAATTAGGCTTATTTAGCGGATCCCAATTACCAGGTTTATCAGGAAGTGTAAGATATCCATTGTCAACCAAAGTCTTAAGGATCACATCGTAAGGTTCTACCAACTTGGTATAGACTCACTTTCGAAATGACTTCTTAGGCTTATCTGCATATTGAGGTTTAGGAGCACTGTGAGTGTTGGCAACTTCTTGTTTTTTTGCTGCATAGATAGCATTGGAGAGATTGAAAGTAGGCTCTTTAGCTTTAGGAGCGTCAACAACCCCATCATTAACAACATACTTGTTCTTATTCCAAGGTTTGTTCTTGTCTTTTCCATTGCCTTTAGCATCTTTATTAACTACAATATCCCCTTTTCTTATAGCTACATCCTCAATTCGATATGCGCTTTCAACCATGTCATTGAAAGAGGAGAATAGTTGTTTCCTTAGATCATAATACAACTCAGGCACAAGAGTGTTGACAAAAATATCAATCTTTTCCCTTTCGAGTAGCTGACAAGGATATCGAGAATACAATGACCTCCAATGTTACAAATAAGTAGCAAATAACTCTCCTTGGTTTTGTCTCAAAGCACCAAGATCTATCATGGTGATAGGCTATTGGATATTGTATGAATAGTGTTGTGTGAAGTGCATAGCCAACTCATCAAAAGTCTTAAGAGGTGGTGTCAATTTTGCAAACCATTCCAAAGCTTGTCCTCTTAAGCTTCGAGGGAATAATCATAGAAGAAATGTGTCTTCGTGAAGGAAGTCCATGCTAAGAGCACAAAAGTGATGCACATGGTCATGGGGATCACCATTTCCATCATACTTGTTGTATTTGGGAACCTCAATATCCCTAGGAAACGAGACCATGTATAGAATTTTATCAAAAGGAAGAGCACAAATTGATTCTACAAAAGAGACCTTTGGAGGCTCTCTTTCTATTGCCATTTGGGTAAGGCGTTGATTTGTCTGACGCAGTTCTTCTTGAAGGACTTCCAATTCAGTTGGTACTCTTTGTTGGACAATTTGTCTGACATCATAGTCGGGAGGAAGCTTGTATCCTCTTGAAGTCATAGATTGAAAATATTGATCACCATTATGCTCTAAAAGCTTATGCATCATGCATTGGGAGACCACATCTTGTTCAAATCTCATAAGATCCTCACTAGAAATCTCATCATCAGCCTCTGCCTCATGTTGAGAGGGAGGAGGTCTAGGAGGTGAAGAAGGCATACCAAAAGTGGTTCTTGGAGGAGATCTTGGTGGCATGTTGTTGCCATTGTTTCCATTAAAAAGAGGTCTATGCTCATAGTTACTAGTCTCAGGTTGCTCATAAGACATTCCTCTATAAGTCATACATCTAGCAGCATCCATCCTTTATTGATTATGTTCTTTGTCTAAGCACACTTGATTATCTTTATGCTCAAAATGTTCTTGCAAGCATTGAAATTTTTCTCGTTCAATCAAAGTGAGTGAGACACTGTCTATGTTTTTGGGGGTCTTGAATGCAGAAAAGAGGAAACCTCCTTTGTACCACGAGGTAGCCTTGGAATTCTCAGATTGGTCAAAACTAGAACTATCACTGCTAATGGGTGCTTTGGAATGTCTAGTTGGAGAAGGTAACTGTGTATAATTGAACGGAGGATGACTCTCCTGCTCAAATTGAGACCGAGTTGTAACCGGTATGAAAAGAGATGTTGGTTGACTAATAGAATGAGACAAAGTTTCTCAGATATTGAGATAAGAAAAAGATAATATAGATCACTTGTCAAAGTAGAACAATGGAGAGATGGCTCATCAAAAGTGCTCAAGCACTTACAACAATCAATTGACTAAAGCCGAGCAGTGAGCAAGAAGCTCAATAAGCAAGTAGCTAGAGAGGTAACCGTGATGCAACAAGTGATCAAGAGTAGCATTCGTTAAACTCAGATCCAATAGTTTTAACTCATTTGTTTCAGTCTAGAACAAATCTAAGCATGTAGGTAACAAGCTAGCTTCAAGTAAGAACAGAAAAAGACATTCTACGACAGGTTAAAGTGCAAGTTTAGCAACTCTGAATTGCAGCAATGACAGGACAGTAGAAATGACCCAGGTGATAGTTCTCAGGAAAACAAGGCGATACTCCTAAGATAGAGTGATACTTCACCTTACACCAGGTGATAGACCTTAACATACCAGGGCAATAGACTTCAGCAAAGAAAGTGATAGACAATAGATGCGAACTATCTCGCGATATTTCTCAGCAAGGCATGCAATACTGTTGCAGATTCGGGCGATTCTTTGACCAGTGAACATGAAAATCTCAGTTTGAAGCATTTTGATCAAGTTCAAAGGTTGGATAGTGCAATTTCTCAGTTTGACAAGCAGTAACAGCAAATAAAAGACAAGTTTGCAAACAGTAGGTGATCAAACATGTCATAAAACACTTGGAACAAGGGCAAAAGCAACCTTGCCAAGACAAACACTTGTGATATCAAAATAAAAAACCTTATGAATGCTACCATTTGGTTTGAATGTTGAGGACGTTTACACTGATATAGCACAATCGAAGACAATTTAAGCAATTACTACCTAGAAGGACAAGGCTCATTACTTAGTAGCGTGGCCCACAACTTGATGCTCCCTTGCCTCACACCAAGTGGTTGCCCACAAGAGATATTGGCATTGTCATGGAAGTGTCAAAAACACAACCAAAGGAACACATATGGTGAGTGTCTTGGGGTGATCCGGGTTATTCCACTTGGATCAATCCTTGCACCAAGAAGCTAAGCGGCTAAAATAAGGTGGCCTCTATCTAATGGTTCGTAGTAAGGGCTTCCGTTCATAACACCCCTCTTGCTCCTCATAAAGGACTAGGACCTCACGGCCTCAAGAGTACCTTAAGCATTCTTGCTCAATGATTTCCCCATGGTCACAATCCCATGAGCTACTAACATCAAGCGAAGACAAGTGTTATGTCTACCAAGGTTTTGTGTCCTCGATAGCCTTGAGATTATAGTGAGTTGGAATCACTCACCACCAAGGAAAATGATGACAAGGTTGTCCCCACTTGGGTCATTCCTCTTGATTGCTCAAGAGCAGGCTCACTAAAGGATCCTATACTAAACGAAGAATGGATGATTTTTGAGGTTCAAGGTTTTTGGTTCACCACAAGGGTGAAGAGCATACTCCCCTATCCCAAAAACTTCTCCCAAACACACCAAGCAAAGATTTAATTACCCCCTTGCTTTCAAAATCCCAAGATGGGTCAAGATTTCTATTTCACCACAAGGGTGAAGAGCACACTCTCCTACCACCTCAAAATTCTTACAAGGTATTAAGTGCCTATGAAATGAAACAACTAGTATATGCCGCACTTAATAAAGAAAGCAATTAAACAAGCACTTGATTTGGTTTTTATGCTTAGGGAAACCCTGCAAAGACCATTAGTAGCACTCTTTAACATGCGTTCTTTTGGCAAATTTCAAGCAAGTGCACCTACAAGCACAACTTGTTAGCTCCACAATGATTAGCACATCAAAAAAATTAGATAATCTACAAAAATAACTGATCAAATGACAAAATCTGAAAATGCAACCATCATGGTTGGATTAGGTTTGGAAAGACCTTTCCAACGATATATCACACTTTGATTTTCAATACCATTTGCAAAAATTTCTTAAAAATGCGGCCCTATTTTCCAGAGTGGCACAGATTTGAAAACGCTAAAATTTTCAAAAATTTAGAAAAACTGAAAATAGCAAACAAAACTGATGAATCTGAAACTCTGGTCTCTGTCTATTGTAGAATTTCATGCGAGACAGTACCAACCGTGCGAGAAAATGCAGAAGCTCACGCGAGAAAGTACAGAACCGCGCGTGAGAAAACACAAGCCCGCGCGAGGAAACACAAGCACGCACAAGAAAACACAGTCTCACGTGAGAAAATACTAGCCCATGCGAGAAAGTGCCTCATCAGCAGATCCTGATGTGATACAGTGAGAAACCTCATGCAAGATTCTATGACAGTGATGCATAGAAGTACAGACAGCGTACGAAAATCGCAAAAAAAAAAAAGCCGAAACTTGCAATGAAAATGCAAGAAAATAAGGACAAAATAGAGCTGTCTTGCCCCACGATGGGTGCCAAAAAATGTACACACTAAAATGGTGCACTTGTATCGATCATTACATGCAAAGAAACTTAAGAATGAGGTCTCACAAATCGATCCATAGCTCCCTAGGCATGGAGTGCAAGGGTTTTTTAAGAATGCTCTCAGCTAGAGCTATTTAGCCTATAACCTTGCTAGTAAACCATACAATGGGAGATTCAATGAAGACAAGGGCAAGAATTCCAATATCCTCAAGAATCAAGAATGAAAATGCAATGCAATGCTATGCTGGAAATGGAAATGCAAGCTAAGCTCTGAAAGGAAGTATGCAAGTGTTACAACCCAAGCTAATTAATCTATGTGAGCTAATCTAGAGCATAGAAATGAAGCTAATCTAAGAAAGCATAAATATGAAGCTAAGCTAAGAATGCAAGAATGAGATGTAGATGCTAAGAATGCTCCAAATCTTCAAAAACTCCAAAGTGACCTAGAAATCCTGCAACATAAAGTTAGCATAAAAAGTTGGCGATCTAGAATGAAGAAGAGAGCTCTCCTTTTAAAGGAAATGAGAAGGAATGGACCATGGAGATTAAGAGGAAAAAGATTTAATCAAGGGTGGAGCTTGAAAGAGGAGCAATCCATGTGCACAAATATCCTCCAATGAAAAAATAGGAGTTGACTTTTGTGTCCATATGAGACAAAAAGTGCTTTTCCCTTTTTTATAAAATAAGAATAATGCTTTATTTGTGCAACTTAGGATAAGAGGAAAAGTGGGGGCTTTTTATTTATTTAAAGGGGAGGGAATATTCCTTTTAATCAAATAAAGACTTAGGATAAAATGGTTAGCCCATAGAAAATAATCAAATAAATGATAGAACTAGGATTTGATCAAGAGCAAGTAATTTATGATTTAGCAAAAGGGGCCAATAGTCTAGGTGACCATTTTTAGGTGTATACACCTTTTGAGTTAGAATCTTTTAGGATCTCTTCCTTAGTTTGTTCTATTTTTTTTGTTATCTAAGTGGGATCTGATGTTATCTCCTCAGCATGGTGGGAGTGGACCATTTAGGTTCACGAGGTCAAGTGGTAGTGATTCTTTTACCATTTGAGATTTCAACATTTGTGTACTAGTGCTAGATGATCCCTATGGTAGTTGATTCTTCTTGTTCTTCTTCAGTGGAGGTGTGATCTTCTTCTTCTTCTTCTTCTTCTTCTTCTTCTTCTTCTTCCTTTTTGTGATCTTGTATCATTGTATCAGTTTTACAGAGTTATCAGATCATACTTCTTTTTGGTTATTGTATTTGCATACCTTGTGACATGTGCAGTGGATGTAGGTTGTTATGGTTACCTTATGGTACCACTTGTATCTATGTTATCTTTTATGTGATGTTGAATTTATCTTTCATTTGTTTATACGAGTTTGTAATTATGTCTAATCTAAATTACCTAATTTTATATTCACATAATCTTCATCATGGTATCCTTGAGAGTTGTATCCTATGCGAGTTATTCATTTCATTGTGTTGCTTCTGCATTGTAAAAATTTGATGTTGTTGAATATTAACACCTTTGAAAAAAAAATTATTCTGCAAACTTAGATGCATGTTTAGGTTAAGTTCTCATGGATTCCCTGATGGGGCATTACGCTTGTTATTAGAGCACCGAGCTCTACATTGGGAACTCTGGCAAGTAGTGTGCCCATTAGATGTTGTTTTTTATTGTCTATTGTGTTAGGTACCCTCTCTAATGCATCTAGGCTGAAGTACCTTTGGATGTCATGAAGCGATTACTCCTTTGAGCGTGGCTACCACTAGTCACCTTATTATGTGAATGTTTTATGATTGATATCTTATTTTGGTTGATTGATAAATTGTTCATGATGTGTGGGGGGCTAGCATTAAATTTTTTGATCTTTCTTATGATTGGATTAGTCAGCAAACTCTCTTTTCATTATGTATTTTGTAATGCTAGTCACATTTAATTTATTGTTGAAATTGAGCTCTTATGATTTAATGTTGGACTTGTGATTCCCCCACTTGGGTTCTACCTTTTTGAGTTTTGCGGTGGGTACTCTAAATGTTTGATATTTTTGGCCCTATTTTGTGATAATTGTTATTTCTATCATGTTCATCATGCACCCCTGATAGTATGTATAAGGGTGAACATCGCAGAGATGGTACTACGTTTGCATGAGTATTGCATTAGCTATGTTTGCATGAACCTTTTAACAGATTAATTGATCTACATATGAATGTGTTCTTTATGCAAATGATTACTAGATGTTTTCTATATTGATGAATGTATAAAGGTTAGATCTTTTTGAATGATTAATGAATGATTGATCAATGTGATTTTTGGTTTGTTCCTAAACAAGAATTACATTGTCCTTAATGTCTGTATACCATGTTCTTATTCTATGGCTTGTTTTTAGATGTTGTGTTTTGTTTTAGTAAATCCTTCATGCTTGGGGGATATATATCCACATATGTTTTTAGGTTTCTAGGAGTAAGCCTAATCCTAGGGGGGTGGATGTAGTACCCCGCCCCTAGTCTGATTTTATAAATGTTATGATTGTTGGAGATTTTCCAATAGGATAGTACTGACTGTATGTTTGTCATTGATGAAAACATATGGAAAGTATCATGAGAAGAAGTCTTATGAAGTAAGATTTCAATATGTGTTGCATGGACATGATATCAAGTTGATATCATGGGTGTAGAGGTTAACTATTAGTACATATAGTTATATAGAAGCTTGTGTCAGTAGTGTTCCTAGTAGAGTTATAGGCAGTATTGTGTGTACAGTTGTTCGTATAGTTATCATGGAGTTGTGTGCCCTTGGATCTATGATGGAGACATGTTAGTGATGTTTTAGTTATGGACACATAGTCCGATGATGAACGCAAGTGAAGTTATGCAATCGCTATTCGCTAGTAGCAGTTTCCTGTGATTGTTTAGAAGAGCCGACAGAGATTTTAGTAGTTCTAGAGTTGCACCTATCTTTAGGGTATGCACCCTTGGAGTTAAGCTTCAAGATGAGTTTTTGATGTTTAGTTAAGAGCACATGAGTTAATTCAGCTTGTGGAGAAAGATCCAATTGTTTTGGTAGAGCCAATAGTGTGTAGCGTGCGTCTACAATTATCTTAATTAGACAGGTCCCAAAATGTGTTACATGCATAGTAGAGTAGACATAATGTTTTTTGTAGTTTATTATGGTTTCTCTAATATGATTTCAAGTTGGTTCTAACAGGCCAACCTAATCATATCATTTAGAGGAAAGATATTTATAGGTAGTCAGTTGTGATTGCTGGAGTGTGGTTCATGGTTGAATAAGCAGAGTAGAGCATAGTGTATGAAGTGTGGAACCATCAGAAGAAGGTCAATGTGACCACATAGAGTACTTTTGCTATACATTGGAATTGATCCATACAAGTAGGTCTAAGCGCAGTTCACAAAGATCCAGATATAGTGTGTATCTGTTATTCAGAAGGTTGTAGCCTTCACCCCTTTGAGTAGTGAGCTCTTGGATAGTGTGTCCTCTCCTCTAACAAGGACAATTGTAAAAGACTCCTAATAGGGTAAAGGATCTTCTAGCAAGGATCATAATACACTAGTATAGAATATTAGTGGGTTTCAATTCCCACCAGGGTTTTTTACCTATTTGGGTTTCCTCGTAACCAAAATATTGGTGTTTTGTTCATGTGTTCTTTCAATGTGTTTATGCTTTATGTTTAAGTATACTTAATTGGATAAAGAATTGAATCTTGTAGATAATTGATTCACCCCCCTCTTAGTTATCTCTTGGGACTATTCCTAACAATTGGTATCAGATCCAACTGCCTCAGAGAGAAAGTTTAATAGCTTGAGATTGATCAGATGGCATTCTTTAGAAAAGAAATTCCTAAGTTCGATGGAGAGAATTATCTTGATTGGAAGAACAAGATGGTGACTCATTTTTAGTGTATTGCTTTTAAAGTTTTTAATGTAACTATCAAAGCAGCCAAGATTCCTACCTGAGAAGATGTTGGAAAGGATGATGCTATTGAATCACAAAAGGAATTATTTCATCAAAATGCTATTGCCAAAGAAGCCCTTATCAATGCCCTATCTGATAATGAATTTTCAGAGATAAAAAAGGTTGACACCACCCATGAGATATGGAAGCACCTAAAGGACATGTTTGAAGGAGACAAGAAAGAAAAGGATGTGCGTAGAAAAACATGGAAGAAAAGATACAATGTATTAGAAATGTTTCTTGAAGAAAACATTAGAGCTTATAATCAAAGGATCAATGAAGTAGTTGCTAGAATCAGGAACAATGGTGGAGAGATCTCAGAGAAAGACATCATGGACAAGTTGATGACTACCCTTACTCTAGAATATGAAAACAAGATCAGCATTCTTGATGAGACCATACAGCTTACATCTAATTTCAAGAGAGAGACCTTGATCAGTAAGATCTCAGCTTTTGAGATTTCAAGATTGAAGACAGAACCAAAAAGTGAGACAGCCTTCAAAGCGACAATCCATGGCAAGAAATCTATAAACACTTCTGGTAATTTTGATGATGATGATGAAGAGAAAACTCTAGATGATTTTATTGCTATGATTTCCAAAAGAGAAAAGAAAGGGAAAGGAAAATATGAAGCTTAGTTACCATTCAAGTGATTTTCATGTAATAAGATAGGTCACTTTGCATCTAATTGTCCTACTAGAGCTAGAAAGTTCAAAAAGGATTACAAACCTAAGTACACTAAAGAATGTTACTATGCTGGAGATGGAGTTTCTAATGATGAATTAGGAGAAGAATAAATTGGATTCATTGTTGTGGTAGACAAAATGCTTGATAAGACATAACAAAATGCTTGGAAAGACCAGTACTGATGATGTTCTCTATGTTGATGGTTTGAAACATAACCTCCTCAGTGTTGGAGAGTTACATGGAAAAGGCTATCAGTTGGAATTTAAAGATGACAAATGCATCATAAACAACAAAGATGGTGTTATGATTTCATTAGGTTCAAAGACAAGAGGTAATGTTTTTCAACTTAATCCAGAGGCAAGTTGTTTTGTTTCTAAAGTTGATGATAGCTGGTTGTGGCATAAAAGAATATGTCATATCAATTTTGATAACATAGTAAAGATCAAGGTAGTAAGAGATCTACCTTGCATAGCAAAATAGTTGATACTATATGCAGGGAATGTGTGATGGGAAAGCATGTGAGAAATTCATTTAGGAGCAAGAACGAGTCAGTAGAGAACAAGTTGGATCTGATACATTTAGACCTATGTGGCCCTACTCAAATAAGCTCATACTATGGTGAAAGGTATTTCATTTTATTTGTTGATGATTACACTAAGATGATGTGGGTTATGTTCTGAAAGATAATTCAGAAGCATTTCAAAAGTTCAAAATATTCAAAGCTAAGGTTGAGAATGAATCTAGACTTAAAATAAAATGTTTGAGATCGGATAGAGGAGGAGAATTCACCTCTGATAGATTCTATGAGTACTGCAAAGAACATGGTATAAAGAGACAGTTGAGTGCACCTAGAACCCCTCAGTAGAATGCGATTGTAGAGAGAAATAATAACATCATTCTTGATACAACACACACCATCATGATTGAAGGAAAAGTGGCACACACCTATTGGAGAGATGTAGTAAATACATTAGTCTATACCATCAATAGAATTCAATTGAGACCAGGCGCTGACAAAACACCATATGAGCTTTGGTTTGGAAATGTTCCCATAGTGAAATACTTCAGAATATTTGGAAGTAAGTGCCACATCAAGAGGGATGAAGCAGTAGGAAATTTTGATGCAAGAAGCGATGAAGGTATTTTCCTTGTTTACTCTACTAAAAGTAAAGCTTATAGATGTTTCAATTTAATATTGAAAAAGATAATTGAAAGTTCTCATGTTAAGATTGATGAGAAATTCATGGTTCAAGAAAGATATCATGATTACTCACCCATGATTGAAGATGAAGCTAGACCCTCTACTAGTGGGACAGTCATTGAAGAAATGTTTGACAGTATTGATGTATTGTTTAATGACCCTGAGACAAGTGAAGAAGAAACACCTAAGGTTGATGAGTCAGAATCAACTAAGGTTCCAAAGTCTACATCTAGAAACCATCCCAAGAAAGATATCATTGGAAATTAGAGCGCAAAAGTCCTAACAAGATCACAAGAAAATAAATCAGCTAATGATGATGTAGTATGTTTACTATCTCAGATTGAGCCCTTAAGTGTTGAAGATGATTGTAATGATTCAGATTGGCATGATGCTATGAAAGAAGAACTTGATCAGATTATAAAAAATGACACTTGGGAACTGGTCCCAAGACCTAGCGATAAAAATGTGATTGGAACAAATTGGATATTCAGAAACAAGATGAATGCATATGGCACAGTAGTAAGAAACAAAGCAAGGTTAGTATGTAAAGGATATGCACAAAGAGAAGGCATTGATTATTCAGACACATTTGCACCTGTGAGTAGATTAGAAGCTATTAAGTTGTTTCTAGGCTATGCTACACTTAAAAAATTTAAAGTATATCAGATGGATGTAAAGTCAACATTCTTAAATCAAGATTTGAAAGAAGAAGTATACATTGAGCAGTCAAAAGGATTCACCTTATCAAACAGACATGATATGGTATGCAGATTGAAGAAGGCCATCTATGGACTTAAGAAAGCCCCTAGAGCATGGTATGAAAGACTAGATGGTTAATTAACAAAGATTGGATTCAAGAAAGGAGCAACAGATTGTAATCTATTCATTAGAGAGACATCTGAAGGTTTATTACTTGTAGCTATATTTGTTGATGACATTATCTTTGAAGGTAATGACAAGCTCAGTGTTGAATTTTCTAAGGAAATGCAAAATGAATTTGAGATGAGTATGATTGGCCCTATCAAGTACTTTTTGGGATTGAATGTGTAGAAGATAGAGAAAGGTATCTTCATTAATCAGTCCAAGTATGTGAAAGAAATATTGAAGAAATTCAAAATGGATGATTGCAAGCCAATAGGGACTCCTATGATTACTAGATGGAAGCTTACAAAAGAAGATGACTCACCAACAGTAGATATGTAGAAATCTATGATTGGCAAACTTATTTATCTTACTTAGACTAGACTTGATATTTAAAATGTAGTTGGCATAGTTGGAAGATTTGTAGTAGAGCCTAAACAAAGTCACCTCATGGAAGTAAAAACAAAATTCAGATATTTGTAAGGAACTATAGACTATGGTCTATGGTATCCTAATTCAGATAATGTTGAGCTTCATGTGTACACACATGCAGATTGGGCAGGATGTGTTGATGATAGAAAGAGTACATTAGGTGGAGTAGTGTTTCTTGGTGATAGAATTGTCACTTGGATAAGCAAGACACAAAATTGTGATTCTTAGTCAACAACAGAGGCAGAATATGTTGCAACAGCCTTGAATTGTTCTACAATTATTTGGATCAAGAAAATGATAAAGGATTTTAGAATTCAAATTGATTATCCTATTGTTATTCATTGTGATAACACTAGCACTATCAATATGTCAAAGAACCCTGTGATGCATGCAAAGACAAAGCACATTGAGATCAAATATCACTTCCTAAGAGAGAAATTTGTAGAGAAAGAAGTCAAGTTGGACTATGTGAGTACTAAAGATTAGTTGGCAGAGATTTTCACAAAGCCCCTACCAAAGGATACATTTGAGTATCTTAGGGACAAGTTGGGAGTAATTCCCTTCCCTGATTTTGCTTAGAACAAAGAAGGAAAGGCATCAGTCCTCTGGGACTGATGAAAGGTGGACTACTCTACTTCAGGAGTAGTACCGGTGCTTAAAATGAATGGTGCCCTTTTCCATTGATGTCAAAGGGGGAGTAGTATAGAGTCATGAAAAAAAAAGAAAAAAAAGGAGTGATATACTAAGGGGGAGTAGTATTCAGCTATGACAGTAGTTCAGTTGAGGAAATGAAGAATGTTAGAAAATATTGGAGCAGATGAAGGATTCATCTTTGGGGGAGTTTTGAAGAGGAAATGGAGAATGTTATGAAATTGCATGGACACGATATCATCTTGATATCATGGGCACAAAGGTTAACTGTTAGTACAGATAGTTATATAGCATCTTGTGTCAGCTGTGTTCCTGGCAGAGTTACATGCAGTATTGTGTGTAGAGTTGTCTGTACAATTATCATAGAGTTGTGCACCCTTGGATCTATGATGGAGACATGTTAGTGATGTTTTAGTTTTCAACACATAGTCTGATGATGAATGCAAATGAAGTTATGCAGTCACTATTTGCCAATAGCAGTTTCATGTGATTGTTCAAAAGAGCCGACAAAGATTTTAGTAGTTTCGGAGTTGCACCTATCTTTAGGGTATGCACCCTTGGAGTTAATCTTGGAGATGAGTTGTTGGTGTTTAGTTAAGAGCGCATGAGTTAATTTAGTTTGTGGAGAAAGATCCAATTTTTTTGGTAGAGCCGACAGTGTGTAGCATGCGTCTACAATTATCTTAATTAGATAGGTCCCAGAATGTGTTGCATGCATAGTAGAGCCGACATAATGTTTGTTGGAGTTTGTTATAGTTTCTCTAATATGATTTCAAGTTGGTTCTAAGAGGATGACCTAATCATATCATTTAGAGGAAAGATATTTATAGGCAGCCAGTTTTGATTGTTGGAGTGTGGTTCATGGTTGAATAAGAAGAGTAGAGAAGAGTGTGCAAAGTGTGGAACCATCAGAAGAAGGTCAATGTGACCAAGTAGCGTACTTGTGCTATACATTGGAACTGATCTAGACAAGCATGTCTAAGCACAGTTTACAAAGATCCAGATATAGTGTGTATCTGTTCTTTAGAAGGTTGTAGCCTTCACCCTTTTGAACAGTGAGCTCTTGGATAGTGCGTCCTCTCCCCTAACAGAGACAATTGTAAAAGACTCCTAATAGGGTCTGACCCTTGACCAGGTCTACTGTACTTAATATATTGTGAAGCTACTCCTAACAAGGTAAATGATCTTCTAGCAAGGATCATAATACACTAGTATAGAATATTAGCGGGTGTCAATTCCCACCAAGGTTTTTACCTATTTGGGTTTCCCCATAGCCAAAATATTGGTATTGTGTTCATGTGTTCTTTCAGTGTGTTTATGCTTTATGTTTAAGTATACTTAATTGGATAAAGAATTGAATCTTGTAGATAACTGATTCACCCCCCCCCTCTCAGTTATCTCTTGGGACTATACCTAACAATGATTATTTTAGGATGAAAGATTATATGTTAGGAAATCATTGATACTGACCCCATACTTGCATGTGTATGGTTGATGTGTTTGTTTTATATTTCTATTTGAGGTGCCTGATGTGGTTGAGGGACAGAGTCATAGTTTCTTGCGAGATCCACACGATCAGCTCATCCCCACCATTGCCTGTTATATATTTATATATGTATGTACATGCAGGTGTTGTATGCAGGTTTGCAAGTACCAGGCATCGACTTCCCTAAATTTTCAGGATGAGCGTGCCCTATCGCAATATCTCAAATGGTAAGAGAGGGGAGATAACACGGGTCAAAATCCTAAACTAAGCCATATTATTGTCCTTGCATTTCAATGTGGGTCCTTAGGTCCTTGTGATGATTTTGAGTTTGGTGATTGGCGTGTTTTCTATAATTAGATTATTTAATTTGATTAAATAGTGCAATTTTAATAAATTGGATCTTTCTATTTTTAGCCATGAGAGATTATTTATTTATTTATATGGAAATTAATTAAATGCAATTATTGAGTGTGGTTGAAATATTTAATTAATGAGAATTAATTAAATATCTTCATCCTAGAACTATTTAATTTTAAGTTTAACCTATGTTCAATTGAAATATATTTATTAATTTGAGATTAATTGTGCATGTGGAAATTATTATAGAATTAAATGTTTTATTTTAGTTGAATGCATTAAAGTTGCACAATTGAAATTGAGGAAATTTTATTAAAGGTATTAGTTAATTTTGGTTAAAGTGTTTTCAACAAAAGGCAAAGTGAAAATAGACTTGAGTTCAACTGAAATTGAACTGCAAATCAAAGTCTAAATTCATGCAAGCTTTTGGAGAGTTGAGTTTTCAAACCCTAGCAGGTGGAAAAAGAATTCCTACATGTTGGAGATTTTTGCCATAATTTGGATGGACAGGTTTTTGGAGAGAATTTGGCAAGGATTGGATTTTGAGGACACACAGGTTGAGAAATTTTGGCAGGCAAAATAAAGGCTTTTTGTGGAGAATTCAATTTTGGAAAGCTTGAAGGTTTTGGGTTGTATCTTCAAATCTAGTCCTCGTTCAAATATTTCCTTCAGTTTTGAGGTAGGGTTTGATTTTCCTTATGAGTGTTATTTTGTGAATTTTGGAAAGATTGTCTTCTTCGTGTCTAGTTGTGTCCCTGTCTGGATCTCTACCTATGCATTTCTCTCTCTCTTTCTATTCTAGAGTTGGGATTTATGGAAATCCTTACTACATGCATTCAATTATGTTAAATTTTAGAATAAATTTCATTAGAGTTTTGAAGTGGTGTAAATCTAGCTAAATTGTGGTAATTGGGTTTTGTTTGTTAATCGGCTATTATCCTAGTTTTTCATTAAAGAAATCAATTGAGATTACATATGTGTGATTTAAAAAAAAGGAAAGATATTTGTTAATTGAATTTATTAATTTTATTATTTAAAAATTAATTTAAAAAAATTAAATTTATTATTATTATTAATTATTAATTTTTGGAGTTAAAAATTAATTTAAAAAAATTTTAAAAAAATAAAATTATTATTAATTATTCAATTTCAGATTTATAATAGTTATAAAAAAAATCAATAAATAAATAAATATTAATTGATTTTTTTTTTACATGTGCTTTTTGATATTAATGTTTCTATTTATTTTTAGAAAATTAATAACATTGTTTTATTATTAAATGCATGGTGTTTGGATATACATGGAGATTTTAGTTAAATACTTATTTAAAAAGTATACATGTATGAGATTTTATTTAAAATAGATAGTTATGTGTGAGACAAATATATGAATGCTTTTGTAGTCAAATGGACTTTAGTCAACAAGATGATTGTTTTAGTCAACTGAAATTTATAATTATATATGTTTATTTGCATGCTTATAAATACATGCAATATAGTTAAACTAGTTATGTTTTATAATTAACTAGATTTCTTTAAGGGAATCATGTTTTCTTGTAAGTGTTCAAAGTTTTTGATTTGAAAGATTTTTGTTGGACGTATTTTATTTACGAATTATTTCTACATCTAATTATCTTGCATTGAGTAATTAGATGTGGATGATTTTTGTATGAGTATTGGCTATAAAATATAGGACTAGTTTTCTATAAAATAAATTAATTTTGTGTTAAGTTTTAATGTGGTTATTTAGCCATGCAAGTGAGTGTTATGTGAATCTAGTTGTTTGGATTAGTTAAGTGTTTCTTCATGATGACATCATTTTAATTTGAGTCCAATATGGATGTAATTAGTCAATTTTAATTAAATCATGTTTACTTTTTTGTTATGCTATGTGGTGGTTTTGATGGTCTAGAATGTCAGTCTGTGGGAATGTGAGTCCAGAGGCAGGTTTTTGGATATTTTATCTATCATGTTTGTTTGCCGTGCATATTCTGTTGTGTCGATGAACTTGTTATATGATGAATTTTGGATTTGCATGCTTCTGTCATCATTGGAACTAGTATTGAGATTCATGAGTTGTGCTAACTCAAAGTTATACTTGATCTTGTGAAACCCTAGGGTAGGTTATCTAAGTGTATAGCAGGAAGTGGCTTGTAATTGGTGTCGGAGCCCGAAAGTGGCTACTAGGTTATCCTATTACAAGTAGCTCAATAAGTGATAATTAATGGCATTGAGAGTTTAAAATGAACCTAATAAGATATTATGTGCCTCGCCCATGTTAGAGTTCCTAATTGAGTTTTGTACTAGGATGGGAGTGAGAAGATGTCTACCACCTACATCTACTAGATATGGCATAGCTAGTACCTTGTCTACATGAGGGGTTACTAATACCACATAGAGTCACTAGGGCGTCGAGGTCTGAAGAGACTACCAGGATAACCTTAGAGTTGGCTAGTGTGATGACACTTCCTTTATGCATCTTAGGTTTCCTACATGTGTTGGTTGGATCTGGTTGTGTGTGGTGTAAATTTTGAGTTAGAAGCTTTCAAGATCTCTTCCTTAGTTTGTTCTATTTTTGTTTTTTATCCAATTGGGATCTAGTGTTATCTCCTAAGCACAGTGGGAGTGGACCATTTAGGTTCACGAGGTCGAGTGGTAGTTATTATTTTACCATTTGAGATTCCAATATTCACGTATCAATGCTGGATGATCCCTATGGCAGTTGATTCTTCTTGTTCTTCTTCGGTGGAGATGTGATCTTCTTCATCTTTTTCTTCTTCTTCATCATCATCATCATCATCATCTTCTTCCTCTTCTTCTTCTTCTTCTTCTTCTTCTTCTTCTTCTTCTTCTTCTTCTTCTTCTTCTTCTTCTTCTTCTTCTTCTTCTTCTTCTTCTTCTTCTTCCTTTTTGTGATCTTGTATCATTGTATCAGTTTTGCAAAGTTATCATGTTGTACTTCTTTTCGGTTATTGTATTCGCATACCTTGTGACATGTGCAGTGGATGTAGGTTATTATGGTTACCTTATGGTACCACTTGTATCTATGTTATCTATTTTTGTGATGTTGCATTTATCTTTCATTTATTTATATGAGTTTTTAATTATGTCTAATCTAAATTAATTAATTTTATATTCACATAATCTTCATCATGGAATCCTTGAGAGTTGTATTCTATGCGAGTTTTTCATTTCATTGTATTGCTTCCGCATTGTAAAACTTTGATGTTGTTGAATATTAACGACTTAAAAAAAAAAATTATTCTGCAAACTTAGATGCATGTTTAGGTTAAGTTCTCATGGATTCCCTGGTAGGGCATTACAGTGCAGATATCTTTCATATATTTACTCCAAATAGATTCATACATGTCAGGCTATAAGGTCTTCCCAATTTAGGCCAGATGTTACGATCAAGTACATAAGTCCTCCAACATGCAAGGATCTACCAACAATTTATAATCTTCTACCTTTTATCTTCTATCCCAAAAAAATTAACTCCTATACTCTAACCAAACAACTACATTTATACAAGAGGCTACCGAACAAGTCGGCCTTCAAATCTACCATCAACAGAAGGAATTAGAAGATCTAGGTCCACACGCTTCCCAATGATAGATACCATCATTAAATCTGTGACCAAAATTAATTGCAAGAGTCAGCCTCAACAGGAACGCAAAAGAAACAACTCGATAAGAAGGGATAATCGAGTGCCAGACAAGCATCACCGAGTGCTAGGGAAGTTCACAAAGTGCCAAAGAGATAACTGACCAACACCGGTAAATAAAGGAAACCGAGCAACACCAAACCAACTCGGTCAAGGAAGGAAGAACAAACTAATAACACCGTAAACAAATTAAGTTAGTAACAAAATAAGATCATTTATTAACCCACGACTAATTAACTATTAAACAAATTAACCAATTAACTAAACTAAAATTATCATTATTAATGCGTTTAACTAAAGTAAACCGAGAATAGAATAAATATTTATTAATTAATATAAGTATTATATAATAAATACTAAATGTTAATTAATAAACATATTTATTAATAAATAAATTTATTAATAAATATACTTATTAAATAATAAATACTATATATTAATTAATAACATATCTGTTAATAAATAAATTTATTCTTAAATAAATTTTAAAAAGTAAATAAAAAAAATAAAAACAAAAAAAACAAAAAAAAAGAACTGCACAAGAGTTCCTTTTGTTTTAACTCCCAAGGGACTGCAATAGGGCTCACCAACCGGCAGGGTACCCTATCGTGGTGGGTACCACCTATCACAGCAGGTCCGCCTATCGTGGCAGGATGACCCGCCTGTCATGGTAGAGCCCGCATGGGACCAGGGGTCGAGTGGAGTGGGGCCCAGGCCCCCCCCCTAATATTAATTTAATTTTTTTTTAATAAAAAATTAACACTTTTGCAAAAGCAACATGCGTTTTGAGCAAGTGGGTTTTTTTTATATTATATATTTTTTAAAAGTTAATTTTGGGGCCCAGGTTATGGTAAAAATAAAAATAAAAAAAAATTGAAAGGAGGAAGCCTTTTTGGTTTTGTTGGGTGGCGACCCAGGTGGGCCCCACCCACTTGACCTCTGCCCTTAGTTAATTGATATAAGTATGTATATTATTTATTTTTTCATATTATTATTATATCTTTATTTTGAAAAGCAAGTGGGAGTTTTTTTTATTAAAATATTGACTGTTTGTTTTGGAAAGTGTATGAGAGAATTAATTTTTCTCCCATACAAATTCCAGAGACCTGTAGGTCTCTTTTTGAGCATTTACTTAGATTTTTTTTTGTTGTTTCTTCTTCTTATCTTTTGTGTATTTGTTTTGCTATATTACTAGTCTTTTGTAATTTAATTGCACACTAGATGAAATGAATCTTTCCTAAAGTCTATAGGTCAAAGTGAATTCTTTAAATTAAGTTTAATGTCATAGTGAGACAAATAAATTTTTTGAAAACTTTAAATCATTTATTATTTTCAACATGAAATGAAAATTCACATGGCATTAATTGAAATTACTATTGGAAGAATACTACTATAATCTTTCTTTAGAGCCAATGACAAAACCATGCAACAAAAATAAGGAAATAAAACATGATTCATCTTCCTCATTTGATTTCAACTTAAATATCATTCATTTAGCTATTAAGAAAATGCTTCAAGGAATCCAAAAATTTCACTAATTTACAAGCATGAAATAACATGCAAAGAAATTTGATTACCTAACATAGAGTCCAACAAGAACTTTGCTTTTTAATGAAATAAATACATTGTCCATTTCCTTATTGAATATAACATGAATACACTAGCATCTACCTTTGAGCATCATACAATATTTTCATAAGAACATGAATCTATCCCAAAAGGAAAAACAAGACATTACTTCATGACTTTGAATACATCAACACTTTTATACAACCAGAAGAATTGGAGTGTTAACTCCATTACATAATAACAATGAGCTCAAGGGATCCTTAAGATTCGATTACAACAATAGCAATAATAAAACAAATGTGATCCACATCAAATTTAAATGCATCCTCAAACTTTCTTCTTCAAGCTTCATGGCTTCAAATCCTGCAATAAAAATATGGATAGACCATGGGAAGCTCACCTCCCTTCCTAGGCTTCTAAGAAGCCACCCTCGTGCTTGGGGAACCACCACATAGATAGGGATACACTCAAACACAAACCAATTTAGTAGCACAAAATGAAAAGAACAACACATAACTCCCTTCCAAGGATTTCACATGGATCACACAAAACCCATTATTGGGGTGAAGGGGGACCAAATACTCTAATGGGGAGATAGCCAAAATCCATAAAAATGCAACACAAGCCTTCACAAGGTATGATTCATCACATAGTATCCACTTCCATACACAAAATTCAACCACCAACCTTATGAACCCCAAGGCAATCTAGCCAAATAGAAACACCCTCATGACCCCCATGGAATTGGCATCAAGGAGCCCATAATCCATGATTTCTCCCTCTCCTCCTTGAGGAGAGACTCTACACCCATGAGCTATCCTAAAATCTTTTCACCCCCAAGGCTAATCTTCCTTCCCAAGGGTGAGTGTGGCCTTGAGAACTCCCTTAATAACAACACAAAACAAGAAATCTCAAGAACACAAATCTTCACATTTTCAACACAAAAGTCATGCACTACAATAAGCACAATATTTAGATATGCATCTACTAACATAAAACAACAAGATTCTCAAACCATAAACACATAAAGAACACAATAACTACTGTCTAACATACAAGAAAGAAAATATTCATGAGCCTTCAAGTGGAGCCACCAACCTATGTCCAAGCAATAATAATGAGAGTTGAAGTTGAGAGTCCTTTTTCCAAGCTTTTTCCTCTCCTAGCTTCTCCAAAGTTATCTAGTCTCTAAGTTAGAGAGTGGGTGTTCAAACTCTCCAAAATGAAGATTCCCCACTAAAAATACCTCTACACAACTCCCCACAACCCCCTAGGGATAAGGAAAGCCTTCTAATTGGTTAGTCTTCACTAAGCCTCCTACAACTTTCCAAAAATGGGCTTCTAAAAAGGTTGGCCAAAAAGGTGGGCAAAGGACTTGCAGCCTAATGGATGGAGCTCTTACCAAGACCTTGCTTCAAAAGTTGATTTTCGCCCATTTTGAAAATCCAACTTTTGGAAGGGTCTTTTGGTCAACTATGAGTTGTCCTATGGTTATAATTGACCCTTACCCAAAGGTATATCAAGTGGGCTAACTAAAAATGGCCTAAACACACCCCTAGGCACCCTTTAAGCCCCCCCAAAAACTCGTGGCAAGATAAAATTTGAAATTCATTGATAAGACACTACCACAAGCTCCCTATCCAAGGGATTCACATGGGGATCCTAAAGGGGTACTATCCTAGGTTGGTGGACAACTAATCCTCAAGTGGAACATGTCATGGCCACATGTCATGTCATGGACACACACACACAAATTACACATCACTAGCCACATGGCATTTCCACTTGAGCATTCACATACATAAAATGAAATAACAAGTTTTCAAAATAAATTGAGATTTACAAGCTCAACACATTTACGAAATAAAATACAATTACAATGAGGTTTTTTCCTCTCATTAGAAGCAACCTTGGCTCGAACTAATTTCACATAGGTCTATGCTTTGGTTCCCCGAATTTACCATGGTCTAATTCCTTGCACACTAAAGTCCAACATCAGTAGTCCAAGGAAATATATATTTCAATTCATAACATTCATGATCAAGATAAATTATTTGCAATATCCCTAATTAAGTCATAATTCATATAGCATAATAATTCATTGAGAAAACATGCATAGCTCATTATGTAATGAAACAAATTCAACATGTGATAATTCTCTTAGCAACATAATAACATTAATCATTCATCTCCTAATTAGTCGCACAATTTAAATTTTATCAAGACATCCTAATATTCATAATAAAACATAATAACCATAATGCTAAATTATAAGGATGTCATAGTAATCATCATAATAACATAATATAATGTGCATCTAGCCAGTATGATAATAAGGAAATCTATCACATAAAGTGTTTATAAACCAAAATGCATCAACATATAGTATCAATTAGGTCTATCCCTAGTGCAGAAATTGAATAACTATGATAGGCTCGGGGTGAGGCCTCACATCCTCCCCCCTAGGCATGAACTTCCTCCTGGAATTCATTAAAAAGATGGGGGTACTGTGCTCTCATCCTCATTGTTTCCTCCCATGATGTCATAACCTCATCATAGAAATCTAACTGGACCCTAACCTGGTCTAGCTTTCAGCCTCAAAGAGCTATCATCTGGCACACCAAAATGTGGATGGACTCCAAACCCAACTGGTCATCTGACTCCACCTCCAAGGCATCCTAATCTATGATATGAGACTCATAAAATATATACTTCCTCAACAATGACACATGAAAGACATCATGGATGTATGCCAGGCTATGTGGAAAGGCTAGATGATAGGCAACAGGAGCTATCCACTCAAGAATCTCAAAGGGACCAACAAATTTGGGTGCAATCCTAGAGCCTTTTCTGAAATGGATTGGACTCTTATGAGGTCGCACTCTAAAAAATACTCTATCCCCAACCTGATAACTACGATCTTCCCTCTTGGCATCTGCATATTTCTTTTGTCTATCCTATACTTCCTTTAGACGTTGTCTAATCAAAGACACCTACTTCTCCAACTCTCACACTAACTCAAGACCTAAAGCAATTCTATCTTCAATGTGGTCCCAACTCAATGGTGTCCTACATGGTCTTCCATATAATGCCTGATAGCGAGGCATACCTAGAGAAGTGTGATGCCCATTATTCTAGTAAAACTCAACCAAATGAAAGTACTCCTCCCACCTAGTCTGATGATCCATTACATACATGTGAAGCATATCCTCCAACACCTAATTTACCCTCTTTGTCTGACCATCGATCTTTGGGTGATATGCGGTGCTAAAATTGAGCTTAGTGCCCAAGGCTATCTATAATCCTGTATAGAAGGATGATGTGAAGAGATAATCTCGATCATAAATAATCTTACGAGGTATGCCATGAAGTCTGAATATATCTTGTAAGAAAACTTGTGCTACCATTGGGGCTATAAAAGTGGTCTAAATATGTGAGAAGTGGGATACTTTGGTCAGTTTGTCAACTATCACCATGATGGCATCATTGCATCGAGATGACATAGGGAGACTAGTGATGAAGTCCATCGAAATAACATCCCTCTTCCACTCTGGTATCTCATGAGGCTGAAGCAAACCACCAGGATGACAATGCTCTGCCCTAACCCTCTGACACTCAAGACATCATGCCACTATACCAACTATGTTTTGTCTTATTCCTGGCCAATTATATAATTGCCTCAAATCTACATGCATCTTCTTGACTCTGGGATGCACTGCATAAGGGGCTCCATGAGCCTCTAACATGATGAAAACTTGCAAGTCTCTAGGGGATGGGACATAGTTGCATCCTCTATGGTGTAAAAGCCCGTCAAAATATAGGGAATATCCTAAATACTTACCCTCAAGGGTACTCTGAGACTGAATGATCTGACTAACCTCTACATACCAAACTGTTAGGAATAGTCCAAAGAGATAACTAAGAGGGGGGGAGGTGACTCAGTTATCGACAAGTTGCAATTCTTTATCCAATTAAGTATACTTAAACATAAACATGAACACAATGAAATAACACTTGAACACAACACCAATATTTTGGTTATAGGGAAACCCAAATAGGTAAAAACCCCGGTGGGAAGTGACACCCACTAATATTATATACTAGTGTATTATGATCCTTGCTAAAAGATCCTTGACCTTGTTAGGAGTTTCTTTACAATATATTTAGTACAGTAGACCTGGTCAAGGGTCGGACCCTATTAGGAGTCTTTTACAATAGTCCCTGTTAGGGGAGAGGATGCACTATCTAAGAGCACACTGTTCAAAGGGGTGAAGGCTACAACGTTCTATTTAATAGATACACACTATATCTGGATCTTCATGAGCTGCGCTTTGACCTATTGTCTAGATCAATTCCAATGTATAGCATAAATACTTTACTTGGTCACATAGACCTTCTTCTGATGGCTCAACACTTCACACACTCTACTCTGCTCTTCTTGTCAACCATGAACCACACTTAAGAAATCACAAATGACTGCCTATAAATATCTTTTCTCTAAATGATATAATCAAGTCAGCCTATTAGAACCACCTTGAAATCACATTAGAGAAACCATAACAAACTCCAATAACAATTTAGTCAGCTCTACTAAGCATGCAACACATTCTGCGACCTGTTCAATAAGATAATTATAGTTGCACTCTGCACACTGTTGGCTCTACTAGAACAACTATATCTTTCTCCTTAAGCTAAGTTACTTCATGTGCTATTAACAAAACATCAATAAATCTCCTCTAAGCTTGACTCCAAGGGCGCATACCCAAAATATAGGTGCAACTCTAGAACCAATATAATCTATGTCGGCTCTTGTGAACAAACACAGGAAACTGGTACTGGTGAATAGCGACTGCACAAATTTACTTCTACTAAGCATCAGACTATGTGTCCATGAATGTATCATCACTAACATGTCTTCATCACAAATCCAAGGGTGCAAGACTTCATGACAGCTGTACGGACAACCATACACAGAACACTGCCTATTACTATGTGATGAACACTCCTAATAGAAACTATAGTATAACTGTCTATACTAATAGTCAACCTCTATGTCCATGATATCATTCTCATAACATGTCCATGCTTCATATATATAAATCTTACTACGTAAGTCTTCAATGCATGCTACTTACCATATGTTGTCATCAATGAAAAACATATAGTCAGCACTGGCTTGCTGGCAAATCTCCAACACAAACATCTTGATGTAAATGGTGCAATATCTGATCTCACAACTCTGTACCTATAGTCATAGATTAGACCCCATGACATCTCCTACTCAAAGCATCAGAAACCACATTCTCCTTTCCCTTGATGTAGTGGACATCAAAATTGTACTCACATAGGAATTACATCAACCTACATTGACATGCATTCAGGTTCAACTGAGTGAAAATATATTGCAAGCTCTAATGATCTGAATGGAGCTCAAACCGATGACCCAAAAGGAAATGCCACCATCTCACTAAGGCATGAACCACTGAAACTATCTCAAGGTCATGAGTGGGGTAATTAAGTTCATGAGTCTTAAGTTTCCTGGACTCATATGCAAAGGCTCGTCTGTTCTGCATAGGCACTGCTAGAATAGGAGCACTCGTAAGTGCCTTCTTGGGTTCCTAAAAGGCCCTCTCGCACTTCTCAGTCCACTCAAACTTCTTTCCCTTATGCTGAAGAGAAGTGATGGGATGTGCCACTCTAGAAAGACCCTCTACAAAGTACCTGTAATAACCTACCAACCCCATAAAACTCCCGACCTTGGTCATGAAAGTAGGTGCAAGCCAATCCATGATGGCTCTAATCTTAGATGGATCTACTAAGATCCCATCTCCTGAAATAACATGCCCAAGGTAATGAATCTCTGTCCTATAAAAAGCACATTTGGACAAGCTTCCATATAGTTGATTGTCTCTATGACACTACAAAACCTACCTCAAGTGCTCTTCATGTTCCTTTTCATCCCAAGAATATATCAAAATATCATGAAGGAACACTACTACAAACTTATCAAGGAAGGTATGAAATACCCCATTCATAAGGCTCATGAAAACTATTAGAGCATTGGTAAGTCCAAAAGGTACAACTATGAACTCATAATACCCATATCTAGTACATAATTCAATCTTAGGAATATCGCTATCCACAATTCATAACTAGTGGTAGCCTAACTTAAGATCAATCTTGGAATAAACTTTAGCACCCTTAAGTTGATAAAATAAATCATCAATCCTAGGGAGGGAATATCAATTCTTGATGGTAAGCTTATTAAGCTGTCAGTAATCCATACATAACCACAAGGATCCATCCTTCTTCTTAACAAAGATAATAGGTGCACGCCAAGGTGAAACACTAGGACAAATGTGACCCTTCTCAAAAATTTCCTCTAGCTAGATCGTGAGCTCATTAAGCTCATTAGTGGTCATCCTGTAAGGTACCCTCGAAACTAGAGCAACTCCTAGCATAAGATCTATATGGAAATCTAATGTTCTATGAGGAGGAATGCTTGGAAGTTCAGTAGGAAACATATCTACAAACTCTTGAAGTATAGGATAATCATAAAGAGATGGTTCCCTTTCCTCCTCATCCTCTCTATCACTGATAGTAATAGAAAATAGTTGACATCCCTTCCACATGCTCCACTTAAGCTGCATGGCTGAGATCATACAAAGGGAAATGCCTCTTTGAATCCTGTAAATCACAATAGGTGTACCATGATTATTAAGACACTCAATCCTCTTTTGTCGACAATCTAACTTATCTCTGTAGGCATAAAGCCAATCCATGCCAAGTAATATGTCATAAGAACCAAGAGGTGTGATATGAAAATCCATAGTAGTGATCATATCACCAACCTGCACCTGGCTATCCTTCACTAAGGAGTTGACTGACACTCTAGACCCTGATGCTAACTCCACTTCCCAACTAAATTCCTATCTAGCTACCACAAGCCCACAAAAATCCACAATAAATGGAGATATGAAAGAATCAGTAGCACCACAATCAAACAAAATGGTAATACTAATACCATTGATCCTACCTATAGCCTCTATCACTCTGCCCTAGTGCTCAGCCTGGCAGTTATCAACCACTGCAAATACCCTGTGAGACTTTCCAAAGTCTCCAATTATAGGCTCTGATGCTTCCATATGCTGACTACCTGTCATTTGACCCAGAGGACAATCTCGAGCTAAGTTCCCCATGACACTACATGCATAGAAAGGGCCACGTGTGTGAGTTTGAAATCCCTATGGCCTAGAGTATTATTGTTCAATGGTCCTATTAGACCCATTGAAACCCCCCTGAGAGGACTGCTGAGTCTATGCTTGGGGTGCATCTAAATACTACTAACATTGGTCCTTCTTTAGTCCCTATGCCTACCACTGTTTGGGCTTAGAGCCCTGCTGACCCTGTGGTGGTTTCTATTTTTTATTCTATTGGGTCTGCTGATGTGGGTTCTTATTAAAAGACCCCAAATAATTCATGTTGTTACCCTTCCAATGACTCTTCTGGTGACCCTAAGAATGAGATGTAGATTTATAGTTTTGAGACCTATCATGAGCATCTCGATACTTACCTTGAATCTCCTCTGCAACCAAATCCTTCTCTACGGCCTCACGAAGAGTCCCTAGAGTGGTCATGTGAACCTGTCCTGATATCCAATCATTGAGTCCCTTGACAAAATGGTTGACTCACAAATTTTCATCCTTCATATAGTCAACATATGGTAACAGCTCAAGGAAATGATTCTCATACTAAATTATTGTGAGTCCCCTCTGCTAGAGCTCATGGAACTCATCTATGCACTGCTGCCTATAATTCTCTCACAAATACTTGTCTCTTAACCTCTCTAGGAAGATCTCCCAAGTCATAGTGTCCATAGTAGTGTTGTTCTTAAATTCTTCCTTTTGCCACCATGTGGAAGCACCTCCTCTCAGTAGGTGTATTGCAAATCGGGCCTTAACATTACTCTCAAAATGACACAACCTAAAACACCTCTCTAAACTCAAAAGCCATGCCTCGGCATCTGTGCCCTCTGTAGAACAATAATAAAAAGGTGGTTGTAACTATAGGAGATCTCTAATATGGTCCCCAGCATCATGGGGTTCCCTCTAAACAAATATGGGTGGCGTTTATGGCATGCAAACCGATTCCACCTCATGAGCTCCATGTCCCTCCTCACGATCATGTGGAGGGCTCCTAGTCCTCTCTCTAGCCTCTGATCTATGCCCTCTTGACAACTGATTCTCTGACTGAGGAATAACTAGAGGCAACCTATACTGTATAACCCTGATGAGGTTCTATAAGGCTAGCAAGACCTCTTGATTAAGATTTGGTGGTGGTTTGGAAGGAGGTTGTTAATTAACTATTGATACCTCTACCCTTTGTTCATCTTGCACATGAACCAAGGGGGCTTGCCTAAATCCTCGTCCTCTATTATGTCTTCGAGCTTGATGTGTAAGGGGAGACATCACAGCAATTTCAAAAGGGTCAAAGTTAGCTAATAAACATAATGGGTTTAAAGGCACCAATTTTTTGCTAACTTGGCTTTGATACCAAAATGTCATGCCCATATTTCTATGAGCAAAAACACACCAATTTGTTTTAAAAAAGGTTATAAGTTTAAGTTTAAGGTTAACAATTGACTTAAGTTGAATGGTTGAAACTGAGAGGGTATTGGCTAACTTGATTGAGGGGTTATCGTTAACGCTCACCCCTTGCATATTAAAATGCCCAACAAGTTGTAGGGTTAACTAACAAGTCTTAGTCTTATTCCAATTTAATATTCATACTCTATATGGCAAGTGCATTAATTAATGGGTTAAAATCTTTAACTCTATTGACCACTTGAGTGTCTCATAACAAAAGTTTGTGAATGAGTTTGAATGTACGGATCTAAGTTTACATTCATTCTTAGGTGATGTTTACTAAGTTTCATAGAGGATTCAACATAACATTAGGACACTATAAGTCCTAGTATGATTATCTTATATAGAAGGATCAATTTTATATATTAGTTGATTAATCTACTTGACCAAGTAAAAATAATTCCCAATAAATTAAATTACGTATTCAGGGTAAACTAATTTTACTAATGAATATAACATAATGATCAAATTTATAACCAAATTTAAACCTAACTAAACAATTCATTACAATATAGTAACCAAATCATAAATAAATTTTTTTGCTATACTAAATTTTTTTATTTAAGCCTAATGTGAACATTATAATTACATTAAGCTACTAAAAATCATATATTAAAATCAATTTAATTAACCAAATAATAGTTAAACAATTCTATTAACATAATATTTAAACCAAGTTTCTGAACCATGTCCTCAACAACAAGGTTATTAGTACTACCACTATCAACAATAACATCACAGAGTTTACCTCCAGACTTGTATTGAGTCTTGAAAAAATTACTCCTTTGACAAGGTTCATCCTTTGTACCGAGCAATGTTCGCTGAAGTAGCAAGTTCTCAAATTTAGGTTCATTCTGAATGTTCTCATTCACCACAACAGTTCGTTGGTCAACCTTCTTCTGTGTTCACTCAAAAGAATAGTTTCCTTCCTCTCTATAGTTATAGAAAGTACCATTAAAGATAACTCTACTTGTCTTTTTCTTAGGTTCCACAGGTTGTTGTTCATCTCTTGCTCAGTCAGTTTATCTTTCACCAAGTGATCAATCTTTTCCTTCCCTCGAGAGTTACTATGTTGCTTCCTCTTAAACTTTTATTCTGCCTTCAGAGCATACTGATAAGAAGCTTTAACAAAATCAATCTTCAGCATACAAAGCTCATCCTAAATATTGAATCTTAGACCATTCACATACCAAGCTACATTTTCCTTACCAAGCTCTCGGTGTCCAGACTGAATAGTAAGTCTATAGAACTCCTTAGTATAATCTTCAATAGATAAATCCTTTTGCTTCAGATTATGCAACTTCTTAAAAAAATTAAAGCTCATAGTCAATTGGTATGAACTTAGCTTTCAATTTAGTCACCATCAACCTCCACCGATTGATCTTGAGTTCACCTTCATCTTATCTTTCTCTTTGTAGTTATTTCCACCAAAGAGTAGCATGTCCTTTCAACTTTATTTGTGCCAACCTCACTCGAAGAGGATCTTCAATTTCTTCCAGCTCAAATAAATCTTTAAGTTCACCGATCCAATCAATCAAATTCTCATGTTTCAAAGTCCCAAATAAATTAGAGACTTCCATTTGATAACTACTACTTAACTAAGCTTCAGATCTATGTAACCGAGCATTTCTATCCTCACCAGATCTTTCCCTCCAGTCATCACCACTAGATCCAATAGGTTCAAAATCTTCAACAGCTTCTTCATAGCCATCTTCAGTAAAAACATTCTGAGGTACACTTGTAATAGATCTTATAATCTCAGCAACCATGCCATTATTCGTTAGTTCCATCTTAGATCTGAAATTTGATTTCACCTTCTCTGTAATCCTAGGCTCCACAGTATTGCAGAGATCTACAATTACTCTAGGGTCCAATCTTCTTGGAGGCATCCTTAAAGATAAGAGAAACCCTCTGCAACAAACCCTACACCGATCACCTTGTGACAATCTCCAAGTTGTATGCAAGTTAGATCAACCTACTACCTTGCATGAACAACTAGGGAAAGATTTCAAAAGTTAGTGCCACATATCTGCAATCAAGATCATACAATCTCTTTACCAACAAGATCAATTTCACAAAATCAGCCTTGCTAGGTCAATCCACAAGATCAAGCTTCATTCCAATAGGAACAAACTTTTCTCTAATACCGCCTGACATTGATCAAGGGATGGTGGATCCAATTAAGGACAGTCCAAACCTTGCAGCTTCAGAATTACACAGCAGAATACTCAACAATGATAATAACACAATAATTGTTTCAAGTAATTTTTCATTAACATTCCTAACTATAAAGCCTTTCTGGATAGGGCTAATTACAAACAAAAACAATTCTGCAAGATCAAAGATCCAATTAAAACACTAGCTAGTCCAGTTCTGAAACAAATCAGAAACTGATGGAAACCCTAAGGAAAATCTAAACTTGAGCTCACAAGCCTCTAAGAAATCTCCTTGTTCCCAAGTGTGCAAACCACTAGCTCTGCTATGACAAACTATCAAAAAACTATTCTGATCTACAAGATCATGGAAGATCTTTTCCACAACTTCACCAACTCTAGCTTCCTAGAACTGATGTCATTCTACTTATCCACCTCTCTCTAGTGATCCCCCAAACAACTAACTGAAACATCCCTTAGATGCTAATCATCAGCCACAAGTCGGCTGGATGAAACTATCAACTCCCCGTAAAAATTATTAAATGCAATACAAGTCTTCTCAAATTGCCTTAAAAAACATTTAATACAACATGTCAGCCTGTAACAATAGCTACCAACAATAAATGCACCAAGTCAACCCAACAAATCACACATCACTCCAGTCAGTAAGCCAGAACTACAAAGAAATAGTGAAATAACCGAGTAAGGCAAGCATCACCGAGCACCAGTGTTGACCAAGCATCACAAGCATTACTGAGTAACATTTTCACTGAGCACCGTGGATTACTGAGTTCCTTCAGTGATTGAGCTTCCTTCAATGACCGAGACCGTCAGTCAAGGCTGCAATTGAGTAACACCGGCCAAAATACACACCTCCATGTAGATTCACCGAGTACCCTAGAATGCCCCAACATCATGGGAACTCCACCCTGAGGCTTTGGCCTCTCTGCTCTCATGCACGTGCCTGGCTAGAGGGGTTTGGCCCTAAAAATTTTATTAAGTTTTTTTTAAAAAATTATTTCATTTAAAATAAATTTTATACTATTAAATATAATATATAATATATATATTAATATATATACATATCACTTAATATATATTAATGTGTATATTTATATATTATATATAACATATACTTTTCTTTTATAATTTATACTATTAAATATAATTTATATAATATATATGTTAATATATATATCACTTGATATATATATCTAAATATACATAAAATTTATAATATAACAGAAAATTAACAGTAGATAAATGAAATGAAATGTAAGCTTTTATTCTTCTTTCATTAAGGAGAGTTTAACATAGGTTTGAAATCATAATATAGCAATTTTATTAATTCATTACCATAAATATTAGGAAATTTGAATCATTTAAAAATTTCCTATTCTACTTCCTAAAATAGTAACCTACATTATAATTTCCAACTTAACTAAAAATTTTCATTTACACATAATCATGAAGCAACTATATTTTCAGGAAGTAATACTATAGTGAAACAAATAATCTTAGTATGTAATAATAGTGGAATTTTTTTGAAATAATCCCAATAATAAAATCCTCTCTCAAGGGAACTAATTTAAATTTTAAATACAATTTTTAGTCTCTATACATTTCCAAAAGAACATGGTTTACACATTGAATAAAACAATATCATTGTCATGCCCAAAATTAGGGCAAAACACGCACAACAATTTTATTTTTTTTCTAAAGACTCATACTACAAGGTTGAAACAGAAGCATTAGATCGATACATCACCCAATTCACTCAACTTGCAAGGGAATCTGATGCATGCACTGGCTTGCCGTCATCCCCTATGCATCAGGTGCACTAGCCTGAGGATTTCATTATCTAAGGTCTAGCCAAAAGGGGCTACGAGGGAGCAATAAACTAAGAAAATAAAGACAGTCATGGTTGATTAATTAAAGGATTTTAATGTAAGAACTTAATTTAATAAAAGAATTATGATAACTCAAAGACATCAAATAATAACAAAATCACAATTATTATTATTTCAATAATAATTGTATAAGGTTGATAATTTACTACGGTCCACCTAGGGATTAAAGTTTAACTGACCCCCTTAAGGAATTATAGACTTTGAGAATATAATAGCCCGTTAACATAACAAGGACCCATTAAATAAATAATAATATTAAAATGAAAGTGCAAAAGATTAATTAACACATACTAAAATAAATAGAGTTTTAATAAATAAGAGAGAATCCAATATCGATGCTAAAATATTTACTAAGGAAATGAGTTATCCAAATACAGTTATTCCAAAACAAATCAAATTCTGAAATAATAGGGAGAGCACAAAGGAATTCAAATGACCATTATAGAACGATAAACTACACAATCTAAGGAAATAAAATAGGAGATAACAAAAGTCAATTAAATTAATAATCCACTGACTCATTAAAGGAAACAATTCAAAAATAATTAAAATGAAAAGAATCTCTTTTATGCCCTAACCCTAATCTAAAATTAGGGTTTAGGTCAACTACATCTTGGCCCAAATCCCTAATTTCCATTTTCGAAGGGTTCCAGTTCTGATCAGAGGGCCATGGAGGTTCTCTAGAAAATAACCCCAAGCGAGCATACACCCCAAAGTAAGCACCTCAGTTACGATAGGGTTAAAATCTAACATTGAAATTTTTAGAATAGATCTTTAGTTTTATTTACCGCTTAGCTATTTGTTTTCTTCCGATAAAGCTTCACCCGATAGCAACGTCGAGGCCTGCAAGACTGGGTAGGAGTGCTACTCTCAAAATAATACTAATATATCATGTCATACCAGATCCATGAAATGAATACAGTCATGTGTAAATCGTATGTGTTAAGCATACAAGGTTAAAAGATAGCATTTGCTATAAAATATTATATTCGAACCGAGCCATACTATTATTCTTTTTAGGTATTAATGAAAGGAAGGAAGGAATGCTCAAAAAAGGATCGCCGACTGTCACAGGTTGGCTTTCCTGACAGAAGGTCTCGTGGGGAAGGAACTAGCACCCGCTCCCTCTATCGTGCTGCTCTGTTGGTGGGGACTGCGGTGGCAGTGGTGCCACCACGCAGTGTCCCAAGGGACTGGTGGTGTCTGCACTGCCATCGCAGTCACCACTTGGTGCTACAGCGACAACAACCTCCCGCAGTCCTGCATGAGATGGGGTTATTCTTTGGCAGCGCCCAAGGGGAAGTTAGGGTTCAAGTAGGGTGCTGGTGACAGCACCCAAGGATAAATGTTTATAATTTCTTCTTCATTTATTTTTTAATAAAACTTTGTTTATTTAATATCCATATTGTTAGTGTAACATCAAACAAATAATCTTGGCAGTGATATAAATAAATTAGTTGCCAAGTTAATATTTTCGATGGATAATAATATTTGATACAGTCGCATCTATATATACTTTATTATATATGCACACATATGTTTCGATAAATGTGTGCATACATAATAACATATATATATCTTATGTTAATAAGATCTGCGAATAAACTGTGGTTTAGATATGAATATCTTAGTTTGCAAATCCAAAAGTTTTCGGTGTTTCATTATTCACGAAATCTGCTAACTCAAAAGCTATACTAATGTTATGGTGTTAGAATTTCGCTCAACACTATAAAATAAAACTAGTGTATAAGTCGGCTGAGAGATAAATATTATATTATTACATATGTAAATAGCCGAATACATATATGTAATAATATAGGTACCCCAGGCTAATATATATATATATATAATATAGCCGAATACATATATGTAATAATATAGGTACCCAAGGCTAATATACATCAGTGTATATATATATATATATATATATATATATATATATATATATATATATATATATATATATATAGATATATATATATATATATATATATATATATATATATATATATATATATATATATATATCTTGACATTGATTATAGAAAGATATTAAATATAAATCTATATATATGCTGCATTAAAATAACTATCAAGATTAAATAAATAGAAACAATGAGATTTTAACATAATCAGAGAACATTCCATATACAGATTATTTGTATCATAAACCTTAAACATATAGCCTTTTCATTTAATAGAAGTAATAAAAAGATCTATAGCCCATGACCTACATATATAAAGCTTCCTTCATACATGGTTCTATACCAATTTAATCCTTTCTTTTTTGTTTAAAGATTTTATAATCTCTATAAAACTTGAGAATTGTTTCTAGAACAATTTAAGCTAGCTATTCAACACAATTTTGATAAACATTTATTTCCTTGATGACTTTTCTTAAAATGAAATTTATTCTTTTCTTTCCTTGGATCACAAACCTAATCATATTGTAAATAAATTTTCTTGAAAATGAATGCATAGCATAAAGATACCGTTTATCTTACATGTAGAGAACCAAAACATTTGCATTCATTTTGTCCAACTCTTAACTTCATTACTAACATACTTTCCCAACGTAAGGGAAATCAATGCAACTTTCTCATAAACATATTGTTCAATAAATGAGAGAAAAATAAATAAACCTATCTTATTTTACAAGCATTCTTATGCTAGGCTTTTATACATAGCCATGGATAACACAAATTACACAAAGGCTCATGGCCAATCAACCAAATAACATAAAGTGGGGTACTTCAAAATTTTCATTTAGTTCCTTTAAAACCAGCAACATGAGTCTTTCAAAATCTGCAAAACAAAACAAATGGACCATGGAGGCTCACCTCCCAACCTAGGCCATTTCATGGCCACCCCCGAGCTAGGGGAATAAAGATGGATATGGGCTTTAACATGCATTCCTAAAACATATACAAACAAAACCTAGCAATAAGATTAAGACATCAAATTCTCTTTCCCAAAGCTAGCACAACATGAGTCACCTTGGACCCATAGTAGGGGTGAAGGTTGAAGGTACTCAACTAGGAGAATGCCAAAGTACAATAGAAAACTAGCCTTCAAAAAGGCTCAAAAATCTACTCAAAATTCCTTCACAAGGCCATATAAACAACCATCCACCCTTCTCATATTCATCACCATAACAACACCCTTATGACCCCCAATAAGTATACACAATGATGGCAACATGGATGCTCATACATCCACACCTTATCCCCTTCCTCCCTGAGGAAGGACTTTATACTAGATGAGTAGTCCCAACTTATGCCCTTCACCCTTCAAGGCTCTCTTCCCTCCCAAGGGTGAGTTTGGCCTTGCACACCCCAAAGAAAATAATGCAACAAAGAAGGAAGATACACATACAAGAAAAGACAAGAAGCCATGAACTTTACATCTATTATTATTATTCACACAACATAGATAAAGAATTAAAAATGTACATAGCAATAAGGACAAGATAATTCAATATCCAACCTTGATTAAAGCTTATGCCAAAGAGGGTTGAGATGAGTTTTCCAATTAGTCTCCTCCTTTGCTATGCAACACCAAAATTCCTCCAAGAAACAAAACCAAAATTCTCACAAACTCTCAAGTCTCCAAAAGTTGGAAAGTGGGCAATTAGCCACCAATTTTCCCTCCATCTTCTTAAGAAGAAAAAACCTAAACCTTTCAAAACAAAAGAGGAAAATTCAAATTCAAAATTCAAATGATGAGTGGGCTTGACATGCCTCTTCCAATTTCGTCACTTTTCAAAAGAGCATCTTTTGGAATGGAAAAAATAGTCAAAAAGCATCACAATGGTCAAAATTTGACCCCCAACATATGGCACCACTATGGGGTAGTCTATTTTTAACCTCCACTATCATAAATGGTCATTAAAATCTACTCAAAAGACCACTCAAACATTGAATCCGAAAATGAAAGAGATTCCCACTCATGGCCCCTAAAAATAGAGACCACTTATACACATTAAACACTTGGGCATGCCAACTCACATGACATGTGTCAATTGACACCACAAATAAATCACATTAAACAGAATACACATGGCATGCCATGTAGACTAAATAATAAAGTAAAATAAACATAATTCAATAATTACATTCATGCACCACTTTACAAAATTTACACTTTACAACGAGGTTAATTTCTCCTCTTGGAGATAACCTTGGCTTAACATGATTTTACAATTATCCATCTTTGATTTCCCCCAAAATTCCATGGTCTTACTTGTACACTTGACAAAGTATCAGTAGCTCGTGAAATGTCAAATATTATGTATATATGTAAATAAAATACATCTAAAAATCACATTCTTAACATCATAATTTCTAACTGCATTTCATAATAATTCTCTTCATTTTCAACATAGCATTTATAAAGCTTATAATGTCATGAATAAAATGATACATGTTAATTTGCCTAACATAATAGTCATGATTATTTCCCATAAATTTTCCTAACATAATTGTAACATTCAAGTATCACACATAAACCAAAGATTTATCAATTACTATTCTCATGACCTAATAAATAGCATCAAAGTGAAAGTCCTATATCATCATCACATAAACATAAGTCATCACATAGTATCATAATATAATGTCTTTTTCTCAATAGTCCAACATGATAAAATAAAGTGTCAACATGTGTCCAAGATGGAAAATAATCTGCTATGAAAAGATGTCACAAGGTGAGGCCTCACAATCATTTAGACTTAACATCCATTAACCGTTCCCTTAACATTTCATCTATATTTTTTAACAACAAAATAAAATCTTCCTCCTTGAACAACACTAACTTCAAACTTGAACATATCTTGAACTCATCCTTCAAATTTAAAACCTACAAACCAAATATTTCTCAAATGACCATGGAGGCTCACCTCCCAGTGAAGGGCATTACATGGCCACCCCTGAGCTAGGGGAAACAAGGATATATAGGTAACAATCATTCAACACATACCCAAAAACATAAAAAATAGAATAACACATTTTCACTCTCATTCCCAAGTTTGCACATAGGATCATAATTGACCCAAAAATGGGTGAAGGTGGAATCATCCTTATGGAGATGCCATACTCAAAAAAAATTATAACAAGTACTTTCAACTCAATAATACATTCCTTCAGAATGCTCAATCCCAACTCACTAGCTCATCTCATACAACACCATTAACATCCCTTATGGCTCCCAATTTACAACTCAAGAAGTCTTCAAGGATGCCCATACATCCAAGTTCTACACATAAGGATTTCCCAACTAATCCCTTCACTCCAAGACACTCTCAAATCCACCCAAGGATGAGAGTAATCTTCCACTCCCATATCATACTCACAACATATAAGAGAAAACAAGAGAGATCTTCATGAAAACATAACATAACATTTACTCAAACTAAATTCAACTACACAATATAATTACATAAACAAACATTTCCATGGTAGATGCACTTACCTTTCCTCAAGCTATGGAAATGGTGAATTTGATGAAGATCTTATCTTTCCTTTCCTAGGTTTCCTTCCCTTCTCAAGCCTCTAGATCTCTCAAGTCTATTCCCCTCCAAAAACAAGATTGCATAGTGTAGAGTGTCTCTTTTCTAGTCTCATTTTTCCTAATAGAAAAAAACATTCCCTCTCTCATACCCTCATCCCAAACAAAAGTAGATTTTTTTGTTCTTGCTAACTTTCCACTTGCCCCTAGCTAAGGAATCGAAGGTAATTCAAGACATAGGAGAAGGATCAAAGCTTGGAAGCATACCCAATTTTGTCACTCTCAAAAAAGGCTCACTTTGAGAGGCATTTTTTAAGCCTTAGGTGAAGAAAAGGGTAAAATTTGACCCCTAAACCTATGCACATACCTTAGGGTACTTAAACCCAACCCTAACCACTTTCTAGGCCTCAATTTAACCATTCAAAAAACCATGTGAAGTTAACTAACAAAAAAGGGAAGTTATGATACATGCCTTGGTTTCCTAAACCACTAACCATTCCTTGAGAATCACAAGGTGACCTAAGGGTGAGGTAGGGTCCACTTTCCACTTAGGCATTGCAACACACTACACTAGTGTCAAGTTACACAACACAAGAAAGTAAAAATCACATAACTAATTCACACACATGACATGCCTAATGGATATTCACATTTCTATTTTTCACATTTAAATTTACACCCAATTATGCACTTATAAACATTTACAACAACATTAATTCATGCATCACATTTATAAAATTAAAATCACATAACAATGAGGTCATTCTCTTCCTAGAGCTGACCTTGGCCTTGAACTGATTTCACATAGATCCATCCTTGTTTCCCCACATTTAAAAACATGGTCATAATCCTTCACACTTGATTCATATATCAGTATCTCATGAAATCAATGCATATATCAATATATAGAAAGAGAAACATGATCTCTAATAACATCTAAATACAAATACATAGAGAAACTGCATTTTATGATTTCAACATAAACATATTTCATAATGTACCTTAATTCTATAAGCATCAAAATGTAAGTTCAATTTCACTTAAACAAGTAACCCTAAGTCAATTGTAGAACCATTACTTTAGGAATTTCACATCACAACTATCACATTTTACTATTCCATATGATAACATAACAAAATGCAGAATCCAGAATTCATTTGTCTTTCCATAACATAAAGTAAGTATGAATCTAACATAAGCATGTAGAGGTACGTCTAACATCATCATCAATATAATCAAGTAAAATCATCACATAATGTCTAATGCTATGAAATCATAATCAAAATAGGTCTAGTATCACAAAACAAGGTATCATCTAGATAGTCTAAGTATCAAATCAACTGTCAAGCTAAGATGGGTTGGGGTAGGACCTCACACTTTGTCTAAGGCTCAGAAAAATTATGATTAGTTTCATACATATCTCTCATGTCATCAAAACCAAGAACTTAAATTCTCATATCGGTCATCAAAGATCTTGTTCTATCAATGCATCAACAACTCAGTTATTGACTCCACTCTTATGCTTTATCAAAAATCTATAGCTCTGCAAATTCTCAACCCATTTCATATGTCTCTAATTCAACTTATTATGACTACCCAAATACTGTAAACATTTATGATCGGTATACAACACAAATTCACTCGGTATCAAATAATGTCTCAATTTCTTTAGGGCTTTAATGATAGCATAGAATTCTTGATCATACACAAAATATTTTCTTCTTGCATCATTTAACTTTTCACTAAAGAAAGCAACAAGTTTACCTTCTTGACTCAACATAGCTCCTATTGCACTTCCACTTGCATCACATTCCACTTGAAATACCTTATTGAAATTAGGTAATTCCAGAATAGGAAATTTCTGAAACCTTCTGCTTCATAGTCTCAAAACTTTTATCAGCTCCATGTATCCACTTGAATTCTCTTTTATCACCTTTCATAGTCTCTATCATAGCATTACAAATTAAACTAAAATTCCTAATGAACTTTTGGTAAAAAATTGCCAAACCATGAAATGATCTTACCTCACTAGCACTCTCAAGTGTAGGCGAATTCAAAATAGCTTCAACCTTTTCAGGATCCATCTTCAAACCATCGGCTAAAATCACAAATCCCAAATACAAACTCTCCTCTTTCATGAATGAAAACTTTTTCATATTTATCAGAATATTTTCCTCTTTCAACCTTTGTAATACTTGTTTAACATGCAACAAATTTTCTTCTCTAGTCTTACTGAATATCAGAATATCATCTAGATATAGAATCACAAATTTACCCAGGAATTTATTCAAAACTTCATTCATCAATCTCATAAAAATACTCAGTGCATTAGTTAAACCAAAAGGCATAACCAACCACTCATACAAATCTTCTTTTGTCTTAAAACAAGTCTTCCATTCATCATCTTCTCTGATTTTGATCTGATGATACCCACTTTTCTAATCAATTTTGGTAAAATAATTTTCTCCAGCCAAACTATCTCTTATATCATCCATCCTCGATATAAGAAACCTATATTTCACTATTATCTTGTTGATTTCTCTGGAATCAGTACACATTCTCCATTCTCCATTATTCTTAGGTGCCAATACAATAGGTACTGCACAAGGACTCAAACTTTCTTTGATGAAACCTTTCTACAACAATTCTTTAATATGTCAATTCAAGTCCTGATTCTTGGTAGGTGTCAACCCATGTGGTGCCTTATTTGGTAAACTAGCTCTAGGGATTAAATTCATACAATGATCAATGCTTCTCTTCGGTGGAAAACCATCAAGTACATTATCAAAAATGATTTCACTGTACTCGCTGAGTGACTTATTAATCTCTTCAGGGATATTGTCCTCTATTTTCTTAGTTTTTTAGGGATCACAACAAAACATACATCATTCTTATTTAAATCCTCAACAAACTTTCTTCCTTCCATCAGACAAATTTTCACAGATGTACAAACATTACTAATAGTCTCTTCAATCAATGGTAACAAGATTTATTTTCTTCCATCAGCCCAATTAGTATATTTATGCAATCTCCCATCATATATAGCATGTCTATCATATTGTGAAGGTCTACCCAACAAAATAGGACAATAATCCATAGGCATGATATCACATAACACCTTATCATAGTACTTTCCAATTTTCAAATTCAAATAACATTGTTCACTTACCAAGAGTGTATGCTCATCCTTGATCCATGAAATCTGATAGGACTTCAAATGTTCCAACCTTTTCAACTGCAACTTTGTAACCATTTCCTCAGATGCCAAATTCTCTAAGCTACCATTTTCAATGATAACTTTCCAAAATTCATCAGAAACTCTACATCTGGTCTTGAACACACTTTTCCTTAGTAGATCTTCCTTATTTCTTTCACTCCAAATTTCTCTCCTTAGCATAAATTTTTTTTCCTTCTCAGGTTCATTCGGTGACTCTTCTTGCACCAAAGCATTTCTACTATTACCAGCCTTCTTACTTGCATGTGTACACTCAAAAGATCTATGTCCTTATTATCCACAATTGTAACAAGTTCCTTAGAAACCACCTCTATTATAACCACCTTGGTAGTTACTGCCTTTGCCTCTAGATGAACTTTCACCTTTCCACTCGGTCTTGCCTTTATCCAGATTTTTCTTTTCAGGTTTAGATATACTATTTTCACCATGAGATCTACCTCTTCCTCTAGGGAATCTACCACCTCTACCTCTTTGTCTTTTCCCATGTCTCTTGTTCAATTTCTCTTCATCTTTCAATGCAAATTGATAAGCCTCTTCAATGTTCTCCAATTTGACCAAACTAATTTCTTCTTGGATGGAAACTCTCAAACCATTCAAGTATCTAGAAATTATTTCCACATGATCTTCATCATGTCCAGATCTGATATCTAATCTATAGAATTCTTGAATATAATCCTTTACCGAGCTATCTTTCTTCCTCAAACTTTGCATTCACCTAACTAGGTTAATCTGATAATCACAGGGTAAGAACTTTTCTTTCAACTTATTCACCATTTTATTCCATACCTTGATTTTGTCTATACCTTTCCTTTTTCTATCCAATTGCAGATGTTCCCATCATAAGGATGCATGATTTTTCAACTTTGTGCTTGCAATTTTCACCTTCTTTTCCTCAGGTACATTTTCATACTCAAAGTACTTTTCCATCTTGGTGATCCAGTCCATCAATTCATCAGAATCCAATTTTCCACTATACTCAGGAGGATTAAAGTGTGGCATAGACTTCATATTTGTTAAATTCTTAAACAATCTTTCCTCACCCTGATCCATCGCAGGTGTAGGTTCTACATCACCCTTTTCCTCTGCAATTTCATCATCACTCACATCTTCAAGATGTCCTCCCCTTCTTTGGTTTGTTTCAACAACTTCTAATCTAGTAGAAATTTGTCTCAACATGTCTGCCAATCCTAGATCTACATCTTTCCTCCCACAAACCATCTTGAAAACCCTCTGCAATTGCACGTCAGATCGCAATCTACTACCCCACAAAAAATCAACTAGGGCTTGCTAAGAAGGAACCTTCAAACCTAGATTTGAAAACCTAGATCCATATCTCACCTCTCTCTGATACCACCTGATGCAAGGGAGGATGAGGAGAGGGGCCAAAGGCACACCATAACTAGATCCACCTTGTAGAAAAACATGTAGAAGCAACAACACAACAAGTGAGAGAGAATGTAGATATCTTTCATATATTTACTTCAAATTGATTCATACATGTCGGGATGTTAGTCCTTCCCAATTTAGGCTAGATATTACAATCAAGTATATGATGCAGGAGCATCCTGGGTGTAAGAGAAATCTTGCATCACCCAAAAAAAAAATATTTCTATTTTTATTTTCAATAAGGGCTATTTTGTGTAGAGCTGCTATTTATGGAAAGTTACTATTTTTGGTAATTTTTGTATGTGCTTAGAATGATCTGATTTCTTTCTTGGAGGTTCATTTTGGTCATATAAGTCTTCCAGTAAAGTTTCATTGCCAGATCAAGTGTATATTGGAAGATATTGAAGATTTTCGGTATTGGCAGCAGGGTACAGAAACTTTGAACTCAGTTTTGAAGGCTTTAGAGGCCCCGGATGAGGTCAAAAATTTGGGTGACGGGCGTTTGCGTGGGTCAAGCCTGTAGAACACTTCGTGGCATTTCTGAAATGGGGTTATAATAGCCGATCGGGTCAACTGGTGATGACTTATGGTCTTCGGAAGTTGGGCCACCTGAAATGGCGAAAAATAATTTTCTTCAAAATTTCTGTTCGGGTTTCAAAGGTTATCTTGAGCCGGCTATGATGTAATAAAATGTAAAATAAAATAATTCTAAGTTTGGTCGGCCTTATTGGCTAAAATTCTGGAACCTTCCCAGGTGGTGGAAAATTGCCTATATAAGGAAGGATGTATTATTATCTTAGGCAGTTCAGAATAGTTCTGGGTAGTAGATCTGGGTAATAGTTCGAGGCTTTGTCCTACAGAATATTGTAAGGGAATGCCCATGTGGCTTTGCATGTTGTAATTCTGAAAATTTGTAATTCCACATTTGTGGAGATAATAAGAAGCCAATTTTCTGTTCTTGCATGTTATTGTTGTTGTTTCTCTATGTCTGTTATGTGTTTGTGGTATTAAGGGGAGAACCCTTCATTAGTATAGACGTCCTCCAAGATGAAAGCTTCTACCAACAATCTCTAATCTTATACATTCTATCTTCTATCCCCACAAACTGACTCCTAAACTCTAACCAAACAACTACATTTATACAAGAGGCTACTAAACAAGTCAGCTTTTAAATCCACCATCAGCGAAAGGAATGAGAAGATCTAGGTCCACATGCTTCCTAATGATAGATACCATCATTAAATCTATGACCAAAATTAATTGCAAGAGTCAACCTGAACAAGAAGTCAAAAGAAACAACTCGATAAGAAGGGATGATCGAGCCCCGGACAAGCATCACCAAGCACTAGGGAAACTTACTAAGTGCCAAAGAGATAACCAACCAATACTGGTAAACAAAGGAAGTTGAGCAACAATGAACCAACTCAGTCAAGGAAGGAACAGAGCAACACTAAAAACTTGAAAACAATTTTTTGGTGATATAGGATTGCCAAGGACCTGATATGCTCCTACATCAATTTTTAATTATCAATGTCTTTGAACAATAGACCTATTTCTTCTCTCTACTACACCATTTTGTTGTGGTATCCTCGGTCTAGACATTTATCTCTTTATTCTATGTTCATCACAAAAAAGTGTAAACTCATCAAATGTAAACTCACCTCCTTTATCAGATCTCAAAACCTTCAATTGTCTTCCAGTCTCCTTTTCAAAGCTTACCTTCTACCACATAAACATTTAAAAAGAATCAGATTTATCCTTCAAAAAGCTAACAGACATCATTCTTGAATAATCATCAATAAATAAAATGATATATCTATCACCATAATATCTTTGTATTTTCATAGGTCCACATAGGTCAGTGTGCACTAACTCCCAAATTCCTTATGCAGTGTAATATTTTTTTGTAAAACTTGACTTTCTCATCTTACCAACCTGACATCCTTTGCACATGACATTTTTAGGTTAGTCCAGTCTTGGTATACCTCTCACTCTTTTTTTTTCTCACCTTAATTAACTTGTCAAAATTCACATGAAAAAATATCTTGTGCCATAACCAAACATCCTAAACTTTAGAAAATAAACAATTTTTTGTAGTAGTATCAAGATATAATAGGTTAGCTTTTTATTGTTCACTGATAGAAATCAAACATCTATTCTGATCAAATAATTTTACCTTTCCATTTTGAAATTCTATTTGGTGACATGTGTTATTTATATGTGCAAGACTCAACACATTGAACTTTAGTCCTTAAATCCTATGTACATCATCACATTGTGTATTATTGAATAGAATTCTAGAACCTTTACCTTTCACAGGATAGGGAGTGTCATTACGAACTCTACCATAACCTCCATCATGATCTTCCATAGTAATGAACTTATGTGTGTCACTAGTATTATGATGTGAACATCCACTATCAATTATCCATGTATCATCTTTACTAACATGATAAATTAGGGCTTTTTTGTTCTTCATACCTTTCTTAATTAGAATCATCCTTGATATAAATATACACAACCTCTTCACCTTCATCATTATTAGAGTCATCATTAGTTAGTTCTTCTTTATAAATGTAGCATGACTTCTTACCTTTGTTCTTGAAATCTCTACACCTCCTGAATTTGTTGTCTCTTTTGTTATTATCTTGGTTTTCTTTCTTCTCATCACTATTGTTGTCTATACATCTAGATGCAATATGACCAGTATTGTTGCAATTGAAACATTTAAAGGGTAATATATCTTGGTATTTACCTTTTCCTCTCAGTATCCTCCTAGTTAGTAAAGACTCAAAATATTCTTATTGTCTTTCCTCTTTGAATAGAATTTATAGATCACTCTTACAACTCTAAAATATTTCACTTGCACTAATTGCATAACCATCACTAGATTTAGACTCTCTAGAATTTCCAATATTCAAAGATGACTTGAACAAAGACTCAATCTTAGAAGTAACATTTAAAAAAAATTCAAAATCATTTAGCTCAAAAGAAATTAACTTACCAATTGCAACATCTAGTGAAACTAATATCTAGGGAATTGATCTCAATTATTTTATTGCAGACACTCAGATGGCATATATAGGCAATAATGTCTTCAACAGTTTACTTGTTACATATTCCTCTTCTATATGTCCTCATATACCTTAGAGAACACTCACAAATTCCTTGAATATTGTATTGTATTTGGTAACATCTTCACCTTCTTTCATTTGCATAGAATCAATCTTACCTTTAAAATTTTCATCTTTTTCCTTTTGAACATGTTGATCTCTAGCATATACCAATGCAAGATTGTCCCACATTTTTTTTCATTATCACCCCCTTTTAGATCATTAAACTCTAGGTCAGTGTGGGAAAAGGATATCTCAATCATAACTTGTGTGTGGTCTTTCCTTTCTCTTACTTGTTCAAATATCATAGGCCCAAATTGTGGTGGTGAATACTCATTGTCAAGATAGTATATTCCATACTCTCCAATTTTAGATATGTGTAGCCTCATGCTTCTTTTATATGTAGAAAAGTTGTCCCTATTCAAATTTGGTGCCTCCCTCTTATACATGTTTGGATATTTTACTCAATCCTTTCAAACTTATCCCTTTAGAGTACATAGCTATGACACCAATTTTTGGATTACTGAGAGGGGTGGATTTGTAAATAGTGATTCTTTAAAACTTTAACTTTAACTTTAATTCAACTCGATAATAACTTGTTGAATAGGATGAAATCGGGTTCACCCTAAAATGTAATGGGGGAAATATGAGATCTACTTCTAAATCCAAAATTCCCAAAGGAGAGATCGAAACTGATCAACCAAAAGGTTAATGCACAATTGAATCAATCTATGGAGAATATGAAAGAGGAAGAAAACCTTATATTTCCCTATAAAGGAGTTGTGTTTGAAATCTGAAATAATTGAAAGGCAAGTACTAACCTTAAAATAGGGCAAATCTGGAAAATGCCAATTTCTGATGTCTGTATGTAGTTTTGGGAAATTTTGCAACCTATTTCAGATTGGAAATGTTTAGACAAAGAAAACCTAGAAATATTTTATCTTTATGACAACAGGTAATCTTTGACCCCAATAAAAGGTTAAAGGCTACACTAATATTCTGAAGGGAGACTTTGATTTTCTTCGCAGATCTCAAAAGTTCACCGAAAAGGGTATCCAAATCTAAACTCAGATCTGTAGTTCCGCACCTGTACCTACAAGAAAAAGAGGGTTTTTTTTGTTTGTATGGGGGGTTTGCCTTGGTCAAACCCTAATTTAGGAATTAACCTTGAAATTGAATTGAAATTCTAATGTGCATAAACAAAGAAAATGAAACAATTCACCTTGCTTATGTTAAAGTCCTTGTAGAGGATTCGAATCCTCAAATCCACAAGTAGAGATGCTCCAATGAATGTAGAATGAATTTAGGATGTATTAAATCAATGGAATTTTATCTTCAAAAACAATCTTGAATGGATCTTTGCATATGAGGGGGCTTGGATGAATGTTGAAGGATGGATCTTCAAGGGGGCTCCAAATAGATTGAATCCTTCAATGGCTAACAATGGATCTCCTTGATGGATGCTTGAATTCTTGAATGCTAGGCTTGAAGATGAATGAATGCTTGCTTTCTTTCCTTCTCCTTCTTTCTTTCTTGATTTCACTTGAGAGCTTGATCATGAAATTGCTTGTGAATAATGGATGTGAAAATGAGAGAGGAAGGCTTCCTTTTATAGTGAACTAGGGCACAAACCTCTATAGAAGGGTGACATTGGAGAATTAAATACCAATTAACCTTAACCCCTAGAAATGGGCCCATATTATATGCAATTTAAGGATCTACCATTCCGAAACCCGAAATGGCCGACCCGGAAGTGGGAAACCAAATATCTCTGAAACCCGACACCCGAAAATCATGGGAACCTAAAATTTGAAATGTGGGTCAAGGATGAGGTAAAATCTACCCTAGGTCAAAGTCGAGGTCAACCTTGACCTAGGTTAGAGTTGAGGTCGACTGTGACCCTCAAGGTTGACTTTGACCTTATGGTCAAAAACCTCAGGACCTTAGTTCATAATGCCAGGAAATGCAGAAATGAAGTGGAATCAGGTATAGAGAGAAGCACAGCGGGGGTGAGCAAGCCAAATACATGAAAAGACCTAATCAAGGCACTTAACATGACCCCAGACCACTTAATCGGAGGGCTAAACTCTCTTATCATGGAATTTCTTCCATTTTAAGATGATACATTAAGCCCCCACCTTAGCAAGAGTATGGACTTGATGCAAACTCTTAGTAAAGGAGATCAAAATGAAAAGATAATCTTATTGTAATCAAAGGTACAAAGACAAACCTCAAGCCCCCAGGGACTCAAGTTTTCATCGACTCCAAGATCACAATAAGAGAGACATCTCTAGAGAGAGAAAGAGAGGGTGTTATTATCTCACCCAATGAGAACTTATGTTCTATTGTGAACCACACAAGAAAATGGCACAACGGGAAAGATGGAATTGAACCCTCTAGTGAATGTGGCTACTCACTAGTCAACCCATCAAGGATTCATCCTTAGGAATATTCTATTCCATAAGAATAAAACAAAAGATATTCAGTCTTAAGGACACCTCTGACCTTAAGGGATTTTATATATATCCATGCTTTAAGGATCAAGAGATCCTAAAATATAAATCCATGCTTTAAGGATTAGTTACTAATCTAAAAAGGGAGAAAAGGTATCTTGAAAAATAATATATGCGTATCGAAAAGTGTGTGTGTGCAATAGGTGAGCAGAGTGTATGCCCCTATGTTAAAGTCATTGCTAATCACTTTAACAGGAGCAATGGCTTTAACAGAAACATAAAATTCTCCATTGATTACCTTTCCACATCAAGATGCCCCCAAACGAAGACAAATCAAGGGAAATATCACATAAACATATAGGGAACACAGAAGGGATCTACCTACCGTGGGGTCAATATGATCATAAGACAATATATATATGATATTATTGGAAATGAATTGACATCATTACCCAAAGAAAGTAGAACTACAATCACCAAGGAGGAAAGATCACATAAGATATACGAAGGAGAATCTTGTCAGACCATGACATGGAGACCAAAAAGAATCAGTTCTACCATGTCTTGAATACAAGAAGATTACACAAGGAAATATTTATGAACAATAGCACATTTACAACATAACATGAAACAACACATAAAAGAATAGGGATACATAAAGAGGAATTGAGCAATAGTTTTGATTCCTTTATCACCTTGCACCAATTGAGTAACAAGGATCGTATAAAAGAATCAAACAACATTTAGCAAACACATTATGAGAGAAACATACTGCATCAGGAAAACACACAACAAAGCTACCATGAAGGACAAGCTAATCAAGCGTGGCGCCTACTCTCCCCATCTCATTGTCTATCATTTAGGGAAGGTGGGTAACTCACAAGAGGGACTATATCCAACATAGTAGGAATGATAGCCAGTTCCAAACAAGGATCCTCTTGAGAATCATCATGTTCGACAGTAGGTGTAAGAGTTAGTTGTGATGAAAGCATATTAGGTAAATCATTGTCAATGTCAATAGTCTCATATTCATCATTAACATCATCAGTATCATCAAGAGTATCTTCTTCATCCAGATTAATCAAAATAGGATATAAGATACAAATAGAATCATCATAATCATGCATCTTGACATCATTATTAGTAACAACTTCTTCTAACACATCATGCATAGTCTTATCTAAAGAAGGTAGAGATATTTGAAGTATAGACTTACAAGCTTTAGCATAAGAACAATGCTTCTTATGAAATTCATTACCAGATTGATTATGTTTTGATTTTTTTGAAATAGGTTGAGAATTAGGAGGAACAATCACAGGATCCTTCATAGGTTCTTTAGGAAGATCTATATGATTATCAGCAATAGGAGGAACTTGATTAACAAAACTAGAAGCCATAGTTAAAGGAGGTATAGAATGTGTAGGAAAAAGACCACGATTACGATCCATAGGATGTATACTTAATTCAAGAATCTTACGATGTTTATAAGCTTGATATGAACGGAAAAGATTATCAATTCGAGGAGGACATGAACTAGGTAATGAAGGCCAAAAGAAATCAAGATCAACACAGTCTCTAGGCCTAGAAGGTTGATATAAACTATCTTCATTTCTTCATCATTACAAAATTTAAGACATTTATGGATAGGTGAAGCAACAACATGCATGGCATTCAACCAAGGAAAACCTAGCTTAACTTGAAATTGATCAAAAGTAGGAACAACAACAAAGGTGGTGTTCACAATTTTTCCACAAAGTTCAAATAGTAAAGTAATAGAACCAAATGATGGATAAAGAAAACCATTGCAAGTTTGAATCCACACATCCAATGTATCATAAGAATCATGTTGTAATCTTTTGATAAAAATATTTTCTTCAGTAATAACATTGACTAAGGATGTAGGATCAACAAGAAAACCACGAGTAGGTTTCTGATAAATCCTAGCATAAATGTAAAGAGGACCATCAGGAACTTTAATAGTCTCAGAGTCATCAAAGGTAATCAAAATTTCCCGAGGTCTTTTATTCTTAGATTATTGTTAAGGTTTAGGTTGATTTTCAATTTAGGCTTAGGTTTTGGTTGAGGTTGAGATTGAACTTGAGGTTGAATCTAAGGTTAAAGTTGAGGTTGAGGTGGAGATATAGATTGACCAACATGATTGAGATCATCCATCTTTGAATCATACAAAATTTCCATAACAGATGGCTAAGCAATGGTATTAGTATCATGTGTAGGTAAAGGATTCGTATAGATTTGAAGGTTTTGATTAGGAGGAGAGACAAATTTGTTCCCACTACCATCAAGATTATCCATAGACAACACATTAGAATCAATTATGTCTTGAACCCTATGTTTTAAAAAATAACATTTCTCAGTATCATGACCATTTTGATGATGATATTGACAAAAAGCTTTAGGGTCAAAAGATTTAGACGCAATCATACAAGGTAAAAGAGGTCAAATAGGAGGTAAAGTAATCATATTAATAGTTAACAACCTATTCATAATAACATGTAAATATTTAGAAAGAGGAGTAAACATATGATTTAATTGAAAAGAAGTGGATGCAAAAGTGGCATTATGAGATGCAACAACAACTTGATCAGAAACTACATTAGTTTGGTTGTTTATCTTGACATAATTGTTGAATTTTTTTTAAAAATTTGGATTAGGAGCAGCATCACTTTTATCAATTGGAACAGGAGCCATTGGAGTGTTGCTCTCAAATTGACTCACTTATAATTGATAATGATGAAGAGCTACATAAAGTTGTTGAAAAGAGGTAAATTCGGTAAGTAGAATCTTATCTCTAATATCCTTTTGAAAATTTGAAATAAACATACATTGAATATCAATATTAGGAACATGATAGGAAATCTGAGCATACAAATGCTTAAATCTACCAATAAATTCAGTTAATTTTTCCTTAGCACTTTGTTTACAATGCATCATATCAATCAAAGATACTTGCATGCCAATATTGTTTTGAAATTTTTGAATAAAGGAATTAGCAAGTTGTGGAAAGGAATCAATAGAATAAGGAGCTAAGGAACAATACCATTGTAAGGCCTTTTCATTGAAGGTTCTAGCAAACAACTTGGCTAAAATCCTATGGTCACGAGCATAATCACTACAAAGGATTTGGATGGTTTTAAGATGATGAATGAGATCTCCTTTTCCATTGTAATTCTCAAGATGAGGCATATCAACTTCCTGAGGAACATGAGTACGATTAATGTCTCAGGACAAAGGACTCCCCATGTCACATGTAGGAACACTAAAAAAATTTTGAGTTAAGGAAACAAGTTGTTGTTATAAGGATGACACTGTTTGAGCCAAACTGATGATTGTTGAGTCATTAGATGAAATAGGAGGAATAGCAACATTAGAAACACTAGGTAAAGTGTAAGAGGCTATAGGAATAAAAGACATAACTGGAGGAACACTAGGAACTACAGTTGGAAGTGGATTGGAATAAGTAAAAGGAACATTATGATAGGAAGGTTGCGATGTAGGAAGGCACATGGGAGGAACACTCATAGGAACATAGGGAACTATCACAGTCACCGAAGAAGGAGTATAGGTAGGAATACTAGGTAAAGGATTAGAAGAGGGTTCTACACTAGTGATAGGAGGAATTAACCCTAAATCTTGAGCTTCTCGAGCTAGAGGTTTAACATTTGAATACATGAGGTGAGTAATACCACGTAAGAGGTTAACACCTTGATCACTATCACAAAGAACTTTCTTAAGAGCTTCTATCGCTTGAATAGAATCTTGATTATGGTTCTCTTGGATAAGCCAATTACCCATTTTATCAAGTTCAGTTGAAAGTTTTTGGACTTGTTCAGGAGCAACTCTTAAAGCCTCATCCTCATCATGAGATGAGTGAGAATATTTTTGCTCCATAATAGGATTGGAATCATGAAGAATCAAATTATCATCTTGGATCCTAAGGAAAGGAGAGGAAGATTCAGGATCAAAGGAACCTATGAGTCTATGACTTCTTCTAACTAGAATGTTGTAAGTAGGGCTAGTAGTAGTAAAGCTCATAAACTAATGCAATACAAATGAACTAAACTAAGAACACATAAAGCATGAATATTTTTGTATTTTTGAAATCTAATTAGCATGCAAGATTTAACATAAAAGAGAAATCTAATACCAACAAGATAAATAGGAAATCTAATACCATAAAACACAATAGGGCATCCAATTCCAAAAAAGAAAGGAGAGTAAGTATGTCGGGTTCACCAAAATGAATAGAATGAAATCAGGATCACCCTAAAATGTAATGGGGGAAATATGAGATCTACTTCTAAATCTAAATTCCCAAAGGAGAGATCCAAATTGATCAACCAAAAGGTTAATGCACAATTGAATCAATCTATTGAGAATATGAAAGAGGAAGCAAACCTTATATTTCCCTATAAAGGAGTTGTGTTTGAAAGTTGAAATAATTGAAAGGAAAGTACTAACCTTAAAATAGGGCAAATTTGGAAAATGCCAATTTCTGATGTCTGTATGTAGTTTTGGGAAATTCTGCAATCTGTTTCAGACTTGAAATGCCGAGACGAAGAAAACCCAAAAATCTTTTATCTTTCTAACAATAGGTAGTCTTTGACCCTGATAAAAGGTCAAAGGCTACCTTAATATTCTGAAGGTCAACTTTGATTTTGTTCGCAAATGTCAGAAGTTCATTGAAAAGGGTATCCAAATCTAAACTTAGATTCGTAGTTCCACACTTGTACTTGCAAGAAAAAGAGGGTTTTTTTTGTTTGTATGGGGGGCTTGCCTTAGTCAAACCCCAATTTAGGAATTAACCTTGAAATTGAATTGAAATTGTAATGTGCATAAACAAAGCAAATGAAACATTTCACCTTTCTTTTGTTGAAGTCCTTGTAGAGGATTCAAATCCTCAAATCCACAAGTAGGGATGCTCCAATGAATGTAGAATGAATGTAGGATGTCTCAAATCAATGGCATTTGATCTTCAGCACCAATCTTGAAAGGATCTTTGCATATGAGGAGGCTTGGATGAATGTGGAAGGATGGATCTTCAAGGGGGCTCCAAACAGATTGAATCCTTCAATGGCTAACAATGGTTCTCCTTGATGGATGCTTGAATGATTAGATGCTAGGCTTGAAGATGAATGAATGCTTTCTTGCTTTCCTTCTCCTTCTTTCTTTCTTGATTTCACTTGAGAGCTTGATCATGAAATTTCTTGTGAATAATGGATGTGAAAATGAGAGAGGAAGGCTTCCTTTTATAGTGAACTAGGGCACAAACCTCTAGAGAAGGCTGACATTGGAGAATTAAATACCAATTAACCTTAACCCCTAGAAATGGGCCCATATTAAATACAATTTAAGGATCTACCATTCTGAAACCCAAAATGGCCCACCCGTAAGCGGGAAAACAAATATCTCTGAAACCCAACACCCAGAAATCATGGGAACCTGAACTTTGAAATGTGGGTCAAGGATGAGGTAGACTCTACCCTAGGTTAGAGTCGAGGTTGACCCTGACCTAGGTTAGAGTTGAGGTTGACTTTGACCCTCAAGATCAACTTTGACCTTGAGGTCAAAAACCTCAGGACCTCAGTCCATAATGCTAGGAAATGTAGACATGAAGTGGAATCAGGTGCAGAGAGAAGTGGAATGGGGGGAGAAATCTAAATACATGCAAAGACCTAATCAAGGTGCTTAACATTACCCTAGACAACTTACTCGGAGGGCTAAACACTCTTATCACGGAAGTGCTTCCATTTTAAGACAATACACTTGTTAAGACAAAATCCAATATTAATGAATAACGGTAAATTAACTTATCAATCAACAATAACATGCACAATAAACATTCAACAGATATAACACTAGTATTTAATGTGGAAACCCAATTTGGGAAAAACCACTCTAGGAATTATCACCCACCAAAGATATACTCTTCTAAAGTATGCTCAGTGAAATCATGTCTTGTTAATGTTAATGATTACAATACACATTATTAAATGTGACCCTATTAGGGTATTTTACTTGGATCTATTAGGATCTTCACCCTCTTAGGAGTGGCTTGGTTGAAGGTATTTAAACCCTCTTCTAGAATGTCACCTCTCTAAAGTTTTTACAATAAGGTTTTTAAGTCCACTTGGTTAAGATATTTTTCTTATACTAATGTTAATAAGAAATGATATAAAAATTGATTTGTAATTGTATAGTTCTACCTCTTGGTTAGTCAGATCCCTTATGCACTCTTTATATTCACTTTATTCCATCACTATTCACTGGCCTCAACACTTCATCAATCTCTTCTTGCAAACTTAGATTTCAATCTTTTTCTTCTTCACTAGATCAATGAGTTACACATCCACCCTTCAACTTTCCAACTCATTTTCTATTAAATTTCATCCTTTATATGGTCTATATGTTGCCTCTTAATCTCCTTTATTACATTTTCAACTATTTATTGTCATCTCCCAAATCATCCTCTTAAACTAATTCACTGAATTTGGAACTTGGTAAAATGTTTCATCATCACCTTAGAAGTTGAAGTCTTCTTAGAACTTGTACCTTCACTTTTTCCTCTTAAATATTTACCATAAATCATCACCTTGAATTTTCCAGATCACTTAGGCTCTTCATTAAATTTTGTTCTCATAATTGTATTTAATTTGTGTTCCTTAATCGGTGGCTAACTCCTTTTCCTTCAATCAAAATTCTATTTTCTCCTCTTGGTAACTAACTCCATGTACTCAGTGTGTTGACTTTCTTTCTCTTTATCAAAACTTACTTTCCTTTTACTGAATGACTCTCCTTGCTTGGTAACTCAACGATTTTCTTGGCCTTATCAACTTTACTTGTTGCTCACTTGTGCAGTCTTTTTTACCATCTTGATATAATAAAAGGTAAAGTAGAAACCAACTAAATCAATATAACCTTATCATTGTTTGATCTATATTAGCTACCCAATTACGTTATTCAACTTCACAACTTTTCACTTCCTCATTTTTTTTTCTTTAACATACTCAACTTATATCACTCTAAATGATATGGAAACTGAATATAAATTAGGAATCAATTGCTTAACATCAATGACAAAATAAAAATTGATCTAATCCTTCTAAAATCATGTAAACCTATGATCTCTATTAGTCTTCATCATCATCATTAGTTGAAGTTCACAAGAAGATGATTCTAAAGAGGTGGATGAGACTCTTTACACCTCTATGATTGGAAAGCTACAATATGTGGTGCATAGTAGACCAATTATAGTACAAGCAGTTGGTTTAGTAGCTATTTTTTTGTCTCATCCTAAGGAATAAAATTTGGTTATGGTAAAGATAATATTCATATATCTCAAGGGAACTGAAAAATATGGTTTTTGGTATGGTCATAAAGGTAATTTCTCTTGAAGTGTATGTTAGGAATAGTCCCAAGAGATAACTAAGAGGGGGGGTTGAATCAATTATCTACAAGATTCAATTCTTTGTCCAATTAAGTATAGAATAAAATTAAGAATATATACAATAAGATAACACTTAACACAACTCCATAATTTTGGTTACTGGGAAACCCAAATAGGTAAAAACCCTAGTGGGAATTAGCACCCACTAAAAACTGCACTAGAGTATAATGATCCCTATTTGAAGATCTGGCAACCCTGTTAGGAGTTGATCTTTACATTGAAAGAAGTATAGTAACCTGGTCAAAGATCAGACCATGTTAGAAGTATTTTATAAATAACCTTGTTAGGGGTGAGGACACAATGTTCAGGAGGACACTGCTCAAATGGTGAAGGATGCAACCTTCTGCACAATAGATACACACTATATCTAGATTTTGGTGAGCTGAAAATTAGACCTGCTATCTTGATCAGTTCCAATGAATAGCGTACACTCTCTTCTTCATATATAACTTTACTGGCTGAATACTTTGCACTTTCTGCTCTACCATTTTCTTCATTTCATTTCCTACTTTCTTGCTAAGCAATCACAACTGACTGGCTATAAGTATTCTTCTCCAAAAGGTATAATCAAGTTGGTCTATTAGAACCTTCTTGAAATTATATTAGACAAATACTAAAACTCTCCAACAACATCTCCAATGACTAAACCAAGAAGGCAACACAAAAAGGATTGTGCAACTCAATATGAGTAGATACATCGCTTCATAATGTCGGCTGCATAAAATTAACGAAAACTTTCCTTACAACATGAAATACATTATGTGCTCTTAACCAAATATTCTTTACTTGTAACCAAACAAAAATACCATAATGATAAGTGCGACTGCTAAAACAATATAAACACTATTGACTCCAATAAACAATCTCAAGAAAGTGTAACTGGTGAATAGAAACATCATAGCTTAACTTCAACTACACAACTAACTCTACATCTAAGAACATAGCTTCAAAATCATGTTTTTACAATACAAATATAAATGTACAAGGCTCCATCATAACCATACTGTGAATCACATACCAAACTCTTCCTATAACACTATCAAGAACACTACTAATATAAACAACTGCACAACTGTCTACACTTAGAATCAACCTCTATGTCCATGATATCATGTTGATAACATGTCTAAGCAACATATGCTCAAGGCTCTCTACATAGAACTTCAACACACTCTTCTTACCATATGTTGTCATCAATGACAAACATACAGTCAACACAAGCTTGCTAGAAAATCTCCAACAATCTACCCCTTTGGCATTGATGGAAACATATGAAATGAAAAACACCACCAATCCCAAAGTACAATAATATTATAACATTCTCCATTACCTTAACAATATTCTCTGAATATCTACTACTACATTGTATACTCCCCCTTACTTCATACTCCTATTTAGATCAACTACTTGATTTTCATGCCTATATATATACTCCCCCTTTGACATCAATGGAAAAGGGTGCCAACAACAAATAAGCATAGGTACTACTCCTAAAGTGGAGTAGCCAACCATTCATTAGTCACTAAGGACCGATGTACTACTAAGAAATCTAATCAAATCCAGGGAAGGGAATTAATCCTAGCTTCTCCCTGAGATACTCAAATATATCCTTTGGGAAAGGCTTTGTGAATATGTTTGCTAACTATTCTTTCGTCCTCACATAATCCAATTTTACTTCTTTCTCTACAACTTCTCTCTTAGGAAGTGATATTTTATCTCAATGTGTTTTGTCTTTGCATGCATCATAGGGTTCTTTGATATATTGATATTGCTAGTGTTGTCACAATGAATAGTAATAGGATAATCAATTTGGATTCTAAAATTTGTTATCAACTACTTGATTAAAATAATTGTAGAACAATTTAATGCTACTGCTATATACTCTACTTCTACTATTGAATGAGAAATACAATTATGCTTCTTTCTTGACCAAGTAACTAGTCTATCTTCAAGAAATACTGCTCCTCCTGAGGTGCTCTTTCTATCATCAATGCAACCTACCCAATATGCATCTATATACACATGAAGTTCTACATTCTCTGAGTTAGGATACCATAAGCCATAGTCTATAGTTCCTTCCAAATATATGAATATCCTCTTTACTACCATAAGATGAATTTTTTTAGGTTCTACTACAAATCTTCCAACAATGCCAACTACATTAGAAATATCTGGTCTAGATTGAGTAAGATATATGAGTTTACCAATCATAGACTTATATAGAGTCTTTTCAACTATTATAGAATCATCATCTTTTGAAATCTTGCTTCCTATTATCATGGGAGTTCTTGTTACAAGTAGTAGTTTCCATTGCACCAAAATATTGACCTATTAATGTCTGACACAACCACTAGACTTATAGAAGACACAAGAGGTAGTTAAACCATGTCACAAATCCAAAGGGGAGTGCTGACCATTTTGCCAACAATATCCCCCTCAGCATTACCCGAGGGGATTCAAACCTATGACCAAGCTCTGATACCACTTGTTACAAGTAGTAGTTGTCGTTGCACCAAAAGATCAACCTGTTAATGCCCGATACAACCGCTAGACTTATAAAAGACATAGGAGGTGGTTAAACCATGTCACAAATCCTGACGAGAGCTCTAACCATTTTTCCAACACTTATAAGGAAAGAGAAAGAATCATAAAGGAACTAAAACCTTTTCTAAGAACAAAGACCAGGCTAGTCAAGATCATGGCTAGAAGATATGATGAGGTAATTGATGATACCCAAAAGGCACTAGGTCAAGTTCTAATTAATACCATACCCAAAATGGTGTCACCTCCTAAGATTGATAAACCTATGTCCTTGGGTTTAGGAGAGAGTTCATAGACAGTGAATAAGAGTGCTCAAGTTGACTTGCAACTAGAATCTTTGTCACTGGTGTGCCTATTAGCCTTGACACTTCATTGGATATAAATGATCCATTCATGGACAAGATGGATAGTGCAATGAAAGTCAAAGATTAGGAACATACAGAAGATAGGAAATTAGAAGAAAAACTAGCAGAAAGAGTACACAAGGAGTTACAATAAGAAGGACATCAAGAAAAATAACCTAAGGTAGAGGAGACCACTGAAATCAGACTGGATTCATCTATATTATTGGAAAGTGTTTCCAAACTAGTAATTTATGATGTAGACATCATGGATAAAGATGAACTGATGAGACTCTCATTCATGTCATTTTCTAAAGCTAAGGAGAGATCAGCCTAGAAAGGAGACAAAAGTGCTAAGATAATGGGCAGGGCCATAGAAATAGTAAATAAGCTACTACCCTCTCCAATTATCCTAAAATACAAGGATGAAATTGAGAATCTCGGTATAGTACTAGATAGCTTTGATAGTCACTTTGACTCATTGCTAAAAACATCAATGGAGAAGGTTGAAAGGAACTTCCTGGAGAAGAAGTTGAGTGAAGTTCACAAGTCCATCTCATGGGACTTAGGCATTCTAAAGGATACCACTCTCAAGGCTAAGAGTTGTGCAACACAAGGTAGGAAGCTATACAACTATTACATAAACCCCTGCAAGCAGTTGAAGAATGTTGAGGAGGCCATAACCAAAGATAGGGCCAATCTTTACAATATAATGGACAATTGTGAATCATCTTCACAAACTATTGGAGAGATAGACAAGAAAACATCCAGGCTACTGGAGAAAATAGGTGCACTTGAAATGGAGAAAGAGAGAGTTGTAAATAGGTTTGGTTCACTAAGAAACCTATTAATTCCCAAGCTCTCAAATTTGGAGACTCATCTCTCTGAGATGATAAAGGTTGAAAGTTCAATGATAGTATCTACTCTCACTGAGCTTAAAGTAGTAGAGACAACATCATATGCACTAAATGGATTAATCCATGTCAGTGAGCTACTGATAAGCTCATGGATTGAGGAAATTAAGACCTTGGAAACTTCTTTCCAAGATATCTTAAATTTGGTAAGTAAGCACTAGACCACCTGTGCTTTAGTTTTGAAATTTTGAGAATATCTTTTCCATTGATGTCAAAGGGAGAGGAAGAAAAAGGTAAATGAGGAAGTGGAAGAAATATGTAAAGAGAAGAAAATTTAAAAAAAAGAAAGAGAAGAAGAAGAAGAAAGTTTCTTTGTGACACTTAGTCATTTTTCTAAGCCTTGCCATCAATTCCAAAGAGAGAGATTGTTGGCATGAGATGTTTTGGAGTATTGGAAATCATCTAAAGGTTGTCATTCATGGAAACACTTATGATAGTGTGATCGTACATTATGGAGATTTCCACTAGATTCTCAGTCATGAAAATGACTAAGTCCAAAATTAGGAAAATAGGGTACAGTGCCATAGTTTTGGATAGCAATGAAGACATACAAGGTATTTTGGGATATGTACATGCTTTAGTTAAGATTTCATGAGTTTTGGATAGCTAGTGTGTGAGATACAGTGTTCGGAAGGTATGCAAAAATAGTAAAACAATATATTAGGATACATGAACAGTTGTGAAGATTAAGGAAAGCATAATGGATATGGTAACGTTCTAAGACATGTAAATAAAGTATAGTGCCAACTCTTTGGTAATATAAAAGTGCCAACTCCATTATTATCATTTTCACAAGTTTCTGTTATGTTTTTTATGACAATTGTGGAGCCAACTAGAAGGCTAATTTTGTACAAATATAGATAGTTTTTGTGAAAGAAAATATATGGATGATGATAGATGACAAGTTTGTGAAAAGAATAGTAGAAGTCAGATGTGAGATCAGTAAGAGGCTGAGATACAACTGGAACTATCTAAGCAAGATAAGTGCTTGTATTGTTCCCCTTTTGAGAACTATTTTGGGACAGTTTTGATTGTAAGAGCAGTATGCTCACCACCTTTAACTAGGTGTTTTGTATGCCCCTAACAGGGTTTTTTTAATCCTCTAACAAGGAATATACTATGTATTAATCATCGAATAATAGGGCTAGGACTCCTACCAGGGACATTATATTTTAGTACATATTTGTGGGTACCATCACCACTAGGGTTTTCCCTTTGACTAGGGTTTCCTCGAGGACAAATCATTATGTCATGAGTAATGTGTTATATTGGCAAGTTGGCTATACTAATGTATATGACTTGATATATTATTTTCATTATGGTAACAAATTCATATAGCAGTTTGGAGTTAGCGCATTTGATGTAAAGATTATAATTTAGTTAAGTGTTGAAGACTGGACAATGTACAGAGTTCCTACAGCTCAGAGCATCAACGCACATGTTTACAAAAGAATTATGGTATGCACCCTGGAAGTTAAGTTAGTTATACTATACTCATGCTTTTTCTATGAGCACATAATCAGATGTGCAAGGATGAGAAAGATACAGTCAGTTGAAGTTGCACAGGTAGTGTGTGCCAGTAGGGAACAGAGCATGGAGCTGTGAGTTAATATTTTGGTTTGTGATTATAATGTAATGTTGTAAAGGCTATGTGCCCATTGTATTTAGGTTTCTAACATGTTTATATGTTTAATTGTAAGCATGCTTAAGCCAATTCATTTGGAAGCATTATTTTTAATAGGTTATAGGGCCGACCTAGTTGTTTATTTTCTATGAGCGTATCAATATAATATGCGCCCATTGTATTTGTCATGGAAGTGAAGATAGAGTTGTAATAAGTAGAGTAGAAGTATGCAAAGATAGTATAAGATGTGTTAGAGATTTTCTAGAGGTCAAAGAATGAACACATCAAAGGAACTGATCTGACAAGCAGTGTCACAGTAACAGTTCATCTAGTAGATATAGTGTGTATCTAAGATCAGAAGGTTGTAGCCTTCACCATTTGAGAAGTGAGCTCTAGGAAAGTGAGTCCACTCCCCTATCAGGGATTATTGTGAAAGACTCCTAATAGGGTCTGACCCTTAACAAGGTCTACTATACTTAAAGCTTTGTAAAGAAACTCCTAACAGGGTTAAGGATCTTCTAACAAGGATCAGAAAACACTAGTGCAGAATATTAGTGGGTGTTAATTCCCATTGAGGATTTTACCTATTTGGGTTTCCCCGTAACCATAATGGTGTCATGTGTTGATTTCATGTTTCATGTTTATAAGAATGTTTAATTCAGTACTCAAGCATTTAAGTTCAGTATAAAGATTAAAGTTAAAAGTTAAAATATAGTGAAAACTAATTCACCAACCCCCCCCCCTCTCAGTGTTCCCATTCCTAAAAATTGGTATCCGAGCTCTAGTCCTTAGCAAATAAGTTTAACCACTTGAGGAGATCATGGGAAAAGTAGAAATGAAACATCTGAAAATAAATCTTGAGGCTGCTCTTGAAGACCTAGACAATTCAGAAAGAGAAATTGAAGAACTAAAGGAAAAGGTCAGTAATGCTCAATTAGTTATCAAAACACTAAGAAAGGATTTGAAAGAATCCTCTAATAATGATCTTGAAGAAAAGGTCAAGAAGTTGAATGAATACAATGCATCTTTGAAATAACTACTTGAAGAGTTCGATGATAAGCTAATCAATAATTAGGAAGTCTACAATGAAAAAGTCAAGGAGAACCTTTAACTCAATGAGGAATTAAGGGAAGCCAACTTGGAAATCTTGGAGCTAAGGAAATGCAAAGAAATATTGGAGTCTAAATTAAAAGTAGCAAAGAATCACATTGACAAATTACACACCAGTTTTGATTTGATAGAATCTCAGTTGTATGCAAGAAGAGCCAAAGGATACACTAGCTGTATTGGATATAATGAAGCACAAAACCAGATTGACAACATGCGAGCAAGAAAGGAAACACAGAAAGACTCTACTAGTACTAAGAAGACTGAAGACAAAACCAAAGACAATAGTGGACCACCTAAGAATGAGCACAAGCAAGTAGAACACACTTGTTTTGCATGTAACTAGCATGGAAACATTGCAAGGAACTCTATAGAGGTAAGACCCTTTAATGGTTACTATTATTCATGCAATAAATTTGGTCATAGAGCTATGAATTGCAAGACTAGTAAGAAGAATAGGATTCAACATAATTAGAGAAATCAGAATCAGAAAAATATAAGAAGCTCTTAGAATGTTACATGTTAGATATGTAACTATAATGGTCACTCAGCAAGATAACGTAAAATGGTGACTCATTTCAATGTGCCGAGGAATATAAGGCCTCTAGTCATTTGTCACTCTTGTAATAAGGCTGGATATATCTCAAAGTTTTGTAGATCAAGGACGCAAGATCAGGAAAGCCCTAAAAAGGTTGAAGAACTAGTATTGGATCTTGAAGGAGAAGTCAAGTTTGTGAAAGCCTCAGAGGATGTGAGCTTGATTTGGTCAGATGGAAAAAGGACAAAGTTGATAAGAATGTATTGGATGCATCCACAGTGGACACACCCTTTACATCTGGATGAATGGCCCTCAGGGTCATAGGGGGAGCTAATTTATCTCTAGACTTTTGTGTGGCTGGTATACTCATTCCTAGAGTATGCACCTTTGGACTTAAGCTTTTTGAGTATAAAGGTACCTCTATGCAAGAGCGCACATGCTTATTTTGAATAGGACTTGAGTTGGAAATTTTGAAGTGACAGCCTAGTTTACGTGACTTGCATTAATGGCAGAATTCTCACTTTAAGTACACATAAAATTGTTTAATTACTCATTGTATTTGAACTTAGAGTGATTGAAGAATAGAAAGAGCCTTGGAAATTTTTGTGAAGACTTGGAGATTGATTTATCTATGATTAGCAGTGCATTTGGCTGATTACAAAAACCCTAGTTCATCACGTTGATTAAGAAGTCTTTAGATTATCTCAGAGATCAGTTGGAAAGTGATTAATCAAGTAAGTCATGGCCACTCCTATAGTTTATGATGTTGCTGAGAAGATGAGATATTTATTCAAGAAGCATCTATTTAGGTCAACCCTAGATGATTTAGAAGGAGCTTTCTCCTACACGCCTATGGGCATTATGCATGTCGAGGACATTAGGGAATATATCTACTACAAGAAAGAACGATTCAAGTTAGATAGATTAAGGGCACACATGGATACCATGTTGAAACCAAAAAAAACATTCATGGATGAATATGTTAAATGGAATGATCGCCCTATAGTTGAGTATGCTATAGCATATGAATTCTATGAGACTGAAAGGATTAAGATATTGTTGAGTAGAATTCATGATGATTTATTCTAGATAGGTGATGTGCCAGTAAGAATCACCAGTGACCAGATAATAGGCCTTTTTAGGATAGGCATTGTCCTTCTTGTGGGTAAGGATGTCAGAAATATTGTTGAGCAAACATGTAAGTCTAGAAGTGATAGGCGCAGGATGACAATTGAGCCTATTGAGCAAGTAGACATCAAATTGATGTCTATGATACTGGGATATAGGTTTCATCACACCAGCAGGGTGAATAGTGTGTCTACGAGCACAATTCTAGTAACCATTAGACTTGTGAAGGAAGATGGAGAGTTCAACTTGTGTAAGATCTTGCACACACAGTTGATTGATAACATCAAGGAAATCAAGCATGACAAGACCAAGATATTCAGGATTGGGTCATTGATCATCTACATGTATCGTCATATAATTGGGAAAGTATCAGATTTTTATTTGGAAAAGTCCATTCCAAGCATGCCATAGATATATAACAAGGCATCCACTAAGAGTGTTAGGGATTTTTCTCGTAGGACCTAAAATGATACTTAGACTTGTTTTCCTTGAGACTAATTCCCACAAGAGAAAGACCTAATTGCTGAGGATTGGATAAGATCCTCATTCATTTTTGAGCTCCACAAACTCAAGCAGGTATTACCTTTTGAAGATGACTATCTTTATAGTATTCTTGTGAGTGGACACTAATTAGCTTCTAGTCTTCTTAATGCATAAACCTATAGAACACTTTGCATATGACTGCAATCACTTTAATGCAAACTTTAACTAGACAAAGTGTGACTATAAGTGAAGCAACAATTAGTGCTTTAAGGATTCTCATCCTTCTTCCTTTTAAGGAGGGACAACCTAATATGATTCTCTCTTTACAGAATCAGGAAATATGAACTGAACGCCCTGGGCACAGTCCAATCTATCAAGTGCAATAAACAACAAAAATAAAAAGGTATTTATAAATGATGTGAAAGTTTTAACTTCTCTTTTGAGAACACTGAAAGATATAACTATGAGAAACAAGTACCAAACTAGTGCCTAATCCTAAGGGAAACAAAATCACAATGCAAATCAACAAGTAAACCCTAAGAGAAATACAAAAGTATGCCTTACATACCAACTACAAATCCAAATAGGTTGCCTTACAAACTACTCTGTTAGAAATATTGTTACCATCAAAGATCCATACAAATATATTTACTCTCCAAGATGAAATATAAGCACTTTTAATTATTTCCTTGAAAGAAGCTCATAAAATAGTCAAGCAGGTTGCCTTACAATTGGTATATTTCAAATGCCTCACATGAAAAACATACAAGAGTAAAATACATAAGCAAAGAGACAACAACAATATATGGCAAAAGTTGCAATGTATTTGTATTAAAATCAACTTGCCACTTACATTCACAATTCCATTACTCAGAATACTAGACACAAAGCTTGGTGATCTACTTCTAAGCAATCTGGTTCTATTTTCTATATCTTTCAATCTCTACTCTCTTTTTACAACCAACAACAACCCCTTTTAAAAATGATTTTTCAACTCTATATAGCCTTTTTACAACCACCTTGGAATTCCCTCATTAATGGGAATGCAACAAGCTTCGAGTGGTTGGAAAACCTAACTCTTTTTAAAACATAAAAATACAACAAAGTATACAACCAACCCTCAAGTGGTGAAAGGACAAAATTTCCTCAACCTATGGTACATCTTTGGCTGCTCAAAACCTGACACCTTCAACTACAAATATTTATGATAGCTCCTTGATTTCAATGAGACATGGTGACCACCATTTTAGGCTAACCTACACCATGCTTGAATGATAGCTTATCAATCTTGTATTTCTTGGATCAAGTGTCAGGTGTGTCAGATGTCCTTTTTAATCTTCATCCAAAATATCCAAATAAACTGTTGCAAATCTAGCCTTTTTGGGCTTTGTCTTTTCATCCCATGTAGTTACCTATTCCTCTGATGGCCAATTAAAACCTTGGACAATTTGTAGTTGGGATTTTTGTCTCTCCCATCTGGCATCCATAATTGCCTTAACATCTGACACAAACTTGGTGAGGTCCACCTCTACTTTGATGGCTTCATCTAAGGTTTTATTGAAGCTCTCTAAATCAACATCATTATTCTCACCTAAAAATGCCTCTTTCCTAGGTAGTAGAAGATCAGCATCTGATATCCAATTATCAAGGCTCTTTATTGTCCCATCTATACTCAAAATTGAGGGGATGAACTTGTTGGTACAGGAGCTAAGCATGGCTATCTTAGCCTCAATCAAATTTGCCTTATGCTTGAAAAGTGGTAAAATTACCTCTATCAATCTCCTCACCAACTCTTACAATTGTTTTCGGTATGTCACTCCCCAAAGATTGAGCAAATATCAATCTTTCAAAAAGTGGTGCTATGACATACCACACTGCATGAAATCCACTCAAAATTTGCACATAATTGTTGACCTCCTTTTGCAATTCTGGCAATTTTCCATAAGCATTATAAACTAGGTCAAATTTATGCTTGATTGTGTTCAATCTATTCTACAAAATATTCAAAAGGGCCTGCAATATAGCCTCATTCTTTTCACCATTGATCTTTTTCAATTCAACTACCACCTCCTCATCTGTCATTCCTTGTGCCTCTGTTGATGTAGGTTGTTCAGGAGGTGGAGGGGCTACTATGGGAGTATTGACAATTTGTAATTGCAGCTCCTCTACCTATTTTTATAATGCTATAACTTTTATGATCTGTAAATCCCTATCCTTCACTAGGGCACTATAATCCTCCAAAAGATTTCCATATCTCTCTGACAACTATTTAGTCTTGTCTTCATTCAACTTGGCAAATTGGGTCAAAACCTAAGAAATTTCCAGGTCCCCTGTATTATGGATAGACATACAATTTTGTCCCCTTCCATTTGTTCTTTTGGATATAGACTCCACATGGCCAAGGCCTAATTTTTTGGGCTATACCCAAACCCTCTTATTATATCCCCTACTTGAGTCTCAGAAGATAGAGTGACATCTTCTTGTCTCTTTATTTGGTCTATTATGAAATCAGTATACAAACTCCACCCAAGAACAAGCAACATGTTACTTTTTCTCACCAATTCCCTGGCCTCATCTGGAGTTAAAGTTTCACTCTCTGGGTCATATTCTTTCAATTGTTGCAATGCCTCATCTGGCACTTGACCCTCCTCAGTTATTTGTACACTTGAGGCCACCTGTTGATGCTTATGCCATAGCAAAAAACTTTTGAATTCCTTAGAATTCACAAAATTATCATCCTTCATGAAGGCATCTTGTTCAATTAATCTTTCATCTTGGCCCAAGGCTAGAGGCAACTCTACATCCTCTATTTCATACCTTTGTTTCCTTTTAGCCTCTCTAACTACCTTCTTGATCTCATGGTCATGGAAACTGGTTCCAGGATAAAGGGCACGTACTCTATCTTTCTTCCTCCTCTTTGAAGGTTCACCAGTTAATAACTTTTTCTTTTTCTTTCGAGGCTCAGCAGTATCCTCAAAACTAGGCAATTCAACAAGATCTACATTTTCTTACTCCCCTCCAGGCCCTTTGGCCAATGGTTTTTCCATAATGGGTGGACTATAAATGGGATAGCCACCATCACTATCCTCATCACATTCTGATTCTAAATGGGCCTTTTTTCCCTGATTGGCATCATCAATTTGATCCTTCATGGATTCAACTAATGTATCAAATTGAGCCATCATTTGCTCAAGTCTTTGGAGGTAAGGCAAAGTGGGAAAGAAACCCCCAAATACCAATCCTTTTCCTTTAAAATCCTTCTCAATCTTGTGTAACCAATCCAATTGTCTAATCCTTTTCTCCACTTCATCATCTTCAATGATGTTTCTGATCACATCCTCCTCAGGATACTCTTCATGTAGCTTATTGAAAGGAATGGTAGGCATGTAGTATCTCCTTGCAGCAGCCATGAAACCTTTTGTATCTACATACCTATGTGGAGCTGCAAACATCCTATATTTCTCTAACCAATCATTTACTTTACTAAAAGCTCCCTTTCCAATTGTAATATAATGCACCCTGAAGTGCCGAGGAGTGAGAGTCTCATTCCTATGGGAAGCCAAGTGTTCTTTTTCTATCAACATGAGTTGCCAGACAAACTCTAGAAAAGCAATTCTTGGTGGAACATAAAATGGAAGTAAATGAGGAGGCTGAGGGCATCCATAAACCCTAATCATTGTATAGCCCTTCTCATTGTAAATGTCTCCCCAATTGTGTCCCTTAGTCCAATTATGAAAAAACTATTGGGGTCTCACCAATTACAGGACCCTAGTGGACAATCTTGTATAGTTGACTCCCAAACTCTGGAGAATGGGGTACACAATCCAGTTCTCAAAGGCACCAAAATCTTGCCTAGGGCAAGAAGGGATCCACACTCCTAACTAGAACTGTACTAGGTTAGGCTGCCCATTCCACATCATTTGTGGTTTGAGGTCATTCAAATTTATAAGACCATAATTGTGATACACAATTAGGTGCATCAGCAGGGAGTAGTGCATGAATCTGGGTAGAGAACCAAAGGTGAAATTCTTCGAAGATAGAAAACCCTCATGCATCTTATTAATTATGTAACCAATATAGTCATACCCTTTGCTCACCATCTAGCTCTATGAATCCATCACTAACATCAAAATATCAGATGTAATCCTTTCAAAGCCCGCATCAATTCCCAAAACCTACCATATCCTGTATGTGATGTATTTCATATAAAACTTCAGGTCCTTGTAAGCATACGAAATCAATCCAGCCATATGTACACTATAATTTTTATTTTCTTTAGGCATGTGACTCTTAATCTCCCTAAAGACCAAAGTAGCCTCTCTGACATATCTATTTGCTACAGCTTGTTAGTTGATTTCCGTGGCCATTGGAAACTGGATTCTGAAAGCATTCATGAAAGAGTTTCTATCTAGGGTTATCAGGGGAAAACCATCCTCTTTTCTAATGATCTTTGGTATAACATGAGGAGTAAGTCCACATCTAGAAAAACCTTCAGGACAATCAATTTTGCCAACCCTGAAGTCCAAGGGTTTGATACCGGTATAACACTATCACAGTTCTTATAGAAATATGTAAATAGGCACATGCCTGTGATCTCTAGAGTTCTAGCATCTCTACAATAGGCTAAGTCATCGACTAAAATGTCATCACTGACCTTCTTATTTTGAGAAGAACCAGGCAAGAGAGTGTGAAATTTATCTAAAAAACTTTCCTTTACTTTCTCTTTCGACCCCTGGATGGTAGAAGCTCTACTTGCTATCGCCTAACTCATCTTGACTGTAGCTCTAGAAATTCCTTTGCAAATTTGCTGATCACATTGCAAGTCTGGAAAGCTTAGAAAACCTAGCGCTCTGTACTTCTTCAATAAGCTTCATAATTTTCAAATGAGCCACCTCTAGCTATTTTATCTTGCAATATTGAATGCACCACCATATCTGACATCTCCAGCTATCAAAGGGTCACTTTTTCCATTACTTCGTCACGTACAAGGCTTCAATTTACTAGTTGTAGCTCAAAAAATTTAAATTTAAACATTCTAAGATCTCGCGACTGAAGGAAAAGACACATAGTCATTTTATAATGTTGGCACCTTCAAAAAGGTATTCTGAGATCTGGCGACTAAGAGGGATTCTCGTAGTCACAGAACACTTTTGACTTTTCAAACTTTATTCTAAGATTTCCTGACCTGGCCATCTAGAGATCTAGTGACTGAGGGGAAGAATTCCTTAATTTATCTTATCTAGAGATCTGGTGACTATAGCTGAAACTATAATCATGGAAACTTTATTTATTCTTCAAAACATTTAGCGATTACCCAACTTGGAGATTTGGTGACAAACCTAAAATCTCCTAATTGCTGAATCCCTTGACTGTTCAACCTTCCTATCTAAGAATACATGACTATCATTGATCTCTTCCTCTCTTCATCCTATGGTCCACATTAAATCGTGAGAGGTTTTCACAACTAACCGTCTAATTCAGCGACCTGAAGATAACCGCGTCGCTGAAATGCTGGATGTTTTCCACTTAACCATCAAGAACTTGAGATCACATGACCACACAGTCACCATATCACTGGATACAATCATAACCGCTAGGCCTTAACCATTACATTAACCTTCACTTGACCTCGGGTATATTCAGAGATTAGGTGACAAAGGGAAATCCAAATCGTGAGAACATTTCTTCACTTTGAGTTAAAACTGGAGATCAAGCATGTTGGGAATAACATGTTTCAACCTTGGATAATTCCTATTCTTATTATTTTTTTTGTAAAATGTATTTCTTGCAAATAATGTTGATGTGTTAGCATCTTGAATTGTGTGTAAGGAGATCATGGCTAAAACAGTTATGACGGATTCCTATGACACGTAAGAGCTATGTCAAGAAGATTCAATGATAGGTGAAGACATGTGGCATCTGATAAATTTGAGTACTGTACACTCTTCCCCAATCATGAGCTTCCTATTTTCTCGGAGAATGGTAAAACCCTAATATGGTTATCTTTGGGAGTAGCCCTAAAAAGTGAAGCGCATGATATAAGCTTTTTTAGGGTTGCAAAGAGAGATGATGTGAGTGTATTGTTGGAACATTTTATGCTGCCATGATTTGTCTTCAAGGGTTTAGAAATCTTCTGAAAGAACTTGCATTGCAAGTGTATTGTAAGCTGTAATAGTTTTGATCAATACATTGTGCAGGTTTTGGAGTGCTGGGGTTTTTACCGAAAGGTTTCCCCAAGGTATATCATTGTGTCATTCTCTATTTTTCTGTATGTATGGTATGTGGTTGCAATATCTTTGTTAAAGTAGTTAACAAATCTAAAATTGTAAGGATTTAAAAGAATTTACACAATACTCTCCTATAGAGATTAGTGTAGGAAGCTATTTCCACACTTGAGTTTCCTTACAAAGCACCGTCCACACGATAAAAAATCATCGACGGTTCTCATTAAATCTAAAAATCCTTTGTCACTTAACTATTGCATTCAGAGATCCGGAGACAACCACATTGCAGAAAAACTAACCACACAAGAGATAGCCACCAACATTTGGAGATAACACAACCAAAGGAAGTCTCAATCATCGAATGAAAAGACCAACTGTGAGAACATTACATGATTAAGCGACTAAAGAGAAAACTCATAATTGTGAAATAGAAAACCACTTTAATAAATCATCCTGAGATTGCCCGGCCATAGGTAAATTCAATTTGGAGATCATGTGACTATAGTCTCTTAGTGATAAATCTAATACAGTAGTCGCTAGATCTCAAGAAAACATTGTGAGATCTAAAGACTAAAAGGGAAACGCTAAGTCGTTAGATAATAAGGAATATTCTGAAAGGCTCATGAGATCGGGTGACAAAGGCTTTTGGGCATTTGCTAAACAAAAGGGAATATTCCTAAACCTTAAGGAGACTCAGCGACTAACAAGAAAATAGAAGCGCACATGCCTATTTTGAGATTTAAGTCATCTGATAAAGTAACAGGAGATTAGAATGTTGATGACCAAAACTAGGGTTTTTCTAATTTTCAAAGGCAATTAGACCTAGCAAACCCTAAAGACTACAATTTTTTCAGGATCATCCATATATTTAGGGCAAAAACAAAAAATAAGATTTCTAACCAATAGAGAGTACGTTGAGAGATTATGTTGATGGAATATTGATGAAGTGACTGAGAGGGGGGGTGAATCAGTCAACCATAAAACACTTCCTTATTATTTCTTTCTAGATCCCTTAGGATATCTTAATGAATATTCTCTGTTTAACACTTGGTAAATAGATTGCAGTAACTTGGTAGATGCAGAGAATATTAGTAAAATTATCTTTTAGATATTCATCACCACTTGTATATGATTAAGATAACTATTAAGAACACAAGAGACACAGAATTTTAACGTGGAAACCCAATATGGGAAAAACCACCAATGTATCTAGATACTGATTTTCACTTTTCTGAAGTGATGCCCGGTTAGAAGCCAACCTGGTAAAAGGTTACAAAACACACTGTTAGGTGTGACCTTGTTAGAGGATTTAATCACCCTACTAGGAGTGGCCTGGTAAGAGGTCTTGAGAATAATTCAATGGAATTGTCACCTTGTTAGAGGATTTACAATATGGTTGTTAAACCAACTCAGTTAAGAGATTTAGAATTCACTATTACAATGATAAAAAGGTAAAAATGAAAATGACCTGTATAATAATGCAACTGCCTTGCTGATTATAGATCTCTATTCTGTATAAGTGTGATCCTTCCTGATCGAATATATCTATGCTGCTCCTCAAGGATATCTGGTAATCCTTCACAATTTCGCACACACCTTTCCTGTCTTTCTTCTATATATCTTCTTCCATTTCTATTCTTTATTTTTCACATTTGACCTTTTATTTATATGATTTTAGATTTTATCAAATCGGCATTACTTAGTATAACAGTCGGCTGAATTAAGCAAACTTTATTTGCAAAAATCCTTCAAGGGCCGACAGTGCTCGGTAACCATAATGAAATTTTCTACAATCTTTCAGAGACCGAGGGAACTCGGTAAACACTAATAATCCTTTTTCTTCGATAACCGAGTGAGCTCGGTAAATGCTAACTTTTCTTTGACAACTGAGTGAACTCGGTACATGCTGATTTTTCTTTGATAACCGAGTGAACTCGGTAAACACTGATTTTCTTTGATAACCGAGTGAACTCGGTAAACACTGATTTTAATGCCAGGGAGACCGACTGAGCTCAGTAGGTACTGATTGTTGCAGACTATGACATTGTGTGACATCAAAGACAATACATAATTTGAGTAGCAATTTTCTTTAGACAATTGTTTCCAACAATCTCCCTCTTTAGCATTGATGGCAACAGAATATGTCATAGCATAAGAAATTTTGAAAGGATTAGCTCGGTTCAGATTCAAATCTCCCTCTGTCAGCAAACTTCCTTTTTCTTAAAAACTCTTCCTTCTAACTATTGAAAATTTCTTGAAGTAATAGCAAAGACATAGCGAAGACACTCCCTCTTTGACAACACATGCCAAAGACAATTCACATATTACCGATGTAAACTAATGTACCTCAAGTACTGATTCATATGCAATGATTCCTTGAATATGCTGCATCAACTTGTTGATTTTTAATCATGTTCTGGTTGATGCATCACTAAAACTATATTTAGTGAGCCTCAGATAGGGGAATGACCCCCAACTTACCTCTTAGATACACAAATGCATCCTTGGGTAATGGTTTGGTGAAAATGTCTGCAATCTGCTCTTTTGTATGAATATATTCTAATCTGATTTCCTTGTCCTGCACCAATTCTCTGACAAAGTGATATTTAATAGCAATGTGCTTGGTTTTGGAGTGCATTATTGGATTCTTCGAAATGTTTATTGTACTGGTATTGTCACAAAATATAACAACTGGTTCTTTGATCTCAACCTTCATACCTTGTAATAACTGTTTAAACCAAACAATATTTGAACAATTTACTGCAACAGCAACATATTCTGCTTCAGTTGTGGATTGAGATGTGCAATTTTTCTTTTTACTGGTCTAGGATACCAGTCTTTTCCAAGAAAAAATGCTCCACCACTTGTACTTTTTCTGTCATCAATGTTCCCTGCCCAATCAGCATTAGTAAACACTTTTAAGTCTAGATTGCCTCTAAATTTATACCACAAACCATATTCTTCAGTTCCTCTTAAGTACCTTAAGATTCTTTTGATTGCCATCATATGATTTTCCTTAGGTTTTGCTGAGAATCTTGCTACTATACCGACTGCTAAGGCAATATCAGGTCTTGTATGTACTACATATTGCAATTTTCCAATCATAGATCGCTATAAGGTCTGATCTACTTCTTTTGAATCATCATTTTTGGTAAGTTTCAGTCTAGTACACATGGGTGTACCAGTTGGTTTTGAATCTTCCATACCAAACTTCTTAAGTATTTCCTTAATGTATTTAGATTGAGTAATGTATATACCATTCTTGCTTTGCTGAATTTGAAGACCAACAAAGAATTTTATTAAACCAAACATAGACATTTCAAATTCTTTGTTCATTTGCTCTGAAAATTCTTTGCACTGATCATCATTCCCTGTAAATATAGTATCATCTACAAATATTTCTGCCAATACAATTTTGTTATCCGGTCCTTCTTTAATATACAGATTGCTGTTATCATTGGCTCTTTTGAAATTAATCTGAATCAGATAGTTATGGAGTCTTTCATACCATGCTCTAGGAGCTTGTTTCAAACCATACAATGCTTTGTGTAACTTGCAGACCATGTCCTTTTTATCTGGATCAAAAAAACCTTCAGGTTGTTCAATGTAGACTTCTTCATCAAGAATTCCATTGAGAAATGCAGATTTTATATCCATCTGATATACCTTAAATCCTTTATGTGCTGCATAAGCAAGTAGAGTTCTTACACCTTCTAATCTTGCAATAGGAGCAAAAGTTTCACCATAATCTATACCTTCTTCTTGAGAATAACCTTTACATACCAATCTAGCTTTATTTCTAGATACTTGACCATCTTCATTCAACTTATTCCTGAATACCCATTTTGTTCCAATTACATTCTTATCTTTAGGTCTAGGTACAAGAGTCCATGTTTTGCTCTTTTGTATTTTTTCTAATTCTTCATTCATTGCTTCAATCCAACTTTCATTTTTCAATGCATCTTTGATATTTCTAGGTTCAAAATCAGTAAGCAGACATGTACCTTTTAGCATACTTCTTGTCATAGTACCATCTGATTTGTTTCCAATGATTTGATCTGGTGTATGATGCCTTCTGACATATTTGGCTAGTATAGGTTCCTTGCTTTTTGAATGAGTCATGTTGTTGTCTTCTAGGATCTCTTCTTCAGGTTGCTCTGGCTCGGTAGATATTTGCTTGGTAACTTCAGGCTGAGACTCAGTTTGAATTTCTTCCTGTGACTCGGTTTGAACTTCTTCCTGTGACTCGATTTGAACTTCTTCCTGTGACTCGGTTACTGTGCTAGGCTCGGTAGATATAGTTTCCTCATTGATAGTTGTGTCTGGCAATGTTTCAAGTTCAATGTAAATGAATCTTCTATAGTTTTCAGGTTCCCTTTTTCTTTCTTCTTCAGTCTTTTCTGCAAACTCATCAAATTTTACATGTATACTTTCTATGACTTTGTGAGTAGACAAGTTCAGACATTTTTATGCCTTACTTTTGCTAGAATATTGTAGGAATATTTGTTCATCACTTTTCACATCAAATTTATTTCTTCTAGATTCTTTTAAGATATAACACTTGCTACCAAATACTTTCATGTAACTTACATTGGGTTTATAGCCATACCACAACTCATAAGGAGTTTGAATGTGTCTTTCTTCAATTGTACTTGGTTCAAGGTATGAACTGCAGTGCTGATAGCTTTCTTCCAGTACTTTATGGTGATGTTCTTTTCTATCATTAAAGTCCTTGCACAATCCATAATAGATCTATTTCTTCTTTCAGCTATTCCATTCTGCTCAGGAGTTCTAGGAGCTGATACCTATCTTTTGATTCCTCTTTCAATGCAAAAGTTGTTAATTTCATGGGAGATGAATTCACCACCTCTGTCTGATGTTAAGCATTTCAATCTTTTCCCTGTTTCCTTTTCCACTCTTGCCAAGTACCATTTGAACTTTTCAAATGCTTCTGACTTTTCTCTTAAATATATAACAGTCATCATTCTAGAATAATCATCAACGAAAAGAATAAAGAATTTATCTCCAGTATAGCTTTCTATTCCAATAGGTCCACATAAATCAGTATGCACAATTTCCAAAATCTCTTTAGACTGATAGTTCTTACTCTTAAAACTAGTCTTACTCATTTTGCCAATCTGACAATTCTTACATAGACCAGTATCAGGTTTCTTCAAAGTAGGAATGCCTCTTACCTTCTTGAATTTTCTTATTTTCATCATGTTATCAAAATTCACATGACATAACGTTTTGTGCCATAGCCAAATTTCTTCAATTTGAGCAATAAAACATGAATATTCACTGAGATCAAGATAAAATAAGTTACCTTTTGTTTGTTTGCCTGATCCAATGAGTTTTCCTTTTTCATCCAGCAGTCTTGCTTGACTATTCATGAATTCAACCCTGAAACCAGTGTTGATTAGCTGTGCTACACTTAGAAGATTATGTTTTAGTCCTTCAACCCAATAACCATTATCACATATGAGTTCTTTGGTTAATGAGATTCTTCCTTTTCCTTTTATACAACAAGGTTCATTGTTTCCAAATCTTACATTGCCACTATCACAGTCTTCTAGGTATTCAAATTTTGTCTTGTCACCAGTCATGTGATGTGAACATCCACTGTCTATTATCCATATATCATCTTTTCTTATATGAGAAATAAGTTCCATCTTATCTTCATCATCATCAGATTCATCTTTTATAGCAATAAAGACAATTTCTTCTTCACTATCATCAGAATCTTTAGCCATAAAACATGTTTTCTTACCTTTATCCTTGAATGATTTGAAATTCTTTTTTCCATAGTACTTGTGACCTCTCTTCTCTTCCTTGACCTACTTGTTTGGGCACCTAGCTGCAATATGTCCAATTTCTTCACATGAAAAATAGATTAAAGGAGTTTTACCTTTATATTTACCTTTCCCTTTAGAGTACTTCTTTGCAAGTAATGCTTCTACAATTTCAAGATCACTATCAGAACTTTCTTCTGATACTTCTTCACTTTCTGACTGAACTTCTTTTATTTTCTTATTCTTCCTTAGTGAAACCTTGGCCTCAAATGTTGACTCAATATTTTTGGAAATTGGAACATAGTTGTCATAGTTGTCTAATTCAAAGGCTGTCAATCTTCCAACTAAAGTATCCAAAGTTATATTGTGGTTTGTTTCACATCTTCTTTCTTGAATAGCTGATACTCTTATTGCATAGATAGGGAGTAATGTTCTGAGTACCTTGCTTATAACAGTTTCATCTGAGATTGTTCCTCCAGAAGCTCTAATTGCACTAACACTTGCTTTGATCCTTTCAACATATTTTGCAATGTTTTCATCTTCTTTCATATTCATCTTGTCAAACTGTCCTCTTAGGCTTTCTGCTTTGGCTCTTTTCACATTTGCATCACCACCATATATTTTCTTCAGTGTGATCCACATTTAATATGCAGTAGTGCATTCTTTAATATCATCAAATTCTTCCTAGCTGAGAACTGATGCAATGTCTATCATCATGGTGTTATGATTCTTTTTCTCTGCAATGTCTTCAACAGTTAATTGGCCAGTAGGAACTGTGTATTCTTCATCAATGTATTTGCATCCTAAATCACCAATGGAAGCTAGATGAAGTCTCATGAGACCTTGCCATGCTGAAAAGTTATCTCTATTGAGCTTTGGAATTTCTCTCTTGTAAGACATCCTGATCTTTAGCTTAGGTCCTTGAAACCCTTCCTGCAAGCACCAAAAGCTTTGATACCAATTGATGGAATATGGATGAAGTCACTGAGAGGGGGGGTGAATCAGTCAACCATAAAACACTTCCTTATTATTTCTTTCTAGATCCCTTAGGATATCTTAATGAATATTATCTGTTTAACACTCGGTAAATAGATTGCAGTAACTTGGTAGATGTAGAGAGTATTAGTAAAATTATCTTTTAGATATTCATCACCACTTGTATATGATTAAGATAACTATTAAGAACACAAGAGACACAGAATTTTAACATGGAAACCCAATATGGGAAAAACCACCAATGTATCTAGATACTGATTTTCACTTTTCTGAAGTGATGCCCGGTTAGAAGCCAACCCGATAAAAGGTTACAAAACACACTGTTAGGTGTGACCTTGTTAGAGGATTTAATCACCCTGCTAGGAGTGGCTTGGTAAGAGGTCTTGAGAACAATTCAATGGAATTGTTACCTTGTTAGAGGATTTACAATATGGTTGTTAAACCAACTCGGTTAAGAGATTTAGAATTCACTGTTACAATGATAAAAAGGTAACAATGAAAATGACCTGTATAATAATGCAACTGCCTTGCTGATTACAGATCTCTATTCTGTATAAGTGTGATCCTTCCTGATCAAATATATCTTTGCTACTCCTCAAGGATATCTGGTCATCCTTCACAATTTCGCACACACCTTTCCTGTCTTTCTTCTATATATTTTCTTCCATTTGTGTTCTTTATTTTTCACATTTGACCTTTTATTTATATGATTTTAGATTTGTCAAATCGGCATTACTTAGTATAACAGTCGACTGAATTAAGCAAACTTTATTTGCAAAGATCCTTCAAGGGCCGACAGTGCTCGGTAACCATAATGAAATTTTCTACAATCTTTCGGAGACCGAGGGAACTCAGTAAACACTGATAATCCTTTTTTTTCGATAACCGAGTGAGATCGATAAATGCTAACTTTTCTTTGACAACTGAGTGAACTCGGTACATGCTGATTTTTTTTTGATAACCGAGTGAACTCGGTAAACACTGATTTTCTTTGATAACCGAGTGAACTCAGTAAATACTGATTTTAATGCCAGGCAGACTGACTGAGCTCGGTAGGTACTGATTTTTGCGGACTATGACATTATTTGACATCAAAGACAATACATAATTTAAGTAGCAATTTTCTTCAGACAATTGTTTCCAACATATGTAACATTCAAATTGAAGACCTTCAAGGCTAAGATACAAATGAGGTACATAATTCTAGAGAGCATTGTGGAAAATTATAAGGATACAATATGTTTTATAGTTGAAACTGATACAACTAGTATGGAAGCTGTTGAGCAAAGAACTAAGTGGATTCATCCACTTGGTTATGAGGTATAAGAATAGGTCCTTGAAGCTTTTGGATCTTTTTCTTGTAGGACCAAACTTGAATCATAAGGTGGGTTTGACTCTCAAAAGGGGCACATCAAGTTTGACAAGAAAATAGTCCAATTGATGAGGACAAGAGACATCCTCCTTCTTTGAGCTCCACATCACTCAGGTGGGTATTGCCTTATCTACACATTCAAGACACCTCATGACAAACCAAAGGCCTGCAGATAGATTAATGTGGAATAGCAATCAATCTCCTATAGGTATCCTATACCCTAATGATAGAAAATCTCATGCAATAACCCTACTTGCATGGAATGAGACTGAAAGCTAGAGACCTACCCTAACAACAAGAAAGGGAAAGGGTGGAGTTGAACATAAATGATTTTAAAATGAGTTTGAAGGGACCCCTGAGATACCCTAATTCTTTCATAGACCAGTGCCTTATCCAATGGTCCACAGAATCAAATACCCTATTGCAGATGACAACTATGAAATAAGAAACAACATATATTCAATGTGTCGATGCCTGACATCAATCACACACTATGACCAAACCTCAACTTAACACCCAACTATGCATTCAAGCATGTTATTATCCATTCAAAGGATTTTAACCCTCCCCTTAGAAGAGACCTATGAATCAGACAATACATTTACCAGCATCCATCGGAAGACAAGCATGACATATCTTTGATATTTCAGCCCATACACACATGAACACTAACCCTGAACCAGTTATCTCTGTGAAGACAACTCCACTTGCAAACACATAGGCAATATAAGCAGACAAATCAAATACCCTTAATGTATGATCAATGAATTCAAAACTCAAATGGAGATAGCTTGGTAATAGTAAGAATATATTAACTTCTCACACATAAGACAAATCACTTACAATATGCATTATGTTCTCAAAACTAGCAAGGAAAGAAGAACACTCTATATGCAGAGAAAAGGAGAAATATCTATAGGAAAAGGACCGTTCACTGGAACCAGAAAGGAACTCTAAGCTAGAACCCTTACAAAGTCACAATTTCAACAATTTATACCACTAGCTGCCTTGGAAACCCAAAATAGGTTACAACAAGCTACAGATAGCTAGGGCCAGGGTTACAACGGCTAACCACAGAACAACCAAAAAACAATCAAAATTTACTGCAGGGGCAGGAAACACAGGCACCCTGGTAAGAACAGATCCAAAAATGATCCTCATTTATGCCAATCCTCTGAAAATGTACCAAGGATCAATAATTTTTCATGCCAAATAGTCCTTTCACCCACCTACAAATACACCTCGAGCCAAGATTGTATTCATTCCTTTACAGTACAAATCCCTGCAATCACATTTGAAAGCAGGCGCCAACAGCTAGCCGGTCAACCTTTAAATCACAATCACTGGTATTACATTTTCTTGGCAAGTCGGGTGGTCCACAATGGTCAACAAGCCCATGAAAAATCCAAGTCCACATCACTGCTTCAGCAGCCAATCAGGATCTAACACCTTAGCAGCACTAGCATCACGGACCCACCTTTAACTCCGCAACTGCGATGTCCAAAGACTTATCGCATGATCACATAGCCATGAAAAGGGCTATGTGAACATGTGACAAGCCTTCACATCACCCTTCTACCTTGCTTCTACCATGAGTTAACATAATACGCTAGTTGCATGATCGCATAGCATGGAGACGGGCTACGCGAACATGCGACAACCCGCAAACCTTTACCTTCGTCACCACCACGCCGCATAAAGTTAACACCAAGGGGTTTGCCACATGATCGAAAGCTATGGAAATGGCCCTTTTGATCATGCGATAAGGCCATAAGACCACCACATTGTCACTCGCCAGCCAATGAAAAGTGAACACCAGCACTGTATGACATCTTGGACCCATCGCACAAAACATGCACTTTCGCAACAAAAGACAATGGGCCCACCTAATAAGCCTCATCACCACCTCAGACCAACCAGAAGACTCCACATCACCACCTACCACCAAGCCCCAGGGACACATGTCGACCGATCACATGATAGCATGTCAAAAAACTCTGACATGTAATCATGCGACAGCCAACCCCACGCTGCCACATCACCGCCAACGGAACCACCAAACTACATCACCGATGGGACTCAGCACAAAAAGGTAGTAACCGGTCACATGGTCGCATGTCAGAAAACTCTGACATGTGATCATGGGACATCCAATAATTTCAAAGCCCATTGAAGACCCGGACCTACCTTCAGATCACACTTGCGTAGTAAGGACCAACAAACAAGGAGTGCCGACAAAAGGGATAAATGTGAGGTTGAAAACATCCAGGGTTTTCAGTGAATTATCAAAAACACACAGAGTTTTCAACATTGACACAAAGGTAAATAAGGATGTGAAAACATCGAGGGTTTTCATGCAGGCCAAAAAGGTCGAAAACATCATGGATTTTCAAAAACATTGTGGGTTTTCGACACTGTGGTAGATTTTGAAATTATTTCCTGCAAACCTTAAAACTTGAATAAATTTTTGGATTTTGTGATTCAGCACATGTGATTTGGACTAGAGCCCGATGACACAATGGAGAACACAGGGTAGGACACTTCAAGAAAACTTGCAAGGAAATGGGCCATTTTCACAAGATTTTGCATTGACAGGAAAATGGACTAACAGTGGCTCTGGCTGGGGATGATGGGTAACTTGTGCCCATGTGAGAATTTAGGATTTATGGTAGAGCAGACCACCCACTAGACAAAAAATAGGGAACTCAAAAACTAGCAACCGAACTAGGAAAGGAAACACGCAGTAGAAAGGGAAGAATATTTACAAAATTTACAAGATTAGAACTTTATAAATTTACTTGATGGCCCCAGGCCACCAAAAGAAAATTAGAGACCCTCCTACATCAAAAATCTAGTTTTCATCCACATATGTGACCCCAAGTCTGACAATTTCTTCACCATTCTGCTGCAAACATATGTGAATAATCATGGGCTGAAAAATAAAAATGTACTGATCACTACCCATGCTTTTCCAGTCATGACTGTTACACTCATATTCATATTCTAAGAAGTAGGGAACATCATCTACTTCTCTTTGATGACTAGAAACAAAAATTTGATCTAGTAATGCATTAGAGAATGCAACATATTGATTACCATGCATTACATCAGAGTTACCTGGCTAAAAAGGACTTGAATCCTCTAGTTTACCTTCATGTATTGCTTTAGCCATTGAGCAACCTAGTTCACCAATGATGTCCTCACTGACTAGATCATAAACCAAGTGAAGGTCCTCTTCACTATCATATCTGGCAAAAGAAGGAACAAAAAATGAACAAAAAACTTGCTCATCACAATAATCCTCATAACAGGAAAACACACTGTTATGGTCTTCAACCTCTTCTTCTATAGAGTCACTACCAGAGGGGGAATTCTGTATACATGGGTCATCAAGATCACTCTGAACACTAGCCTCATTATCAGTGTCAAAGACTATATCATAGGGGAGCTGCAAATTAAAGTCCACACAAGGTGCATACCTTTGGAATTCATCAGCCAAGAGTGCTGATATCTTTTTACTACTTAATGGACTTTGGGCTTTGATATCATCTCCCTCAGCCTCACCCTCAATGTTGCAAACATCATCCCTGTTAGGAACACGGATACACATTTCTGGCCTTAGATCATTTTGTGTGAAGCAATCTATGTAGGAATCATCATCTGCATCATATCCAATATTCTCCTCTTCACACAGAACATCATCAAACTGGGACAAGAAGTAAGAATCCTTACATTAGATAGAAGAACAATCTGTAGAAAAAAAGGAAACATTGCCATCCTCAGATTCAACTTCAGCATCCTCATATGTACTAATCTTAGAATCAGCTTCATAATCATCATTTTCAGCATAATGAGACTCAACATCAGAAACACTAGCCTCCTCATGATCATCATCAGGAACCACCAGTCTCAGCAATCTCTTGTCCTCCTCTAACTGTCAGTTCTCAACATTGCTCTCTGCAATCTTCTTCTTAAGAGTAGCAATCTTGATGAGAAGATTCTCATAGTAAGTATCACTCATGATGGGATCAACAGAGAACTGTCCACTAATACTCATCCCTTTATGTAGTGCTTAACACCTGATAGGGATACATTTCAACTCTTGAGAAATACCTGGGAGCTTTGCAGTAGAAGACCTTTGGCTGGAAGCAGGGTAGATCTAGAGCTCACCTTGCAGCTCCATCAGATTCTTTGCAATGTAGAGTCACCACCTCCTTGAAGAGGAAAGTATTTCACTGATTTGTGTATCTCTTCCAACCAACCAAAACACACCAGGATAACATGCATTTTTTATCAGAAGATGCATTGATCAAACAGAGACAAATCAAAGCTGCCACTCACAACTAGGTGAGAAGATTTTACAAATGCTTGTTTGTTCATCTGACTCTTTCCAATGGTTCTCCAGCAAAGTCACCATCTTGTTGGATCTTTTTCTTGTAGGACAAACTTGAATCATAAGGTGGGCTTGACTCTCAAAAGGGGCACATCAAGTTTGACAAGAAAACAATCTAATTGATGAGGACAAGAGACATCCTTATTCTTCTTTGAGTTCCACATCACTCGGGCAGGTATTGCCTTATTTGCACATTCAAGACACCTCATGACAAACCAAAGGCCTGTAGATAGATTAATGTGGAATAGCAATCAATCTCCTATAGGTATCCTGTACCTTGATGATAGAAAATCTCATCCAATAGCCCTACTTGCATGGAATGAGACTGAAAGATAGAGACTTATCCTAACAACAAGAAAGGGAAAGGATGGAGCTGAAGGGAAATGCTTTTAAAATGAGTTTGAAGGGACCCCTGAGATACCTTAAGTCTTTCATAGACCAGTGCCTTATCCAATGGACCATAGAGTCAAATACCCTATTGCAAATGATAGCTATGAAATAAAAAACAACATATATTTAATCTGTCGCTACCTAACATCAATCACACACCATGACCAAACCTCAACTTAACACCCACCTGTGCATTCAAGCATGTTATTATCCATTCAAAGGATTTTAACCCTCCCTTTAGAAGAGACCTATGAATCAGAAAATACATTTACCAGCATCCATTGGAAAACAAGCATGACATATCTTTGATATTTCAACCCATACACACATGAACACTAACCTTGAACCAGTTATCTTTGTGAAGAAAACTCCACTTGAAAACACATAGGCAATACAAGCAGATAAATCAAACACCCTTAATGTATGATCAATGAATTCAAAGCTCAAATGGAGATAGCTTGGTAACAGTAAGAATATATTAACTTCTCACACATAAGACAAATCACTTACAATATGCATTATGTTCTCAGAACCAGCAAGGAAAGAAGAACACTCTATATTGAGAGAAAAGGAGAAATATCTATAGGAAAAGGACTGTTCACTGGAACCAGAATGGAACTCTAAGCTGGAACCCTTACAAAGTCAAAATTTTGACAATTTATACCACTAGCTGCCTTGGAAACCCAAAATAGGTTGCAACAAGCTACAGACAACTAGGGCCAAGGTTACAAGGGCTAACCACAAAAGAACCAGAAAAATATCAAAATTTACTGCAGGGGCAGGAAACACATGCACCCTGGTAAGAACAGATCAAAAAATGATCCTCATTTATGCCAATCCTCTGAAAATGTACCAAGGACCAAGAATTTGTCATGCCAACTAGTTCTTTCACCGACCTGCAAATACACCTCGAGCCAAGATTGTATTCATTCCTTTACAGTACAAATCCCTGCAATCACATTTGAAATCGGGCACCAATGGCTAGCCAGTCAACCTTTAAATCATAGTCACTGGTATTACATTTTCTTGGCAAGTCGAGCGGTCCACAACAGTTAACAAGCCCATGAAAAATCAAAGTCCGCATCACCACTTCAGTAGCCAATCAGGATCTAACACCTCAGCAGCACTAGCATCACAAACCCACCTTTAACTCTGCAATTGCGACGTCCAAAGAGTTGTCACATGATCACATAGCCAGGAAAAGGGCTATGCGAATATGCGACAAGCCTCCATGTCACCCTTCTATCTTGCCAGTGCCATGAGTTGACATAATACGCTCGTCGCATGATCGCATAGCATAGAGATGGGCTACGTGAACATGCGACAACCCGCGAACCTTAACCTCTAGCATAACTACCACCGCTAACACAAAATGTTAGTCACATGATCGCATAGCATGGAGATGGGCTGTGCGAACATGTGACTAACCACCAGCAATCACCATCGCTAGCTACCCATCGACCAATCGGGAACCGCCATGTCATGGAGACCGAACAACTGGGCCCTCCCTTCAAACATTGCTACCCTGACCCCCACTGGTAATCTGCCAAGTCACCTTTCCCTTTGGATCTCCCAGGCCCACTGATGAAATGCCACCTCACTACCAGGGACTCGTGTCAACCGGTCACATGATCGCATAGTTAGGAAATGGGCTATGCGAACATGCGACAACCCGCATACCTTTACCTTCGTCACCGCCATGCCACATAAAGTTAACACCAAGGGGTTTGTCGCATGATCACAAGTTGTATAAATGGCCCTTGTGATCATGCAACAAGGCCATAAGACCACCACATTGTCACTCATCGGCCAATGAAAAGTGAACACCAGCACTACGTGACATCTTGGACCCACCGCACAAAATGCGCACCTCTGCAACAAAAGACAATGGGCCCACCTGACAAGCCTCATCACCACCTCAGACCAACCAGAAGACCCCACATCAACACCTACCACCGAGCCCCAGTGACACATGTCGACTAGTCGCATGATCGCATGTCAGAAAACTCTAACATGCGATCATGCGATAGCCAACCCCAGGTTGCCAGATCACCGCCAGGGGAACCACCAAACTACATCACCGATGGGCCTTAGCACAAAAAGGTAACCGGTCACATGGTCGCATGTCAAAAAACTTTGACATGTGATCATGCAACAACCAATCATTTCAAATCACATTGAAGACTTGAGCCCACCTTTAGATCACACTTGCGTAGTAAGGACCAACAAACAAGGAGTGCCGACAAAAGGGATAAATGTGAGGTCGAAAACATCCAAGGTTTTTGGTGAAATATCGAAAACACACAGAGTTTTCAACATTCACACAAAGGTAAACAAGGATGCAAAAACATCGAGGGTTTTCATGCAGCCCAAAAAGGTCAAAAACATCATGGATTTTCAAAAATACTATGGGTTTTTGACACTGTGGCAGATTTTGAAATTATTTCCTGTAAACGTTAAAACTTGAATAACTTTCTAGATTTTGTGATTCAGCACGTGTGATTTGGACTAGAGCTTGGTGACACAATGAAGAACACAGGGCAGGACACTTCAAGAAAACTTGCAAGGAAATGGGCCATTTTCACAAGATTTTGCATTGACAGGAAAATGGCCTAATAGAAGCATATGTGCAGGTACTACTATCAGCCCCCAAAGATCCTAATGAACCTAGGTGGGGAACTTATGAGGAGAGGACAAGAGAAGTAGATGCCAACCTAAATAGCGTAGCAATAAAAAGAAACATTGCTAAAGTCACATCAGAGATCTTGAGAATACATGATGTATCTCAAGAAGATCTTGACAAAGAAAAAGAACAAAAGATTTCTTTGGAACTAAAGAGCACAGATGCAGCAAAGGTAGACTCGCAAAATCTAAAATTGAAGAAGGTAAAGATAGAGAAATCTGATGAACAGAAGGATATAGCTGATGACACTCATTTTGCACCCAAAGAAACTAGTGATCCTATTACCCCTCTGGAGTATAAGCTAATAGAAAATAGGAAGATAGAGGTTGGCCCTAGTCATCCATCCTCACGAGTCACAAGAAATAGAAGGACTACTCAAGTACCTCCTAAAGTAAGCTTTAAACCTAGTCTCAGTTTGCTAAATGCCAGAATAGTTAATGAGGGAAGAATTGATCAAGTACAGAAGTTTTATGATAAGTATAGTGAAATTGACAAGTCAGAGATTCATGTCATGATCATAAAGCACAGGATCAAGTTCAAAAGAACAATTTTGGAACTAAAAACAATGATTCCTGAGAATGTATGGAATATCCTTGAATTCCAAAAGAGACAAGCTATTGAGGAAGATCTGTGGATAAGGGAAAAGATTCTTGATGATACCCTTCCTGTATGTGAACTAGAAGAGAAGAAATTGTTGTTATATCTGGTAAAGCCTCACCTCAGAACTAAAACAAGAACTCTGAATATAATGGATAAACACTATGAGCTAGTTGCTAAAGAAACAAAGAAAGCCTTTGAGAAGGTATTTATGAATAGAAACATGTATCCACCTAGTGTGCCCATAGCTAATGTACCCACAATGGTTACCAAAGGATCAAAGACCATCAAGGTACAGTCTACAGGTCCACAAGATTCAGCACCTATAGTGTAAGCACAATCAGAGGCAGACAAGTTAGCGCCCATGATAGAGTCACTCATGGGAAACACTATTATCATTGATAATGTGGAGATAGCCATGGCAGCCACAGATAATGATTTGGACAAATTTGAGGAATCTTTTATGTGCACACAAGAAGTTGAAATCTTATGTAGTTCGACTCCTCCCAATCAACAACAAGAAATTTTGATTGAAGACATTACAGAAAAAGAAGAAGAAAAAGAAAAGAAAGAACAAGAAAAAGAAAAAATAGAAGAAGAAGAAGAAGAAAAGAAAGAAAAAGAAAAAGAAGAAGAAAAGATGGAACAAAAGAAAGAACAAGAAAAAGAAAAAGAAGAAGAGAGTAATGAATCATTAGTTGAACTAGCCAAGGTAAAACAAGAAGTGATGGATAGCACTCCTATCACTCCCTCCTCAACATTGTTGTCAAGTTTGACACCTGACACATCCAGTTTGGACTCATTGAGAGAAGAAGACCTAATTAAGTTCAGCGTCTTAGCTATGGAGAAGGCAAAGGAGAAACAAGTAATGAGAAATCCTCTCCTTATGTAATCAGTGAACATACTAAACAGTTTGTTTCCTACAAACAAGAAATTCTCTAAGATTTGAATTCACTCAAGATAGGGCAAGCATCTTTAAAAGAATTTTCTGATCAAGGAAGGGAAACCATTGCAATCTGCATGGATCAGGATAAGCTCACTGATGCCCATCTTAAGAAAATAAAAGAGGAAGAAGATATGATTGAGCAGGTCAAGAGTTTAGTAAAAGATCCATCAGTTGATATAAATATGTGCAACAATGTTTACCAAGGTTAGGTTGATAAGATTGAGAAGGTGGAAAAAGAGATGTCAAAGATCAGGGCAAGGCAGACACAGCTAAGGAATGCTATTGCACCCTCATTAGACACAATTGATTAGAATGTCAAGGACATGGACACCACAATGGAAACTTATGATCATGGTCCCAGCAGTGACTTGGATAAGATGGATAATGTACAGTATGCCTTATGTGCCCATCTCTAGATAGTAAATTCATTGATCACTTTTTGGAAGAAGGAGATCCAGAACCTAAAGATAGCATATCTGGATGTTTTCCCTCAATGAGTATGTGTAAATAAAGTTTTTTGATACACCTTTATCATTAATTTCAAAGCGGGAGTTGTGTATAGAATATGGATTATAATACGAATAGGGAGATATAAGGTTATGTATAAGAAATGTATAGAAGACAAAAGGTTTTTGTGTTAAGGGACAGTTAGCAACTTGGGCATATTCCTTTGTTAACATCAATGACAAAGGGGGAGATTGTTGGAAAGTTGGCTATACTGATGTATATGACTTGATAAAGTTTTTTCATTATGGAAACAAAGTTATATAGCAGTTTGGAGTCAGCGCATTTGATGTAAAGATCATAATTCAGTTAAGTGTTGAAGTCTAGATAGTGTACAAAGTTCATATAGCTCAAAGAATCAGCACACATGTGTATAGAAGAATTATGGTATGCACCATGGAATTTAAGTTAGTTAGACTATACTCATTCTTAGTCTATGAGTGCATAATTAGATGTACAAGGATGAGAAAGATATAGTTAGTTGAAGTTGCACATCCAATGTGTGCCAACAGAGAACAGAGCATGGAGCCTGTTAGGAATAGTCCCAAGAGATAACTGAAAGCGGGCGAGGGTGAATCAATTATCTACAAGATTCAATTCTTTATCTAATTAAGTATACTTAAACATAGAGCATAAACACAATGAAAGAACACTTGAACACAACACCAATATTTTGGTTACGAGGAAACCCAAATAGGTAAAAACCCCGGTGGGAACTGACACCCGCTAATATTTTGTACTAGTGTATTATGATCCTTGCTAGAATATCCTTAACCTTGTTAGGAGTTTCTTTACAATATATTTAGTATAGTAGACCTGGTCAAGGTTTGGATCCTGTTAGGGGTCTTTTACAACTGTCCCTGTTAGGGGAGAGGACGTAGTATCCAAGAGCTCACTACTCAAAGGGGTGAAGGATACAACCTTCTATTTAATAGATACACACTATATCTAGATCAGTTCCAATGAATAGCACACATGCTTCACTTGCTCACATAGACCTTCTTTTGATGGTTTAGCACTTCACACACTCTTCATTCTAGACAGAATCAAGGAAGGGAATTACTCCCAAATTCTCCTTGAGATACTCAAAAGTATCCTTTGGCAAGGGCTTTGTGAATATGTCTGCCAACTGATCTTTAGTACTCACATAGTCTAGCTTGACTTATTTCTCTACCATGTTCTCTCTTAGGAAGTGATAATTGATATCAATGTGCTTTAGTCCATCTTGAGTTATTTCTCTACCACTTTCTCTCTTAGGAAGTGATAATTGATCTCAATGTGCTTTGTCTTTGCATGCATCATAGGGTTCTTCGACATATTGATAGTTCTAGTGTTATCATAGTGAATAACAATAGGATAATCAATCTGAATTCCAAAATCCTTTATCATCTTCTAGATCCAAACAATGGTACAACAATTCAAGGCTACTACAACATACTCTTCTTCTACTATTGACTGACAAATACAATTTTGTCTCTTGCTTGTCCAAGTGACAAGTCTATCACCAAGAAACACTGCTCGTCCTAATGTACTCTTTATATCATCAATGCATCCTACCCAATCTGCATCAGTGTACAGATGAAGCTCAATATTTTATGAATTGGGATACCATAGACCATAGTCTATAGGTCCTTGCAAGTATCTAAATATCCTTTTTACTACCATGGGGTGACTTTGTTTAGGTTCTACTACAAATCTTCCAACTATGCCAACTACATTAGAAATATCAGGTCTAGTCTGAGTAAGATAAATAAGTTTTCCAATCATAAACTTGTATAATGTTATATCAACTGATGGTGAGTCATCTTCCTTTGTAAGATTGCATCCAGTAATCATAGGAGTCCCTACTAGCTTACAATCATCCATCTTGAAATTCTTTAATATTTCTTTCACATACTTGGACTGATTAATAAAAATGCCTTTCTCTGTCTGTTGAACATTCAATTCCAAAAAGTATTTGATAGGACCAATCATACTCATCTCAAATTCATTTTGCATCTCCTTAGAAAATTCATCACTAAGTTTGTCATTACCTCCAAAGATAATATCATCAACAAATATAGCTACAAGTAACAAACCTTCAGATGTGTCTCTTATCAATAGATTATAGTCTGTTGTTCCTTTTTTGAATCCAATCTTTGTTAGATACCCATCTAGTCTTTGATACCATGCTCTAGGGGCTTGCTTGAGTCCATAGAGGGCCTTCTTCAATCTTCATACCATATCAAGTATGTTTGATAAGGTGAATCCTTCTGGCTATTCAATGTAAACTTCTTCTTTCAAATCTCCATTTAGGACTGTTGACTTGACATCCATCTGATAAACTTTGAAGTTTTTAACTGTAGCATAAGCTAGAAATAACTTAATAGCTTCTAATCTTCTCACAGGTGCAAATGTGTTTGAATAATCAATGCCTTCTCTTTATGCATATCCTTTATAGACAAACCTTTCTTTTTTTCTTACAACTGTACCATCTTCATTCATCTTGTTTCTAAATATCCACTTTATTCTAATCACATTTTTATCACTAGGTCTTGGGACCTGTTCCCAAGTGTCATTCTTAATAATCTGATCAAGTTCTTCTTTCATAGCATCATGCCAATCTGAATCATTACAAGCATCTTCAATACTTAAGGGTTCAATCTAAGATAGTAAACATACTGCTTCACTACTAGCTAATTTCTTTGCTTGTGATCTTGTTAAGACTTTGCCGCTTTGATCTCCAATGGTGTCTTCCCTGGAATGGTTTCTAGATGTAAAATTTGGAACCTTAATTGATGCTGACTCATCAACCTTAGGAGTTTCTTCTTGACTTGTCTTAGGGTCATTGAATAACACATCAATGCTGTCAAACATTTCTTCAATAATTGTCTCACTAGTGGAGGGTCTAGGTTCTTCTTCAATCATGGGTGAGTAATCATGATATCTTTCTTGAACCATGAACTTTTCATCAATCTTAACATGAGCACTTTTAATGATATTTTTCAATCTTAAATTGAAACATCTATAAGCTTTACTTTTACTAGAGTAACCAAGGAAAATACCTTCATCGCTTCTTGCATCAAACTTGCCTACTGCTTCATCCCTCTTAATGTAGCACTTTCTTCCAAAAATTTTGAATTATTTTATAGTGGGAACATTACCAAACCATATCTCATATGGTGTTTTGTTAGCACCTGGTCTCAATTGAATTCTATTGATGGTTTAAACTGTTGTATTGACCACATCTCTCCAATATGTGTGTGCAACTTTTCCCTCTATCATAATGGTGTGCATTGTATCAATGATGATCTTATTCCTTCCCTCTATAATACCATTCTACTGAGGGGTTCTAGGTGCACTTAATTGTCTCTTTATGCCATGTTCTTTGGAGTATTCAAAGAATCTATCAAAGGTGAATTCTCCTCCTTTATCTGATCTTAAACATTTTATCTTTAGTCGAGATTAATTCTCAACCTTAGCTTTGAATATTTTGAACTTCTCAAATGCTTTTGACTTGTCTTTCAAGAATGCAACCCACATCATCCTAGTATAGTCATCAAAAAACAAAATGAAATACCTTTCTCCATAGTATGATCTTGTTTGAGTTGGACCACATAGGTCTATATGAATCAGATCCAACTTGTTCTTTGATGAATTGAGCTTTCTCCTGAATGAATTTCTCACATGCTTTCCCATCATACATTCCTTGCATATAGTATGAACTGGCTTTTCTATACTAGGTAGATCTCTTACTTCCTTTACATTGATTATATTTACTATGTTATCAAAATTGATATGACATAGTCTTTTATGCCACAACCCACTATCATCAACTTTAGCAATAAAACAACTTGCTTATGAATTGAGTTGGAAAACATTACCTCTTGTCTTTGAGCCCAATGTGATCATAACACCATCCTTGTTGTTAATGATGCATTTTTCATCTTTGAACTCCAACTGATACCCTTTTCCAAGTAGCTATCCAACACTGAGAAGGTTATGTTTCAAACCATCAACATATAGAACATTATCAATACTGTTCTTTCTATCCAAGGTGATAGCTCCCCTACCAACTATTGGTTTGAGAGTGTTGTCTCCAAACCTAACCATGCCACCATTGTATTTGTCTAGATGAAAAAATCTATTTTTATCACCTATCATGTGATGAGAGAAACCACTATCTATAATCCAGTCTCTCCTTATATCTGCTTGGGAAATCAATTCTATCTCTTGTTCCACTTTCTCATATTTATGAATTGTCTTATTATACATTTTGTCTATAATAGGAATGAATCCAATTTCTTCTTCACCTAATTCATCATCAAAAACTCCATCTCCAACATAGTAGCATTCCTTAGGCTTGTAATCCTTTTTGGACTTTCTAGCTCTAGTAGGACACTTAGATGCAAAGTGACCAATCTTATTACATGAATAACACTTAAATGGTAATTGACCTTCATATTTTCCTTTTCATTTCTTTTCTCTTTTGTAAATCATAGCAATAAAATCATCTAAATTTTTCTCTTCATCATCATCATGAAAAATACAAGAAGTGTTTGCAGATTTCTTACCATGAATTGTTGCTTTGAACTTTGTTTCACTCTTTGGTTCTGTCTTCAATCTTGAAAGCTCAAAAGCTGAGATTTTGTTGATCAAGGACTCTCTCTTGAAATTAGATGTAAGTTGCATGGTCTCATCAAGGATGTTAATTTTTTTTCATATTCTGGAGTGAGAGTAGTCATTAGGTTGTCCATGATGTCTTCTTCTGAGATCACTCCACCATTGTTCCTGATTCTAGCAACTGCTTCATTGATCCTTTGATTATAAGCTCTGATGTTTTCTTCAAGAAGCATCTCCAATGCATTGTATCTTTTCTTCCATGTTTTTCTACGTGCATCCTTTTCTTGTTTGTCACCTTCAAACATATCTTCTAGGTGTTTCCATATTTTATGGGCAGTGTCTACTTTCTTTATCTCTGAAAATTCACTATCAGATAGGGTGTTGATAAGGGCTTCTTTAGCAATATCATTCTAATGAAACAATTCTTTTTGTCTTCAATAGCATCCTCCTTTCCAAGGTCTTCAAGGGTATGGATCTTGGGTGCTTTGATAGTTACATCAAAAACTTCAAAACCAATGCACTGTAAGTGAGTCACCATCTTGTTCTTCCAATCAAGATAATTCTCTCCATCAAACTTAGGACTTTATTTTCTAAAGAATTCCATTTGATCAACCTCAAGCTATTAAAATTTCTCTCTGAGGCACTTGGCTCTGATACCAATTTTTAGGAATAGTCCCAAGAGATAACTGAGAGGGGGGTGGGGGGGGTGAATCAGTTATTTGCAAGATTCAATTCTTTATCCAATTAATTATACTTAAACATAAATCATAAACAAATTGAAAGAACACATGAACAAAACACCAATATTTAGGTTATGGGGAAACCCAAATAGGTAAAAACCTTGGTGGGAATTGACACCCACTAATATCCTACACTAGTGTTTTGTGATCCTTGCTAGAAGATCATTTACCCTATTAGGAGTAGCTTTACAATGCATTAAGTATAGTAAAACTTCTTAAGGGTTAGACCCTATTAGGAGTCTTTTAAAATTGTCCCTGTTAGGGGAGAGGACACACTATTTGAGAGCTCACTGCTCAAAGAGGTGAAGGATACAACCTTCTGAATAACAGATACACACTATATCTAGATCTTGGTGAGCTGTGCTTAGACCTGCTATCTAGATCATTTCAAATGAATAGCACAAACACTTTACTTGGTCACATAGACCTTCCTTTGATGTTTCAACACTTCTCACACTCTTCTCTTCTCTTCTTCATTAACCATGAACCGCACCCTAGCAATCACAAATGATCACCTATAAATATCTTTCCTCCAAATGATATAATCAAGTCATCCTATTAGAACCATCTTGAAATCATATTATAGAAACCATAAAAAACTTAGATAAACATTTTTTTGGCTCTACTATGCACGCAACACATTTTGGGACATGTCTAATAAGGTAATTGTAGACGCACGCTACACATTGTTGGCTCTACCAAAAAAACTAGATCTTTTTCTTCAAGTTGAATTAACTCATGCACTCGTAACTAAACATAACTAACTCTTCACCGAGCTTAAATCCAAGGGTGCATATCCAAAAGATAGGCACAACACCAGAACTGATAAAATCTCTGTCGGCTCTTCTAAATAAACACAGGAAACTGCTACTAGTGAATAGGGACTTCATAACTTCACTTTTACTAAATATTAGACTATGCGTCCATGAATAGAACATCACCAACATGTCTCCATCACATATTGAATGGTGCAAGGCTTCATGATAACTATACAAACAACCATACTTAGAACACTATCTATTACTCTATCAGGAACGCTGCTGATACAAACTGCAATATAGTTGATTGTACTAACAATCAAACACTACATCCTTGATATCATCCTAATATCATGTCCATGCTACATATACTGAAATCTTACTACATAAGACTTCTACGCATGCTACTTTCCATATGTTTTCATCAATGACAAACATATAGTCATTACTAGCCTGTTGGCAAATCTCCAACATATATCTTACATTTTGTTGAACCTGATGTACTTACCCATTTATTTTGTGGAATTAGATTCCCTATTGTGTTTGATTTACTTTTTATAAGTTTTATTTTAATGGATTTGGATATATCTAGATCTATTTTCTATGCATTTCTTTATTTGTTATCATGTTCCACAAGTTGTTTCAAGTGTTTTCCGAAAATTCTTCTATAACTTTTGGGATTACACAACATCCTCCTCTTACCTTACCATTGCATGATGTTACACCTAGAAGGACTTTATCTAGTGCATGTCATGTTTCTTTTTCCTCTCTTGAATTACCTTGTAAGGATGTATTAGAGCAAGAAGATGACTTTAATCTATCTCTCCATCATATTTCTCTTTATGGAGATGAGTTGGGGATTGATATTAATTCTTCTCCTAATACATGTCTTTTGTATGAGCCTACTTTAGAATATAATTTACCTTCTTTCTCCTCTAGGGATCCTAAAATGTTCTTTATTGGTAGGGATGATAATCCTCCTATTTAGGATGATCCTTTGGATTTGGATGTTGATTACTCTCTTCCTCATGACACCATTGTGGATGATCCCTTGGATAACGACATTGATTTATACCCTCCTTGAAAAGAAGCTTTGATACAAGAGGGTGATTTATTAATGGATGACATATTCATACATGATTATAACTCTTTTTCTAAAACACATGTAGACATTTTAGTGAAAGAAGATGATATTATAGATGCTTTACCTCCATTTGGGATTCCTTCTAGTTATGATGCATTAGAAAAGAATGATATAAATTACCTTAATGATCTCCCTCTTAGTAATGATCTTATGGAGAATCAAGATCTTACCTCATCTCCTCCTAGGATGTCTTCTTTTCTTCCTTTTGGTGAATCTATTTGTAGTGTTGAGACAACTAATATGGTGTATCCCAAACCCTTATTGACTATCAAAGGTTTCCCTCACATTACTATCAAAGGTAAACCTATGGATTCTTTCAATGATCAAGATTCAATATCTCACACATATCATACAAGGAATAACCTTCAACCTAATCTGGTGGTTTGTACTTCTTTACCACCTTCTCAACCTATTCTTCCTCCTCCACCCCATCTTCCTAGCAAGGAGTATGATTTGTGTATCATCTTAAAATGGAAGCATTTCCATGTTAATAGCATTTAGCCCTCCAAGTGAGTGGTTTGGGGTCATGTCAAGTACCTTGATCTAGTCTTTTCTTGAATTTGGCTTTCTTCCCCCATTATCCTTCTCTCTGCACCTGATTCCACTTCATTTATGTATTCCCTAGTACTATGGACTGACGTCCTGAGGTTTTTGACCTCAACTTCAAAGTCGACCTTGAGGTTCAAAGTCAATCTCGAGTCTGAAATAAGTTAGGGACAACCTCAACTCTAACCTAGGGAAAAGTCTACCTCATCTTTGACCCATGTTTCAAATTTCAAGTTCCCATGATTTCTGGGTGTCGGGTTACAGAGATATTTGTTTTCCCGCTTTCGAGTCGGCCATTTTGGGTTTCAGAATGGTAAATCCCTAAATTGAATTTAATATGGGCCCATTTCTAGGGGTTAAGGTTAATTGGTATTTAATTCCCCAATTTTAGCCTTCTCTAGAGGTTTGTACCCTAGTTCACTATAAAAGGAAGCCCTCCTCTCTCATTTTCTACATTCATTTTCATGATCAAGACATCAAGTTTTGGGAGATCATCATCTTTTTCCGTCAAGCACTCAAGTTCTCAAGAAAGATCAAGAAAGAATTTTCATCAATCATTTTCATGGAAGCATTCAAGTCCTCTTCTCCATTCAAATTCCCCATTGAAGATCAAGGATTCAAGCATTCAATCCATTGAAGGGATTTGGTTCAAGCATAGAAGATTCATCATTCAAACCCTAGATCTATCCATTATGATGGTGTGATCTTCCTTCAAGATCCTTTGTTCATCTTCTAGATCCATTCATTCTTCCCTCAAGATGGTTTCCAAGCATACAAATCAAATTGCCTGAAAGTACATAGAGACATGATAAATTGACATTTTCCAGATCTACCCTATTTTGAGGTTAGTAGTTGCCTTTCAATTATTTCAGATTTCAAACACAACTCCTTTATAGGGAAATATAAGGTTTTCTTCCTCTTTCAGATTCTCCATAGATTGATTCAATTGTGCATTAACTTTTTGGTTGATCAATTTGGATCTCTCCTTTGGGAATTTGGATTTAGAATTAGATCTTGTATTTCCCCCATTACATATTAGGGTGAGCCCGATTTCACCTTATTCATTTTGGTGAACCCGACATTCTTACTCTCTTTATTTTTGGTGTTATATTTCCCTTTAAAGATTAGATTTAGTTTATGCTCTTGCATCTTTAATTTAAAAATACAAAAAAAAATCTACATATTCAATAAAACATAAATATATTTCTTGCATTTCATTTTACTATGAAGATTGTTAAGATGCTTCGGTGCGTAGTCATGTTCCTTATTACCCTTCTTTTAGAATCCCTTTACAATACCTATGATTTTTATGAAAGTATCATTCACTTTATTATGTTGATGACCCTCCACTTTTCTCTTGCTTATGATTTTGTGAAGTTGACCGACACTAGTATTCCTACATTCAAAACCTTCATTAGATATTTATGTGGTAGCCTTATTAATCTTTTGGATTATGTGAAGAATTTGGTAGATGATACACCATCTCCTATTATTCCTAATCCTATTAATCCTAATCCTAATCCTAATCTGATACCTAATTCTCCATCTATTCATCCTAGTTCTTCCCAGACTTATGATAGGATTCAGGCTATAGCTCAGGATACGAATGTGCAAGAATTCTTTGATTTACCTTCTCCTTAGATTCACGATGATATTAAATGGAAGGGTAAAGAAACTTCTTTAGAACCTATTATTCCACCATATATGACCTTTACTCATGAGCATGATAAACAATCACCTCCTATAGAAGCTTTACATAATATGTACACTACCAGATATAATATGGTGACTAAACAAGGTTATAAAGGTTAAGGGCTTGGAGTTAATGAGCATGGTATTAGGTTTCGAGTTCATATACCCCCTAAACTAGATATTTATGGCTTTGTTTGTTCAAAATATCAATTCAAGGTAGGTGATGTTAATCATCATCCTCCTCTTCATATTCTTCTCCCTACACCTAAAATAGAAAACATTAATACTCATCAAGAAGTGGCTAAGAAGGTATATGTTGAACTAATGAATTCCAAGAAAGAAATATTTTGACCTATGCCAATAGATGCTTTATACAAATATAAATTTCCTTTTCATTATAGCAACACACATTTACTTTCTGATTGTAAACATTTCAAGTTATATGTTAGAGAAAGAGCTTCTTTAGGAATTATATCTCACTCTCGTGCAGTTTTATAATTCCTTCATAATTTTGATATAGGGGATTCCCCTCCTTCTAATATAATATAGATGTTCTTCCCCTCTTGTCTCATAACTAGGGGCAAGACGTGTATTTTCATCTAGTCTCCTAGGATCTATTAGGCTTTTATCATATATCATGTCTTGAGCTTAATTGGTATTCTTTCTCTCCTATCTTTCTATGATTTTGCATTATATTTATAATCATCCATAGATCTTATTCAAGATATCTTTTCTAAGACATTAATTTTGTGAAGGTATCCCTTATCTCTATCCCTAGGTGGGCAAGGTACCTCCTTCTTTCTCTTTGTCTAGGGAATTGCTTTCCTTAGCCTAGTGGTATTTGTTTATATTTCAATATTATTTCATCATATTGACTAATGTTTTGACTATGGATAATATTTTTACATGAGAAGTTATTGTCCTAGGTCATCACCTCTTCTCTATGTTCCAAATTATGTTCTTTATAAACTCTTACCCTTATGTTGGTGTTAGAGTTATTTTCCTCATTCCAAAGATTCCTCTTCTTCTTCTTTGTAGGGGGATTGATGATTGAATATTTGTTCCTACCTTTGAAAGATGACATTTTATCTAAAGCACTCCTCTTTGGTGGGGGTCTTGTTGATAAGATCTCTTTCATTGGAGGATCCTTTTCCATGAGTGACATATCCTTTTCATGATTATCTATACTCTTGGATGTAGTGGTCAATTTCCATCGCTAAGAATATGGTATACATTGTTGTTAAACAGGATATCTCCCCGCATTGTGAAGTAGGTATCCTCTTCCATGTTTGTTCCTACACTTGGGGGGCATGGATGCCTTTTCCTTCTTTTCTATCTTTCTAGGATTTGCCTCTTTCCTTGGTTAAGAAATATCTATCTATTATGTGATATCCAATCATACATGAAAATTTTGGTTTGCATTGAGGATCTACGTCCTTGATAACAACCACTTTTGTTGTTTGACATTGGGTTTCCATGGTTGATATATCTCTCACCTTGGAAACTGAATAGTGTTCTATCCATCACAAGGGTTACCTTTTTTCACTTCTTGCATGATATCTCTTTGCATGCATCCCTTCCATGGCCTCATAGGAGTTGTGACCTTCTTGGCTTCGACTGGGTGTTGTTTGTGGATATTGTCTTGATGTTGAAGAAGGCTTTAACCTTGTTCTTTCTTTTCCTTAACATGTCATAATAGTATATTTTTTCCATATTAAGGAGGGGGGGATATATAGGGTCTCCCTTGTACTATAGGTTTTTTTTAGTTATTCAATATCCTAAATCTTGGAAGGTAATCCACATAAGTTGATAAATCCTTAAAAGACATGCATCTATATGCTAAATCTTCTGAAGGTAATGCACATAAGTTGCTAAATCCTGAGGAGACACACATTTTTCAAAATTTTCAATATGCTAAATCTTGGAAGGTAACACACATAAGTTTTTAAATCTTGAAAAGACACGCATCTATATGCTAAATCTTCTGAAGGTAACACACATAAGTTGAAAAATTCTAAGGAGACACGCATTTTCATACTCATAGTGATACAAGAAGGTGAATCTATGGGTATTCCAGAAGCCATCATAAGACACATTACAATTATAGGCATAATTTATGGGTGAACCTGTTGGGCTCTCCCTCTAGGGTGATTCATGGTGAGGTGGGCATCTTACTAGGTGAGGTAATCACTCTTTTCCCTTTCTCTCTTTTCATTTTAATGCTAGTAGGACTGGATCATGAAGCTATATTATTTATAGTGTTGCTCTTGTCTTTCTTATGTAATCATTTATTCTTTTATGATAGCTTTCCGAATATGATATTAGTATGAAAAATGTTTCTTAGTGAGGTTTCTTATGCTAGTTGATTTGGGTTTGTTTTAGTACTAACCCCTCTTTTGTCTCTTTTTCCTTTTTTTTTTTCACACTCTCGTGCGTGTATGTTGAGTTAGAATCCTTAGCCTAGGGGCTTGTATCCCTAACTAAGTGTTATTTTATCTCATTTCAAATCCACTTGGACCTCTTCTTTCTTCTCCTTTACCAAGAGTTTGCATAGATTCCATACTCTTGCTAAAGTGGGGGCTTAATGTATCATCTTAAATTGGAAGCACTTCGATGTTAAGAGCATTTAGCCCTCTTAGTGAGTGGTCTAGGGTCATGTCAAGCACCTTAATCTAGTCTTTTCTTGAATCTAGCTTTCTCACCCTATTTTTCTTCTCTTTGCACCTGATTCCACTTCATTTCAGCATTTCCTCGCACTATGGACTAAGGTCCTAAGGTTTTTCACCTCAAGGTCAAAGTCGACCTTAAGGGTCAAAGTTGACCTCAAATCTGACCTAGGTCAAGGTCAACCTCAACTCTGACCTAGGTCAAGTTTGACCTTGACGTTGACTTAGGGTAGAGTCTACCTCATCTTTGACCCAGGTTTCAAATTTCAAGTTCCCATGAGTTCCAAGTGTCGGATTTAGGAGATATTTTTTTCCCCACTCCTAGGTCAGCCATTTCGGGTTTCATAATGGTAAATCCTTAAATTGCATTTAATATGGGCCCATTTCTATGGGTTAAGGTTAATTGGGATTTAATTCCCCAATGTCGGCCTTCTCTAGAGGTTTATGCCCTAGTTCACTATAAAAGGAAGCCCTCCTCTGTCATTTTCTCCATCCATTTTCATGATCAAGACATCAAATTTTGGGAGATCATCATCTTTTTCCATCAAGCACTCAAATTCTCAAGAAAGATCAAGCAAGCATTTTCATCAAGCATTTTCAAGGAAGCATTCAAGTCCTCTTCGCCATTCAAATTCCCCATTGAATATCAAGGATTCAAGCATTCAAGCCATTGAAGGGATTTGGTTGAAGCATGCAAGATTCATCACTCAAACCCTAGATCTAGCCATTATGATGGTGTGATCTTCCTTCAAGATCCTTTGTTCATCTTCTAGATCAATTCATTCTTCCCTCAAGGTGGATTCCAAGCATACAAACATGGAGGTTTTGTATTTACTTTCATGGTTTTGATTGACATTTTCCATTGTTGTGTTGAAGCTTTCATATCAATATACTTGTTTACATTTCAAATACAATTTCATATCTATCAAATTACATAGCTTCAGTGTTAGATCTACTTATACTACTTGTTAGCATTCTCATTTCAATTTCAATATTAAGGTTGATTCCAAACTGGGGTTTGACCAAGGCAAACCCCTCAAACAAATAACAAAAACCCTCTTTTTCTTGTAGGTATAGGTGCAGAATTGTGAATCTGAGCTTAGATTTGGATACCCTTTTCGGAAAACTTGTGAGATCTGTGAACAAAATCAAAGTCAACCTTTAGAATATTAATGTAGCCTTTGACCTTTTATCGGGGTCAAAGACTACCCATTTTCAGAAAGATAAAAGATTACTGGGTTTTCTTCATCTCGACATTTCCATTTTGAAACTGATTGCAGATTTGCCCAAAAGTACACATAGACATTAGAAATTGACATTTTCTAGATCTTCCCTATTTTGAGGTTAGTACTTGCCTTTCAATTATTTCAAATTTCAAACACAACTCCTTTATAGTGAAATATAAGGTTTTCTTCCTCTTTCATATTCTCCATAGATTGATTCAATTGTTCATTAACCTTTTGGTTGATCAATTTGGATCTCTCCTTTGGGAATTTTGATTTAGAATTAGATATTGTATTTCCCCCATTACATATTAGGGTGAACCCGATTTCACCTTATTCAATTTGATAAACCAATTACAAAATACTCCTACCAATATTTCTTTATGGGAGCTTCTTCAAACTTCACCTACCTACTATGAAGCCTTGCAAAAAGCTCTAGCAACTCTTCCTACTCCACCTCCTAATCAAGATAACATCAATAACTTCTTACAATGCATGCATGCTACCTCGGGTCCTCCTGACATTGTTTTTACTCAAATGTCTTTACCTTCTAAAGAAGTGCAAAATCAATATGATGCTCTTATGGTTGTTTTTTCTATCAATAAAAGTATCATTCATAGGACCTTGATTGATAATGCATTTGGGCTTAATGTTTGTAGCATGGACATGCTCAAAGCGATTCAAGCTGATCTTTTAACTGTTCAACCTGACAATGTTCCTATATGTGGCTTTGATAACATTGCTAAGAACACTTTAGGAATCATTACCTTACCTATCAAAGTAGGACTGGTCATCCTAAATACACCTATTCATGTTATGCTTGGACCTCTCAATTATAACCTTTTTTTGGGTACACCTTGGTTGCATGAGATGCACGTCATTCCTTCCAACCTTCACCGTAAAGTCAAGTTTATACATAATAACAAGATGTATTCACTTCATGTGGATGATGCACCTAATCCTTGTTTGAATATTCAAACTCACACTACTCCTACTTCTAATAATAATCCTTTTTTCTCTAATGCTCTTCCTGACAATGATTGGGGAACCTTGGATTTTGCTCCTACCTTTATTGGAGAGTATAAGGTTAATTATATTGATTTTATGAAGAAAAAAAGAGAATTTGAACAATGAGTTTTTACTTCTAAAGCCCTTCATAGTAACTTTGTCACTGCTTCTACCCACATTGAATCTGTCAAACCTACTGATGATGACATAGTGACTACTGAAGTTCCATTTACTTCTTCTGATATGGCTTCTCATTATGGTCCTAGTTATCATTTCCTAGTTAAACAAGGATTTAATAGTCAAGGATGTGGTAAGTATAACAATGGAATTCAAATGCCCTTACACACTGGGGGGCATGACCATTCTTATGGATTTGGATTTAATCCTCAACAAAAAATCAATGTTAACAACATCTCAAATAACACTTCAAAACATGATGAAACTATGAAGGAATTTGACCAAGAAGTTCTTTTGCCTAAACTCCTTCATGCTAAAATGATTACTAGACCTAAATGCAAAAAGAAACATAGTCCATATTTGAAGACTCTTCCTTTTTTGTTTATATCATAGATTTCATGATCACTCTACTAATGAATGTCAAGCTTTACATTATAAGATTAGGAAGCTCATTGATAGTAAGGTTATTTATATATCTTGTGGCAATGAGTTGTATTTCAATCCTATTTTCTCTAAATAACATTTATGTTCCTATTATGGAGCTCCACATTATGTAGCCTAATCCTTGGGGGATCATTGTCTTGTATAGTGTTGCGAGAAATATAATAGGTCCCCTTCCATCCGTGTTCCTATGCTTGGGGGGAAAGGATGCCATTTCCTTATTTTTTGTCTTTCCAGGATTCACCTCTTTCCTTGGTTAAGCAGTATCTATCTATTATGTGATATCCAATCACACATGAAAATTTTGGTTTGCATTGAGGATCTATGTCCTTGATCACAACCTCTTTTTATTTAAAATTGGGTTTCCATGGTTGATATATCTCTCACCTTGGAAACTGAATAGTTTTCTATCCCTCACAAGGATTACTATTTTACTTCTTACATGATATCTCTTTGCATTCGTCCCTTCTATGGCCTCATAGGAGTTGTGACCTTCTTGGCTTGGACTGGGTGTTGGCTGTGGATATTGTCTTGATGTTGAAGAAGGCTTTATCCTTGTTCTTTTCTTTCCTTAACATGTCAAATTAGTATGTTTTTTCCATCTTAAGGAGGAGGACATATATACGGCCTCCCTCCTTCTATATTATGTATTTTTGTTCTAACCTTTTATTTTGCAGCATGCTAAAACTTGGAAGGTAACACACATAAGTTGCTAAATCCTGAAGAGACATGCATTTTTCAATTTTTAATATGCTAAACCTTAGAAGGTAACACACATAAGTTTCTAAATCCTAAAGGGACACGTATTTCCAATATGCTAAATCTTCTGATGGTAATGCACATAAGTTGCTAAATCCTGAGGAAACACACATTTCATATTCATAGTGATACAAAAAGGTGGATCTATGGGTATTCCAAAAGCTGTCAAAAGATGCTTTACAATTAAAAGAACAATTTATGGGTGAACCTATTCGTCTCTCCCTCCAGGGTGATTCATGGTAAGGTCTAGGCATCTTACTAGGTGAGGTAATCACTTTATCCTTTCTCTCTTTTCGCTTTCATGCTAGTAGGACTGGATCATGAAGATATGTTATTTATAGTGTTTCTCTTGTCTTTCTTTTATAATCATTTATGCTTTTATGATAGCTTTCCAAATATGATATTAGTATGAGAAATATTTCTTAGCGAGGTTTCTTATGCTAATTGATTTGGGTTATTTAGTACTAACCCCTGTTCTTTTGCTTTTCTCTTGTCACACCATCGTGCATGCATGGTGAGTTAGAATCCTTAGCTTGGGGGCTTGTATCCTTAGCTAAGTGTTACTTTATCTCATTGTGAATCCACTTAGATCTCCTCTTTCTTCTCCTTTACCAAGAGTTTGCATCAAATCCATATTCTTGCTAAAGTGGGGGCTTAATGTATCATCTTAAAATGGAATCACTTCCATGATAAGAGTGTTTATCCATCGAAGTAAGTTGTTTGGGGTCATGTTGAATGCCTTGAATTTATTTTTTCTTGGATCTGGCTCTTTACCCATTCTCCACTTCTTTTTTGCAGTTGATTCCTTCATTCTAGGTGAAATTAGGGTTAGGATCCTGAGGATTCTCCTTAATTTCCCTCTTCTAGGGATCTATTTTCTAGGTAGGACTTACAAATAGGTTCTCCCAGCCTTCATCATGTTCATCATAGGATTTTGTGCCTCTCCCTAGCACTATACCCTATTCTGACATCATTTCTAGGTCTCTGGGCACCCCCGGGACCTCCTATTTCTCACTCTGACTGAGACCCTGAGAACTATGACCTCAATGTCAATGAAAACCTTGAGGGGTCAATGAAGACCTTGAGGGTCAAGGATGACTTTTTCCATAACCTAGGTTTGGGTTGACCTTGTCCTTGACCCCGGGTTCAAGTTTCAAGGTCCTGTAATCTCTAGATGTCAGGTTTCAGAAATAATTGTTTTTCTGCTTCTAGGTCTATTGTTTTGGTCTTTGAAATGGTAAACTCTTAAATTATATTTAATTTAGGTCCATCCCTAAAGGTTTGAGGCCTAATTTTGATTTAATTCCCCAAGGTGGCCCCTCTAGAGGATTGTGCCCTAGATTACTATAAAAGGAAGCCTTCCTCTGTCATGATCAAGACATAAAGTTTTCTCAATCAATTTTTCATGCTCAAGAACTCTCAAGCAAGGAGATCAAGAATGAATTTCATCAAGAAAGATAAAGCAAGAATCCATTCTCAATCATTCAAGCCCTCTTCTCCATTCAAGTTATCCATTCAAGATCAACGATTCGAGCATTCAATCTATTGAAGGGATTTGGTTCAAGCATTCAAGATTCATCATTAAAAACCCTAGATCTAGCCATCATGGTGGTGTGATCTTCCTTCAAGATCCTTTGTTCATCTTCAAGATCTATTAATTCTTCCCTCAAGGTGGATTCCAAGCATACAATCATGGAGGTTTAGGTTTACATTTGTTAGTCTTGATTTCAAGCTTTCATATTAACATACTTGATTACATTTCAAATACAATTTGCATATCTATTGAATATCATAGATTTGTTGTTAGATCTACTTCTAATACTTGCTAGTATTCTCTATTTCAATTCCATTATTAAGATTGATTCCAAACTAGGGTTTGACTAAGGCAAACCCCTACCCCAACAAACAAAACCATTTTTTTTGTAGGTACAGGTGCGGGACGATGAATTAAAGTACAAAACTAGATACCCTTTTTTCCAAACTTCTAGGATCTATGAACAAAGTCAAAGTCGACCTTCAAAATATTAATGTAGCCTTTGACCTTTTATCAGGGTCAAAGACTACCTGCTGTTAGAAAGACAAAAGTTTTCTGGGTTTTCTATGTCTTGGCATTTCCAGTTTGGAATAGGTTGCAAAACTCCCTGAAACTGTACACAGACACCAGAAAATAGGTATTTCCAAATTAATTTTATCAAGAGGTATGTATCTTACTTTATCTGATTTCAAGTATTTCCAGATTTACATTCTTTCAATTCAAATGTATGTGTAAAATATTGACTTTGGGGTCTCTTTTATGTGCCAACCATTGTTCTAGGACCCCATCGATATTTAATATCTTACAAAAATGTTTTTCATGTAACAAGATTGGTCATTTTGCATCTAAGTGTCCTACAAGAGTCAAGAAGTATAAAAATTACAAGCCTAAGTATAAAGAATGTTACTATGCTAAAGATGGAGTATCAGATGAAGATTCAGTAGAAGAAGAAATTGGATTCATTACAATTAAAGAGATGAAAAGAATGTATGATGAAATGGATAAGGAAGATGAGAGGAAAGCACAAGAGCTAGTAGTGATTACACAAGCAGACATCAGGATAGACTAGATCATTGACAACGGTTGTTCACATCACATGATAGGAGACAAAGATAGATTTGTTCATCTAGACAAATACAAAGGCAACATGGTTAGATTTAGATACAACACTCCTAAACCTATCACAGGTAGAGGAGCTATCACTTTGGATGGAAAGAATAACACTAATGATATCAAATATGTTGATGGTGTTGGAAATATTCAAGACTATCCATGTTACTGAGAGGGGAGGGGTGAATCAGTAATTTCAAAACTTTTAACAAATTCAGATCTTAATCATATTTCAAATAACATTAGATTGATAATATGACTACATGCATGAGTAACAGAAAGAATAAAACATTCATAACACTTTGAACACAGAGATTTGGTGACCTGAAAACCTTCCAAATAGAAAGTAAAACTGGGGTGGGGATGATACCCACAAAACTTCAATACTGCAGTATAAAGTTTGCCAGTTAAGGCTTACAATGATCACTTCTGATGATCTGCCCTATTAGGAGCAATAAGGACTGCTAGGTCCACCTTGTTAGAGGATTTACAAACATACAATAAAGTATGCACTTGGTTAAGATATTTTGCAAAAACTGTTAAGTCTACCCAGTTAAAGGATTTTAAGCTGATTCACCTATTAGGATGAAACATTAGATCTCTTATTTGCAACTGTACTTACTAATTGAGATTCTTTGATGTACTGATCACCTTCTGTGATGGATAGATCTTTGCTACTTCTTATACTATTGTAGCCCTTTGTAATTCACTTATCTTTTCCTTTCTCTCTTTTTCATACTTCTCTACTTCACACCTTGGATATGATACAAAACATTGTTTATATATCAATCTAAAAAAATTACAAAATAATTACAAAGTCGGCTCTTAAACAAGCTAACACAAATATTACTGAGTCGGCCCAAATATAGTTACTTAGTTACTTCAAACTAACTCAGTGACTTTCTGATACTCAGCATCCACTATGTTACTCGGCATCATCATGCTCTCGGTAGAAGTGGAGGCTCAGTCCATACTAACCACTCGGTTGTAGTTTTGAACTTGGTATATACTGGAGACTCGATAGATATAGTGTCACTTGGTAGAAACTAAATTCCCTATTTACCATGCTGGCACTCGATAAACACTTCTCATTTCATCACTTGGTAATGATAACTCGGTAAGCACTGTGAATCTCGGTCTGTTCGGTAAAAACTATCCTGTCTGCTCGGTAAACACTGTCCTGTCTACTCGGTAAACACTATCCTATCTACTCGGTAAACACATAGAGTCTAAATAAGTGTTGTCATTAATGACAAACATACTTAATGGAAACAATCTCCCCCTTTGGCATTAGTGACAAAACACTTATTGCCCAAAACTTATATACACAATCATGCTGATACTGGTTTTTATTTTTTTTTTCAAAATTTTTTTATCTTTGTCATACTGCTATATATACATTTCATGTCTCCCTCGTACAATATATATACAAATATCTTATTTCACCTCATACTCATATTTCCTATTTCTCTCATACACTTTCTCCCCCTTTCATATCTAATATATCTTATATACTTTCTCCCCCTTTTTGACAATAATGCCAAAGGTGTATATACAAATATTTTACATGGAGATACCAATATGTGAGAGAAAATTAGAATGTACCTTTCCAATTAGTGCTAGAGTTCTATCCCAATTCTCTTGCAGAATCTTGCATGTATGGAGTGCAACTTGGACTTCTGCAGAGAGTTCAATCATGTGATCTACAATTGAAAACTGATTGTCATGGATCAATGTTTTTGAGTATGCAATATTCTTCTGCATTGTATCCATGATGGGAAGGATCATGTTCTGAATATCTATTAATGTTGATCTGATCCTTGCATCTTCTTTCAATAACTCTGACTATTTATCAGATAGGAATCTGACTGTCATATGATGTGCAGAGCTTGAACTAGGTTCAAGTTGCAACTTCTATGCACTGATCTTCAGATCCTCATCAATCTTATTTATTTTGTCTTTAATCTCCTTTGAGAACTCGGCAACATTACATACTTTGACAAAAAATGATGTTACCTTGGAATAGGAGGACTCAATGCTAGTCAAAACTGAAGATAACCCTGCCTGATTGATAGCTATTTGCTGAGCAATGTGCTCAAGAACTTTATTTTCAAACTTCTTCTCAGCCTTCTCAAGCAACTTATCTAATCCAGAGGAATCCTCATTGAACTTTTTTACTACCTCTGCCAACTGCAACAAAATGTGTTGAGAGGAATCAACTTCAACACCTATTGTTTCTGCCAAAATTTTCTTAGCATCCTCAATGATCTTATATTCCTTATCTCTTTCTTCTTTTAGTTTCTTCTTCTTTGCTTTCTTCTGGAGGAGTTCACCAACTATTTGCATTTGGTCTGCTGTGAGGTTTGCAAAATCTAATTGGAAAATTTCTATCTCCTCATCTAAATCTATATCTTCTATTACACTCTTACTCAAAAATTTTGTACTCGGTTGAGTCTTTATACTTATTGCCTTTGTAGTAGAAATTATTGTAGACACAGTAGGACTTGTAGTGAAAATTGATAAACTTCTAACTGATGGGATGCTAACTGGAATACTTGATAAATAAAAAATTGAAGTATTTACAACTGTAGAATCTAAAGTACTTACTGCTAAAAAACTCAAAATTGAAGAAGGTACTGAAGACTGCAACTCGATGGAAGGAGGCTGAATCTTGGTGGATGAAGTGGTAGCCACTTTTTTCATTGATACATTGAGCTATGCTAGTGATGATTGGACATTTGATGTATCTAAGGGAGTTGTCACAATCACACTTGAAGTTTTCTCTAGGCTAGATGTAGCAATTTTTACTGGAGAGTGAGCAAGTGAGGCAATCACCTCTGCAGCTATCCAAACTGGATCATCTTCCTCAACATTCTTCTTAGCTTCCTTGGTAACTTCTTCCTCTGCTTCTTCTACCTCAACATTATCAATCTGAACTACTTCTTCTTCTTCTTCTTCTTCATCACTGTCATCTTCAATATCTTTTATTATCACAGTTTCAGTACTTAGTTTGTGAAGATGATAGATGTTTTTCCAAGTAAAATTTGCACTCTTCACAACTGACTCTATATCTTTGATCCAAATCAAACAACCATTGAATTTTAGTGTCATCTTGTGCTCATTTTCTATCAATGCCTTATTTATTTCATCATTTTTCAAACTTGGCATCAACTGTCTTAAGGTTTGAGCATATATGTCCTTGATAGTTTGTCTTGCATTGGACCATTTCAACTTGACTTTATCCAATAGAACACCTAGAATTTTAGAAGCCATATCATTAGGTGAGTACTTCCATTTTCCCATTTTCTCAATAACAACATCTTCAATTTCCTACTGCTCTGCCTCTGATCTAATTTCATATTTGAGAGATTTTAAATTTGAAATTCCAGATCCTTCTCTCAAATCTTTAATCTTTTTTTCAAATGAGGGAGGAGGACTTTTGAGTACTATATCATCATTGAACTTACCTACCTTTCCCCTTGATCTTTTCCTTGTGAATACTGCAGTGGATTGCTCGGGTTCCTTGGTGATAGTTACCTTTCCTTTCTTCTTTATAGGCACTTGTTCTTCTTTACTCTCATCCTTTTCTTCTTCTTCTACAATATCATCTCCTTTGCCCTTGGTTAACATTAGAGGTGTGCTAGATTGCATCTTGGCCATCCTCTTTCTGCATTTTTTAACCGCTTGTGGAAGTTTTATGCTTAGCTCAATTCTTACCTTAGCTTCATCATATGTTCCAAAGTATGGAGCCTTTGGATGAATAGGTTGATTTACTAGGGATTCAATTATATCCTTTGTTTCATCAATGTTTACCTCATAAGGAAGAGGTTTCACCCATACAATCCTAGGCCTTACTGCTTGAATGTATACTCTATCACAATCAACCATGAAACAAACATCATCTTTATAATCTTCCACTAGCTTTAGTGGAATCCAGAATCTGTTATTCATCTTTTCTTTAAAAGATTCAAAATAGTTATCCATTATGCTTACAAAATTTTCACCCATTTCTGCAATATACTCATTTATCTGATAAAGAATAGGCACATCCTTTCTCCATTTTACCATGCCTTTTGATGGGAAAAACTTTTGAGCATAGAAAAATAAACAAACCAACAACAAGCCAAACTTACATGGATTGTTCTTTGAGGTTTGGATGCTCTCCATATTCTTGTTGAACTATTTCAACAATAAATCTGCTAGGTCAAATGACAGATTGTTCTTCACAATTTTATAAGCTAGGTCAACTGCTTCACACAGAACACTATTCTACCGACTTGAACTGTATATCTTGTGAGCTATGACATATGTGCCAAATTTTAGTTCTACATTGGTAATACTATTTATTCTCATACCTCTACCATCCCATTCGGCTAGGGTTTTCTTTTCTAGCTCTACCCGACCTAGGGTTTTTGTAGATTTAGCCTTCGCAAGCATGGGAAGACTAGTGATTCAGTGAATCATCTTCTTTGTTATTTCCACTAGTTTCTCAAGCCAAATTTTACCTTCATGCACTCGGCTTAGGATATATCTAATCCATTTTATCTGGAAACTCTGAGGCAAGTGGGTGATATGTGTCAAACCCTTATCTTCCAAATGTTTATGTTGCGGTTTGAGAATACCAGCAACACATAGTTCATCATGAACAACATCTATCTCTAGGGTTCCAAGCTCTTGAATTGTACATTTAAAATGACTGTGAATGTCATTTACAAGAAGTACCTTTGGAGGAATTTGAGATTGAGCTCCACTCGGATCTAGGGTTTCTACAATCGCGGGCATGAGTTTGAAATCTGGCACTTTCCATTCTCCTTGAACTAACATTTCCAAACCTTTCTTTACTTTGGTGCTGGATGATGCCATGGTAGCTCGGTAGAAAAAGAAAAATTCTTTGAAGAAATTTTTGCTGCAAAATTTTGCTTCAAATCGCTTGATCTTACTAGAAATTTCTCTGCTCAATATGCTGATATTCGCAGTGAAGAATGAACTTGATTTCATTCTTTTTGTTAAAATTTTTTCATTAATGCTCTATAGGAATTAGGGTATTGAATTCGATAGACTGTCATCCACTATGCATTAAATGCTCAGTGAAGATTCCGCAACTTAGAGAACATACGAATTCATACTGCTCCCACCTTACTTGGTAACCAAATGAAATTAGGTTACTCCCAACCTTGCTTGGTGGTAACTGATACCAACCTTCTTATGATCCTACTATATCATGCATACTGATTTGGATCTTTCTTCTTTTCAATTCAAGAACTATTTGGAATATGTCTATGAAGATACAGTTCCAGTGCTTTCTTGGAGACTTAGTTAGAGTTGATAGAGCCACTCTCTTCATGAGTGACTTCATTACTTGGACTAGTTTTCTTGGTAGGTTTAGGAATCCACTATTGTCTCATCTACTTCCTGATGCTATTTTCTTTTGCTTTCTTTTCATCTTCAACTTTGCCTAAATTCATGCAGTTTTTAGCTATGTGACCAAGCTTAGTGCATTTATAACATCTTATGGTAGTATCCCTTTTTCTCAAGTGATGCCTTACACAATTCATGCCAATGTGCCCATATTCTCATAATTTGTTCTGCTAGATTGGGTGTTTTAGTTCTGCATTCTGATGCCTTATGACCTTGTTTGCTACATTTGTGACATTTTCCTTTAAATCTTGGTTTCTCCTTGCATTCATTTGCTTTATGACCTTGCTGATTGCAATTGTAACATTTTCCATTGAATTTTTCTTTTCCATTGTTCGAACATTTGTTTGAAGTATGACCAATTTTGCCACAGTGATTACAAGTGAGTTTCTGATTCTTTTGAGTACCTTGTCTGGAGGATTCACCTTCCTCTTTGTATCCAAGTCCTTCTTTTCCTTTTTTCTTATGAAGGTTTCATTCATACGCCTGATTCATCTCTTCTTGAGATTTCAACATTCTCTCAATGATTTTCCCTTCAGTATCTAGGTCATTCATCAATCTTAAATTGATTTTCTTGTTAGATCTCAGCTCCTCTCTTATATTTTCATTTTCTGATCTCAGAGTCAAGATTTCTTCATTTGCATTGGAGACTTGATCAATAAGGTTTTCTAGCTGAAGGGTTTGATTCTGGATTTCATTGTTCTTTCTATCTATTTCATCTTTCATCTTGTTTCTTTGTTCCAAGATTTCACAAAATCTTGTTGACTGAATTTCCTGTTCTCTTTTCAATTTTCTTACCTCTTCTTGCAGAGATCCACTCTTTTCTAGAAGTTCTTTGATTGCATTGTTTGCTTCATCTGAGCTGCTTGAAGGGAAAAAGTCTTCAATCTTTTCTTCAACATACTAGTGGTCATTAATCTGATTTTCAAGTTCCTTCCTTCTTTTTAGGGATTGGGAAAGATGCTCTTTTGCTTCCTTGAGTTGAGTTATGGCCATTTCCAGATCTAGCTTTTCATTCTCATTTACTTTGTTAAGTCTAAATATCTCCATTGTCTTGAATCTTTTCTCAAGCTATCAAACTTTATCCTGAGAACCACAATGCTCTGATACCAATTCTTGGAAATATTCAAGACTATCCATGTTACTGAGTAGGGAGGGGTGAATCAGTAATTTCAAAAATTTTAACAAATTCAAATCTTAACCATATTTCAAATAACATTAGATTGATAATCTGACTGCATGCATGAGTAACATAAAGAATAAAACATTCATAACACTTTGAACATAGAGATTTGGTGACCCAGAAACCTTCCAAATAGAAAGTAAAACTAGGGTGGGGATGATACCCACAAAACTTCAATGCTGCAGTATAAAGTTTGTCAGTTAAGGCTTACAATGATCACTTCTGATGATCTACCCTGTTAGGAGCAATAAGGACTGCTAGGTCCACCTTGTTAGAGGATTTACAAACATACAATAAAGTATGCACTAGGTTAAGAGATTTTGCAAAGACTGTTAAGTCTACCCGGTTAAAGGATTTTAAGCTATTCACCTATTAGGATGAAATAGTAGATCTCTTACTTGCAATTGTAATTGCTGATTAAGATTCTCTAATGTACTGATCAGCTTCTATGATGGATATATCTTTGCTACTTCTTATACTGCTATAGCCCTTTGTAATTCTCTTATCTTTGCCTTTCTCTCTTTTTCATACTTCGCTACTTCACACCTTGGATATGATACAAAACATTGTTTATATATCAATCCAAAACAATTACAGAATAATTACAAAGTCAGCTCTTAAACAAGCTAACACAAATATTAATGAGTCGGCCCAAATATAGCTACTCAGTTACTGCAAACTAACTCGGTGACTTTCTGATACTCGGCATCCACTGTCTTACTCGGCATCATCATGCTCTCGGTAGAAGTGGAGGCTCAGTCCATACTAACCACTCGATTGTAGTTTCGAACTCAGTATATACTGGAGACTTAGTAGATATAGTGTCACTCGGTAGAAATTGAATTCCCTATTTACCATGCTGGCACTTAGTAAACACTACTCATTTCATCACTCGTTAATGATAACTTAGTAAGCACTGTGAATCTCGGTCTATTCGGTAAACATTGTCCTGTCTGCTCAGTAAACACATAGAGTCTGAATAAGTGTTGTCACTAATTAAAAACATACTTAATGCCAATAGATGGTTTGTAGAATAAATTACTTAGTGTTGGATAGTTTCTTGACAAAGGATATCAATTGGAATTCAAAATAATAAGTGCATCATTAATAACAAACAAGGAGAAATGATTGCATCAGGTTCAAAGGCCAAAGGTAATGTTTTTCAGCTTAATTTAGAAGAAATTTATTTTGTCGCTAAAGTAGATGACAGTTGGTTATGGCATAAAAGACTATGTCACATCAACTTTGACAATATAGCTAAGATAAGCAATGTAAAGGCAGTAAGAGACCTCACTAGTATTGCAAAACTAGTTGATATAATATGCAGGGAATGTGTGATGGTAAAGCATAAAAGGAATTTATTCAAAACAATAAAACAAATTGGATTTAGTGCATATAGATCTATGTGGACCAGCTCAAACAAGATCATACTGTAATACCTCAAAAATGGGCTATAGGTTCATTAACCTCCTACATCTTCAAATTGAATGAAATCGATACAAAAGTCCTAACCTAAGGCACATCTGCACATTATCAAATTTAATTGATTATCCTAAATTCTGCATCAGGGAATATTCTTAAAAATATTCCTAATTTATCATAATTATTCTTAATTTAATAATTATTTGGCGATAAATCTTATTTATCCTAAAGTTTGATTAATTGAATATTCTGAATATTTAATTAATTAGATTTAATACTGCCACTTAATT